>CM059273.1:1004078-1314078 GCA_030347295.1 Setipinna tenuifilis | reverse complement strand
CATTAGACTTTCATATATTTTACATTCATTACACACAACTGAAGTAGTTCAAGCCTTTTATTGTTTTAATATTGATGAGTTTGTTAAAAAATTAAAGAACAACCAAAAATCCCCATCTCAAAAAAATAGCATATTTCATCCAACCAATAAAAAAAAGTGTTTTTAATGCAAACAAAGTCAACTTTCAAATAATTATGTTCAGTTATGCGCTCAATACTTGGTCGGGAATCCTTTTGCAGAAATGACTGCTTCAATGCGGCGTGGCATGGAGGCAATCAGTCTGTGGCACTGGTGAGGTGTTATGGAGGCCCAGGATGCTTCGATAGCGGCCTTAAGCTCACCCACAGTGTTGGGTCTGGTGTCTCTCAACTTCCTCTTTACAATATCCCACAAATTCTCGATGGGGTTCAGGTCAGGAGAGTTGGCAGGCCAATTAAGCACAGTGATACCATGGTCAGTAAACCATTTACCAGTGGTTTTGGCACTGTGAGCAGGTGCCAGGTCGTGCTGAAAAATGAAACATTCATCTCCATAAAGCTTTTCAGCAGACGGAAACATGAAGTGCTCCAAAATCTCCTGATAGCTAGCGGCATTGACCCTGCCCTTGATAAAACACAGTGGACCAACACCAGCAGCTGACATGGCACCCCAGACCATCACTGACTGTGGATACTTGACACTGGACTTCAGGCATTTTGGCATGTCCTTCTCCCCAGTCTCTAGCACCCTGATTTCCGAATGACATGCAAAATTTGCTTTCATCCGAAAAAAGTACTTTGGACCACTGAGCAACAGTCCAGTGCTGCTTCTCTGTAGCCCAGGTCAGGCGCTTCTGCCGCTGCTTCTGGTTCAAAAGTGGCTTGACCTGGGGAATGCGGCACCTGTAGCCCATTTCCTGCACACGCCTGTGCACTGTGTCTCTGGATGTTTCTACTCCAGACTCAGTCCACTGCTTCCTCAGGTCCCCCAAGGTCTGGAATCAGTCTTTCTCCACAATCTTCCTCAGGGTCCAGTCGTCTCTTCTGGTTGTGCAGCGTTTTCTGCCACAGTTTTTCCTTCCCACAGACGTCCTACTGAGGTGCCTTGATACAGCACTCTGGGAACAGCCTATTTGCTCAGAGATTTCTCTCTGTGTCTTACCCTCTTGCTTCAGGGTGTCAATGCTGGCCTTCTGGACAGCAGTCAGGTCGGCCCTCTTTTCCATGATTGCGGTTTTGAGTAATGAACCAGGCTGGGAGTTTTTAAGAGCCTCAGGAATCTTTTGCAGGTGTTTAGAGTTAACTCGTTGATTCAGATGATTAGGTTAATAGCTCGTTTAGAGTAGCTTCTCATGATATGCTAATTTTTTGAGATGGGAATTTTGGGTTTTCATGAACTGTTTGCCAAAATCAGTATTAAAACAATAAAAGACCTGAAATATTTCAGTTGGTGTGCTATGAATCTAAAATATGTAAAAGTTTATTTTGTCATTACATTATGGAAAATAATGAGCTTTATCACAATATGCTAATTTTTTGAGAAGGACCTGTACTTCAGTCCAAGAGTGTTTCTACTCCCTCTGCAGTCCTGTAACTTTCAATCTTTCCCTCATTTGAATCTCGCAGCAAAGTGGTACAAATTGATAACTGTATCAGATAAAATATTTTCTGTGACGTACAACTGCTGAAGGCCATCAGATGAATGCCTTCAGTCAAGGCATGATGAAGATATACTCACTTATACTAAGATATATAAAAATAGATATACTCTCAGTGAGAAACAACACAACACAATCAGTATGGTACCCTCCATTTAATGATCCCTTTATCCAAAACTTCAGAGAAAATTAAAACAGAAAGAAAGAAGGTCACTTTCTGAATACAGATTTAAGAACATAAAAGGTAAGCACGAACCCTACAACACCTCCAACAGAGTACAGAAGGACATAAAAGGAGAAACAAAAAAGGAAAAACACAAATGCTAAAAATCCTCACTATGTACAAAGCGTCTTCATCTCCATTGGACAACTGAAAAGTGGGGCCATGTCATGAAACATATGTGAAGATTGATTTGTTAGGAAATGGAGTCCGCAAGCTGCCTCCAAAGGAAGTCTGTCGTTCTCAGCCTGTCCACCTGCAACAGAAGACGGAGAGAGGGCCGTCAGAGGCTTAGGTCTGACTCTCTGGCACACCTGAAGTTTTTCTCTTTAAAAAACTTCATCCCCTTGTTTGACTGTTCACTTCTTGAGCTGCCACTTTAAGCTACGAAAGATGTGCTGTACCAGATTAAAGATCATATGTACAACTAGCAATTATCAGGGGAAGAAAGCGGGGAGAACGAAAGAAAACAGCCAGCAAAAGCTTCAGCTCCTCGGCTATGGTGGACAACTTCACCATAAAGGAGTGCATCCGATCACTTACACTTCTACTGACTTCTCGTGCCGTTTTGTGACTTTTCAAACCAATCGGACCTCAACGCTGGTGCTAATACTGGGTTTTTAGGTCAGCTTTTTTTGGCTTAGTTAAGCGTGTTTACATATGATCTTTAAAATGTTTCATTTCTGCTTAAAAAAATTCACAAAAATAGGCTGGTGGTGTATCATTTGGAGTTCTCTAGGGGCTCTAAAGAAAAAGCAAGCATTATGAGTTTATGCAATTTTACAGGGGGATTATTTAAGGAAATCAAAACAAAGGAAATTAAAAACCTCTGAAGTTCCAGAACTGAAATACAAGAACACTAAAATAAAACAGAGAAGAGCACAATAAAAAAATGACAGCTTGAAATCAGTCTTTAGATTTCGTTATTTAAAAGCCCTGCAAGAGACCCATTTCAAAAAACATTGTTAACAAAAACCATCCAACAACAACAACTTTATAGAAAAATTGTTGACAAGAGAAGTCACTTCCTTTCTGAGTTTATGCCGTTTTTGGCTGTGTGTGCTTTCTTTGTTTGTGTTTCTTTATTAACGCTGGTACAGGAAGGTGGAAGAGCCATACCACTGGACAGCGTTTTCTTGTGCATGCCTGGCTCTCTGCCCGCTATGTGCGACGCCCAGAGATTTGTGGTCAGGTGACACACGGCCTGCAATGAAGTTCCCGCTGGCAGGTACAAACAAGGTACAATATCAGAATTAGGAAAGGAGAGGAGAAATATGGATAGGTCCTTACTCTGTGCCCATTAGCTGTACGTTACCTGTTAACAATGCTATCAAGTGTCTAAGCACTATCCTCTATGATCATCACCTGTTAAAAAGGTAGGAGGAAGAGACCAAGAGAAAAAAACGTAAAGGAAATCTACAGAAAAACGCTTACGTTTTCCTGAAAGCTTTAAAAAATAAACAAACCTTTTAAAAAAAGAAACTTGAGGCAAACCTCTAAACCAGCATTAGCCATTAAAGATCTATAGACATTTCATTTGAGTTTTTGCATCCAGAAATAGCAATGTAAGGCAAAGCTTTGTTTTGTATCGTCTCCAATTGTTTTAAGGTGTCTATTGATCTTTAAACATGTGTGGTTAAGCCAACGCTACGGCTGGGCCCTCAGCCTTACCAGGAGATGAAGAGATCTGAGCGGGGGAGGGGGGGTCAGTCCCTCAGTAGGGCTGATAGTTGTTCTGGTGGTTCCCTCCTTCTCGTGATGCCTTGCCATAGCTGCTTTGCTGGCCTGGGGGACAACACACACACAGTTTGACATCTGCTCAGGGACCAACAGGCACTATGAAGAGCATATTGTATAAAAAAATAATATAATATTGTGGCATTTCATCTTTATGCTATGTGTTGATTACATCAGCTAAGAAACCAATTAATGCAATTACCACACCCATTAACCACTCATGCATATTAATCATTAAGTCTAGGCCACTTCTGCTTGCCATCAAGCCCAGAGAAACCATGCCAATTGGTCCCACTGCAGGGTTGTGTGTTCACCAGGGTTTCTGCAGGTTTCAACAAGTCAAACTAACACCCATTTGCTGCATTCAATGTCAGTTATACGCAACCCAATTCTGTCCCCCCCCCTCAATTGCAATCCAATGTCCCCCATGACTGCTTAAACAGGAAACAGAAACGGATGGATTCCTATTGTTTTGAGATCATATACAGGCGTCATTAAAATGAGGTTGTACACTCAGATCAGACATGCCCAAATGTGCCATCTTAACAGGCAAATCAGATGCTTTAAACATTTGCATTCTACGCCAAAACCAAATTGGGGACTGATGGGTTTTTTTTCAGAAGGAGCAGTAGTCGGTGAGGGTAAGCTAGCATTGGAGGAGAGCAGCAGTAGAGTTCTCCTGCATCCACACAGCCCTTTCTCTCCAGGACGCAATAACTGCAGTGAATGCATGACACACTCATGGTCCTCTTCTTCCTTCTCTGCCTAATAACTCTGGCAATGTTTGCTGCACGTCTTGTGTGTCGCAAGACTAACATCAAGCCAAACTCAGACAGCTGGCTTTTCGCCTTAGCTGTACTGGAATGTCTGTTGCAAGTACCCATAAGCATCTGTGACATAGGCGCCGATAATATAATCAGATGTGGGTGACCCTTGACACACACCAGCCCTTGTAGTGGACACAAGGAGCTTGCTGCTGGCTTCTAAAGCTTGCCATGCATGTTTCAAATTTACCACATGATCCCAGTGCTTGTGCAACTTATGTTCTGATGTATTCCCCCAAAACAAACAATATGCTTTGAATCCCTTGTTCTTAACGGCTTTCAACCAACTACTATGCCTTAGCGGGGCATACACTATTGCACTGCTGTGATGACCAGTGCACATGAGCGAATGAGATCCACCAAAAGCATTGTAAGACAGGGCCACCAAAGCCAACACAAGATATGGCCTGTGACATCCTGCATTTGTGGGCGCCTAATGACTCACATGTCACATTTCAGACTTTTTCAGACTTCTCAAGACCCTGGAGAAACCCTGGTGTAAGGTTTGTTTAGCCACACGTGTGTGTGTGTGTGTGTATGTGTATGTGTATGTGTATGTATCTGCATATCAAGCAGGCACAGAGCCAATTGTGTAGCCGGCTACAGTCCTTAGCTGTGTGTTGAGCTGCAGCTCTTCACTAGTAAACAGAATGACATGAGACCATGCAAGACGACGCAGCATTCACCCTTTACGGCCTCTTGTTCTTTGCCTTCCACTGCTCTGGGCTCTAAATGTCAATTTGGGGTGTTTTAGCCAAACAGCTGATGGTGATGCTCTTGTTTAAAGATATGTTTGTATGGAAAGTACTCGTGGGTTGCTTACCGCTGTAATAGTTGTCGTAGCCCTGGCCGTAGCCATAGTTCTGGTAGTTGTAGCCAGAGTAGTCATAGCCTGTGTAGCCGTTGTAGCCCTGACTGTATCCGTCGCCATAGCCACCATAACTCTGGTCGTAATAGTTACCGTAGCCCTGGTTGTAATTTTGACCTGCACACATCAGACACAGATTATCATGCTAATGTGACAGACACACCACTTAGTTAGGCAGACTTTACTGAGAACTGTCTTCAGACCATACTGACATTTAATCACAGAGAGAGAGAGAGAGAGAGAGAGAGAGACAGACAAAAAGCAGTCACAGATGGAGAGAGAAAACAGTCACAGATGGAGAGAGAGAACAGTCAGACAGAGACAGACAGAGAAACAGAAGCAGTCACAGACAGACAGGAAGTACTTCACCTCCTCTAGCGCGGCCCCGGAATCCTCCGCCGCCCCCTCCTCCTCCTCTCCCGCCGAAGGGCCGGCCCACTGCCCTGCTCTGCTGTTTCCTGTACACCTCTTTGGGCTGCGCCACCTTGATCTCACACTGACCACAGAGGTTCACTCATTAACACAACGCCAGTGACCCTCCATTACTCTAGCCATGTGTAAGCACACCATCATAGTATCACAGCTTCAAACAACACTGGGTGCCCTTTTTAAGCAAACGCTTAACTTCTTTGTCATAAGGGCCAATGGTGGGCAGGAATAACACAGGCAAGTAGACTCTAAAATATGAACATGATTATTTGTACAGTCTTATGCCATCCTCAGTACCTTTGTAAACACACCATCATAGTATCACAGTTTCAAACAACACCGCGTGCCCTTTTTTAAGCAAATACTTAACATTTTTGTTGTAACAGCCAATGGTGCGTACAAAAAACTTGGGCAAATGGACTCTGAAATATGACGATGAGTATTTGTATGGTCGTATGACATCCTCAGTACCTTTCCTGGTCCAACCTCATGGTATCTGTTTTCCAGGAGCTTCTGAACGGGTTCCTCCTCTACGAACGTTACGAAGCAGAATCCTCTCCTCTCGTTCGTTTTGGCGTCGACGGGAAGTTCAATATTTTCAATCTAAAAAGTTGGCAACAGTCCCACCAGTTCACAAACAATCTAAAACGTGCTTAACGAGTTTCAATACATAGGCAGAATACAGATTAGTGTCATATAATTCAAACATTCATTGACTCCTGAAAAGGTTACACTTTTAGATGTTTTTAACATTTTCTTTAACAAGGTCATCTAGATTACGATAATGATTTAGGTTTCACACAGTCCTAATGCCTAGCCAACATAATTCCCATGCAAGACCACAGCTATTGAGTTTTACATAGCTCCACCACTAACCCAACATAATCTCTATGATAGACCATAGCTGCTGTAAAATGCCATGTACCTCTCCAAACGTGCCAAAGTATTCTCTGATCTGCTCCTCTGTCGTCTCTGGGCTGAGACCTCCGACGAACACCTTCTTGGGCGGCTCCTTGCCCTTCATGGCTTTGGCTCTTTTGGGATCGATGAGCTTCCCGTCCAGCTTGTGCTCTTTCAACTCCAACACCTGGCGACAGGTAAAGGTAAAGACGGATCACTCCACAGCCAGGTAAGACTACACCTGCTGCTTCCCCACTGGGACCACAAAGGCTTATCTGCACAGCTTATAGCATTCATCCTTTGTGTGTGCTCACAAAAGACCAAGGTGCTTCAAAGACCTACAGCATGTGTTGTACATGTCTTTTCAATAGTGTGTAACTCGCCTTTGGTCAGATTGAACTTTGATTGGCCATGGTAGCAGTAATGTTTTATTGCTTCAACATCAAAGTGAAGGTTGATTAGACTAACTACAGACATGTTTTGGGTTGCTTCGTTAATGGCAAAAAACTCTGGGGGAAAAAAGCCTGTAACATTAATAAGGCATTGCTTAAATTGTGCCTAATAAATTAAATAAGGAGTTTTAGTTCTTAGATAACTTCACATATATTCCTGTAAATAAATGGCTGAAAAAACTATAAATATATCTTTATTCTTTGCATACACAAAGCCCACAGCACACATTAAAGTCTACTAAAAGGCAAACAAGGACCCCTCTGAAAGGGGTTTAAGTATTAGGTCATGTGATCTAATATTACTTGGTTTAACTTACCCTCTCAACGCTGTCTGCATCTTTGAAGAGTACGAAACCGAAACCCCTTGACCTGCCCGTCACAGCATCTGTTTTGATCGTGCAGTCCAGTACTTCTCCGAACTTTGAGAGGTAATCTTTGAGGTCTTTCTTGCTGGTGTCCCAGCTGAGTCCACCTATAAACATTTTCCTAGAGAAAACAATAGAGGGCTATCCGTTAAGAGGAGCATAAAAAGGGCAGAAGTCACTGCATATTTCAAGGGCGCGATAACTCAACATCCACACACCAACTGACTAGCCACGTCGATATGTTGGCATAGCGAGCAGTTGACCTCGCTAGCAAGCTCTTCCTACAACCAACACGGCTGGTGAGAAGTTATACACAGTCATTACGCACAAGTTAAACAGTAAGAAAACACCTTGTTCACCAAGGTATAGTAGTGGGAGTTGTGGAAGAAAGCCGACAGGCATATAAAGAATATTCCCCAGTCCGTTCAGTTTAGCTTCCCTTAAGCATCAACGCCGGGATGCTAACATTTGTAAACAGCTAATACATGACTGATTGCTTGAAGCTGTCATTAGCTCAGAGCTACGTCTGATATTCAAAACTAGAAAGCTATAGCAACATTATACCCAAAAGTCAACAAACACCACACTATTAAATTAGAACATTAATGACCAGCGAGCACAGCTAATGCTCTCATTGAAGCTAACTGGCTAACTTCCTTATCTACGCACACTGCTGGTTAGCATCAAGACGGTATATATCAGCCATACTATTTGCCATCACCATTAATTACACTCGTATGCTCAGACTTTGGAGACCAGGAGGAAACAGAGGAAAAAGAAGTCCATGCAGTTATGCATAAACAGGCCTTCAATGTATACGTTATATGTGCTACCTGCAGGCTAATGTTACGTTCTCCAACATTAGCCTTGCCTGCTAACCTTCCATCATAGAATACGTACCCATCATCCTGCTGGTTTTTGCTTGCATTTATTTTAGATCCCTCTGGGCACTCATCTGTGGCGTAGTCAGTTACACCGTCTGTCTCCATTACGCCAATAGTCTAAATTAAACTGTATTTAAATGATTAAGAAAAACCGGGAAAGCCTTATCCCCTCAAGTGTTGTCGGCTTACCGCGTTTGATAAAATGGCTGCTCACAAAGGCCGTGATGTCACTCATTTACAAAGAGGAAGAGGTGGGTCTAACACACTACGGAAAGCCAGAGTCTTGTCTGCGGAAACCGTAATGGCTTTTCTGCAGGCAGACATACAAGTAGCCCTACTGCAGTATTAGTAAATAATGGGAATTCCTGAGTATTGGCAAATTTTAAACAGTTTTTTGACTCACACACTAACTTTCTCAGAAGCTTGTGGCATAACAATAAGCTCCATTCATGGAAGCCAAGGCAATCCCCCTTTAAGCACAATTAAATAAGCAGACAGGTGTTATGTTGTGGTGCAGTGCAATGTTACAGTTGTAACTATAATATAATATAATATAATGGCAGATTTACCTGTAAAATGACCTAGTATGTAGTGGTAGTGTATATCTTCTTTGCCTTGCTTCAAATGTCATTCAGTATGCTGTGGAGTCAGTGCATGCGATCAGTCATTCCTGGGTTGAAATCCTCTGAAACTAGGATTTTGTGCATCACAGAGTCCCTCTATCCTTCTGTAGCCTTTTAGAATTTCTGTTCTTTATATCGGCGGACTGACTGTCTTATCATTTTCCTCTTCCACCTCTCAGTGTTTCCTGCCACAGTCTTTAAACCTTTCTCTATATCAAAGGCTACAAGGTTATCCCCTTACCTTCAGTCAGGTGTAAGACCTCAAGGAAACACATGCTTGTATCCCATGCAGTCTTTTATTTTTTTCGTTTTCTTTTCGTGCCTGTAGACCAACTGTCAGATAAACAGAGCATGGTGGCATGCACAGGTGCATAAATGAATATAAACAGGTCATGCAAACTACAGGTGCACTGGTAGGCTACTGCATCAGTGTAGCAGCCAATCAAGGTCACCAGTCTTCATCCATATTTATCTCACTGCTTCAGGATTCATTATCTGCTCAAAAGAAAAGAAAATACATGTTTTCCTTTTATAATTCCCTATAAAGATAAAAGGTATAAAGCAGTATTTAATGGTGAGGAAGCTATCAAATCAACTCAAAGATTTGCAGGAACATTATAAACATGGAGAGATACTATACATGACACACACACGTCTTGCCCCTAATAAATATTTGTTTACTCCATGTCATAAATGTACTCAATGTCGTCATGTGGCCTGGTTGTCATTTCACTGCCTTCCCTCCCTACCAGTATTTTGTGTGCTTTGCTGATATTTTTGACCCTTCTTCTGATATGCTTCGCAAATCACACTTGTCTGCCTTTAGCTCCTCGCCGGTTCTTGCCCCACGTGGCCCTAAATGGATTTTTGATCCGTTTATTTGATAATGGAGTAGCATGTCAGCCCTCTCCCATATATCTGTGTCCTCTGGCCGTTAACCAGTGCAGTATATCTTAGGACATGGCAAATCGACATAATAGTAGTTCCACACCAGTGTAATTAAAAACAAATAGACTACTGAAGTAAGGTAAGGTGCTAGTGGAATGGTAATGGGTGTTGACCGTGCTGTTTGATGGCGTTTCTGTCACCCCCAGTCATTTCTATGGTTTATGGATTTTTCCACACAGGTAAAATCCAATTCTTCCTCGACTAGTTGTAGGCTACATATAATCTTTAATCTGGTACAGCACATCTTTCATAGCTTAAAGTTGGCAGCTCAAGAAGTGAACAGTCAAACAAGGGGATGAAGTTTTTTAAAGAGAAAAACTTCAGGTGTGCCAGAGAGTCAGACCTAAGCCTCTGACGGTCCTCTGTGTCTGTCTTCTGTTGCAGGTGGACAGGCTAAGAACGACAGGCTTCAGGCTGCTGGAGTAATTCTACCGCACCACTATCGAGAGCGTGTTGGTCTATTCCATCTCGGTGTGGTTCGCAAGCTGCAAAGCAGCTCACAAAAAGAAGATCAAACGGGTGATAAATACAGCGGAAAAGATAGCAGGCTGTCACCTGCCGCCACTGCATGACATTGCCATCTCCCTGTGCCTCTCATTCCCGACCCCCAACACCCGGCACATCACCTCTTCACACTCTTGCCCTCTGGCAGAAGGTACAGAGGCATAAGCAGCAGAACAAACAGACTGAAAAACAGCGTTTATCCCTGGGCTGTAAGGACTCTAAATGAGCGCACACATTGACATTGACAATGACTCTTACTGACCTCTAACTCTCACTGCACCTCTCACTTTTGTACTGCTGCCCTCCTATTTTTTTTTAATCTCCACTTATTTAGTAGGTTGTAGGTTGCAGAAAATATTATATCTGATACAGTTATTAATTTGTACCACTTCGACACGGGAATTAATGAGAGAAAGATTGGAAGTTACAGCACTGTTCAGAGGGAGTAGGAACACTTTGGACTGAGGTCTGTCGCCCCCGTGTGGTCACTGAGGAAAATATCTTTCACGAAAAAAATCAGGAATCTGTGTTGCAGTGGGAAGTGGCCAGTGGTACAACTGTAGGCCTACTTAAAATGTTTCCATTTTTTAAAATAGAAAAAGTACTTCTGATACAGCGGACTGATGATCACAGTAGGCCCAACAAGAGTAGAATATGAACATACATAACATTCTGCATCCTAGAAACAGGCCATGTGAGGATCTCTTCTAGAATCTAGTAGCGCCCAGATAATTAGCGTATTTGTTAATGTTTTTAGTGTGTATGTCTGGGGAAGTGTTTGCCTGCAGTCCACACGCTTCAGTGATGAGTGATGAAACTTGTGAAAGGAAGAAGTCCAGTGTAACAATTGCATCCACCACGAGATGGCGCTGTTTAACCTCAATGTTTTAATGTGGTATTATATTAAGGCTGTTGGTCGTCACATTTATGTTATGTTGTATCACGTTATTTGGGAATGAATCCACACCCCATCGGGATGTTATTATGATATGAACGCTATTTCACAGTCCAAGTGAGAACTAAGCTGACGGAGCTCCCCTCCTCCCGTCTTGACAGACTGAAGGAGCTGCGGAGCAGTCTGCCCGTGTTGGCCTTTAACCAGTGGTGGGAGCGCGCTCCCCTACGGTATCACCTTCTCAGAGTGTGTATAACAGCCTACGTCCTTACAGTTACTCGGATAAGTTGTCATCACCAGCAAATCTTACATACCAGTAAGTCTTACACAACCCATGACCAAAATAATTAACTGCATCAGGACTTTAAGCACGACAAGTAGACGTTAGCATTATTATATCTTACATCTTATTACATTATGTTACGCTTAGCAGACGCTTGTATCCAAAGCGACTTACAGTAGAGGGCCCAGAATAATCAAGCTACAGATACGCAGAGGAGAACAGTGCAAGCAGGAGCGTAACAAGTAGAGCACAGCCCATGCAATAGCATAACGTACAGGCCCGGGCAGTAAGTAAGTACAGGGCAGTACTGGTAAGTGGAGGTTAGGAGGTTTGTCTGGTGGACTATAATGTGAAAACAACGAGGCTACTCACATGAGGAGTACAGAGCAGTATCTCCTCCAGAGAAGCATGTTTTTACAAAATTAGGCGTAAAAGTTCCACTAAAAAACTCCTCCCCTCAATGCGCTTTGCTTGAACCTTCAACTATATAGTCTCTCAGTTACTGCCATGGCCAATGAAGAAAACTTTGAATTGTGGATGTGATGCTGTTAGCATTTGTCACAAAGACCTAGTCTAAGCTGTTGGGCCAAATAAATAGACTACCATGTAATTATATTTTTATGAAACCACTTACAGGATAATTAAGTCTAAACCTCCAACACAGCAGACAAAATTCAAATATTCAGTATCATATATTCAATATTCTGGCATGAATACAATTTTGCTGATTGTATTCTGTACAATTGTAGGCTATTCTGTACACGCAAAACTGAAACGAGTTTTAAAGTTTTATTTCTTGCAGTATATTTGCTATTATTTGTTTAAAGCATATTTCACATAGGCTATTAGTGAAGCAGGTTTTTCAGTCATGGTAGCACACGGTGTTCTGCTTTACTTTACCAAACTACCAGGTCTAATTTTATCTGCCGTTGCCTTCTTTGACTTTACACTGTGCCTTAACAGTTGTCGAAGCGCGCATAACTTTCCCATGCACTTTGAAAAGCAGGAGGCAACGAAATAGGCTACCTTCCCGTCAGCATCACTAACGCCAGTATGGCAGAGATAAGCAACCTAGTCAAATTTCTTTTATTCATCTTATTATTTGATGTATCAACATTATAAAACGCGGAACTTCCCAAGGAAACCCTATCTGTCCTGACACCTGTGCTCTTTCCATTCCGCGTCAGCATCCTTCTCCGTCTTGTGTTGCACCTGTCGCAGACACTTGCCACTTCTGAACTTGTTTTTGAGTTCGTGCTGGTTCGTTGGTGGCAAGGCAGACGAAAATAAATGTAGCACTCGCAGCAAAAATGCAGCGCTCAAAGGTGGCCCGCCGGGATGGCTGAGCTGATATGGAAACGGGCCAGACACACCTCATGGCCTTGTTTGGGAGCGCATATAGTCAGCCAACACTTTCGCTAGCAGCTGCAAGCTATAGACATAGTGGTACACTGGACAGCTTTACGAGCCACAGGGTTAGGCTATATTTTATTATTTTATGGACGTCAAACTAAATGTAAAACTGACTTAAATAGTTTCAGCGGCGTTCTTCACATAGCCTAATCGAGCTTGTGATTTTCAAAAATCATTGTGTAATTTGTGTGGCACAAATAAAACCGTCCAAACGTGCCATTAATTTGTTATGGTGATAACAGTTGAATAGGTATTAAGCTAGTACATTTTTCAGTTTTAATTTAGCAGTTTCATGGACAAACTCTCTGTGATTTTGTCGTATATATTGTATTAGTAAATTATTTTTAATGTAGGCTATTCAGGCCACTGTGGAGTCTGGCCACTCCTTGACGCGTTTCTTAACATTACCATTCAAATATTATGAGAGGAAAGGGAAGAAATAAGTGGCCTACCAGAAACATTACTTGACTTAAACCATTGTAAAAAATATCTTGAATGAATATGACTAAAGTTATCGTGGAAATGAGTTGAACGTAGGCTATACTTGGCTGAAGCTATCGTGGAATTGAGCTTAATGTATGCTATAATTGACTGAAGCTATCGTGGAAATGACCCAGAGTTCATTGGTCTGGCAATGATAGGACTGTCTGTGCCTATAAACGCCAGAGTGAAAGTGTTGAGACTGGGCACTAAACTGCCGATTATTTATTCCCTCAGGGAAGTCTTGATGGGCTGCCGACTGAAAAGTGATCTGTGATGTTCGTAACCACAGTTTACGCTAAAGCGGCCAAGCTGTGACGCTCTGGCAGAACTCCTGGAGTTCCCGGAGACGGCTATTGCAGAATTAATTTATCAGCTGTTGCGTAGGCTAGGCTACAGTTAGCCTACTACTCCAAGTATCCTAATGTTTTATTGCACAGGGTTTACCAAGTTTATTTACAATGACTGCATGAGTTATACAGCAATGTCTGGAAAGCATAAAGTGTGTAGTCTAATAATGTATAGTTCCTGAAGGACAACGGATGTACTTTTACATTGGTGCATACAAAACAATAAAAACCTGCAGAAAAAAATCATTTTCATAAATAAATCAGTGTTTTGGCTTTGGTGCTAGAAGTGTCTGGTACTTCTGAACCTGTGCGTCAATAAGACAAACTCTTACTCATTTGGCTTATTATTTGGTATTTAGACAGACAGACAGACAGACAGATAGATAGATAGATAGATAGATAGATAGATAGATAGATAGATAGATAGATAGATAGATAGATAGATAGATAGACAGACAGACAGACAGACAGACAGACAGACAGACAGACAGACAGACAGACAGACAGGCAGGCAGGCAGATAGTACTTGTGAACCTGTGCTTTAATAATGTAAACTCTTACCCATTTGGGTTAATATCTGGTATTTAGATAGATAGATAGATAGATAGATAGATAGATAGATAGATAGATAGATAGATAGATAGATAGATAGATAGATAGATAGATAGAAAATGATACACTAACTCTACAATTCTGGGCCAATGTGTCAGTGAAACACCTCAACACTGTCTCTGAGTGTGGCAGTCCACCTGTCCAACTTAGTTTGCACACAACTGATATAAACATTTGACTGACCACCAAAATGTGTTAGCAGCTGGTCTAATGAAAAAAGCCCAGCCCATACCAACATTAGGCAACATTAGTCTGTGTTATATATATATGTACACATAGACAGACAGACAGACAGTGAATGTTATACTGGGGACAAAATAGCATTCCAGAAGCCTTGTATGTGTGAAATACCTTTATTTAAGTTTGTTTCACAATTCAACATCATCAAAATATGTTTTTACAGTTACAGTATTTTTTTAATTTCCTAGAGTAAAAACAGTCATCTGACAACATATATGGATTTCCTGACTCAACGAAATTGCAGACAATAACAATGTTTTATGTAGAATTCTTTTACATGATATTATAGTTATCTACTCTGCATTACAAAAAGAAATAACAGTGGCGTGTTATAGTCATGATACTGTGATAAATTAATGAAAATTAACAAGACAAAGTCAAAGCTTTGCAGAACGGTCAACTTACATGCTGAATTGCTGACTCCAAGCTGTTTTTTATATATCTGTTAAAACATTTTTTCCAGACTCCCACCAGAAAATGCAACTATGTTACTGAAATATTAAGTGCAAATATCCCCAAAATACAAACTCTGCACTAGACGTTGCTGTTTCCCAGCTGAGGACTGTGAGGTGACTGTGAGGCTGCCGCTACAGCGAGCAGCCCACTCTCAGCCTCCCCCGCCTCGCGTCAGTGACACCCCCCCCCCCGGGGACTTTTATTTGGGTGACCCCCCACCCCCTCCTCAGGCCCTTTTATATGGGTCCGCCTCTAGAAATAGCCACAGGGACTTTCACCAAGCCCTCCCATCAGCTGTTTCCAAAGACAGATCATCAGCCCTTGTATGTGACTGCCCTTTTGCAAACTTGTAAACTCTTAATTCTGTTAAGCAAGTGGCAGTTATTAAATTATTATATTATTTAAATCACGAGATTAAGATTTGGCAGCGGAACAGAAACACGTCCTCCACAATTTGGAATTTTAATAACTTTTATTCATAGCCAAGTTCTGCACCCCTCTGGGCCTTGTTCATTAAGCTTAATATAGTGTGTTTTTATTTGATTCATTACACTTAATATAATGTGTTTATATTTGATTCATTGCACCTTATATAGTCTGGTTATATTTGATTCATTAAGCTTAATATAGTGTGTTTTTATTTGATTCATTACACTTAATATAATGTGTTTATATTTGATTCATTGCACCTTATATAGTCTGTTTATATTTGATTCATTAAGCTTAATATAGTGTGCTTATATTTGATTCATTACACTTAATATAGTGTGTTTATATTTGATTCATTAAGCTTAATGTAGTGCATTTATATTTGATTTATTGCACCTTATATAGTGTGTTTATATTTGAATTATTGCACCTTATATAGTGTGTTTATACTTAATTAATTACACTTAATATAGCGTGTTTATATTTGAATTATTACACTTAATATAATGCATTTATATTTGATTCATTAAGCTTTATATAGTGTATTTCTATTTGATATATTAAGCTTAATATAGTGTACCAAGTATTTTATTTTTGATTTGCTGTTTTATTGTTTTACTTAAACTTGAACATGTCTCCAAATAACATAGTGCCATGCTAATGCACCTTTTACAGATGTATATCTCCTTATTTAAAGGAAATAATGACAAACTGCTTAAGAGATTGGACAGAACAGCTGTTTATCTTAACGAAAAGAAGAAAATGTTTTTTATAATGTGGCTGTAGTTAGTCAAGTCAAGTCAAGTCAAGTTTATTTGTATAGCGCATTTCATACACAAAGGCAGTTCAATGTGCTTAACAAAAATAAAAGCAAAGGACAATATAAAAGCAAAAAAAAGATAAAAGATAAAATAAGTTTAAAATATGTGTAAGATAAGTAAAAGACATAGAGTAAAGCAATAGGTAAACATAAAAGATGAAAGATAAAATAATAAATTAATTATTATTTTTTTAATAATTAGACAGTAAATATTTAGCAGAGGGCAGTATTGCTATGAGTGCTGCATATGCATGCCCCTCTTAGACACAGACCAATGGGAACATATGCATGCCCCTCTTAGACACAGACCAATGGGAACATGGCGCTCTTGTGCTGTGTATCCACTGGCTTGCCAACATACTTGAAATACAATAAAGTATATTTAACAAATAACTTAATGCTCTGTCTCTAAATGTGGCCCGTCTGTTAGCTTGCTTGGTGTTTTTCTATTACTTAGCTCTGGATCACAGGAGTCTGGGCAAACCTGCTGGTTGGGCTAACCACCTACCTTGGTTCAGGGGGGCTATATGCAAACAGAGTGTGTATTAAAAAAGGCAGTCAACACAGCCTTTAGTCCATCTGATATCCTGCATGGTTACACATGCAACAACAACAGGCACACTTCACTTCTGACCCTTTGTGTGTGATGTCAAAGTTCAATGTCCAGATAAAGTTTTTAAAAACTCAGAAGGTAAGC
This sequence comes from Setipinna tenuifilis, assembly GCA_030347295.1. Taxonomy (NCBI): domain Eukaryota; kingdom Metazoa; phylum Chordata; class Actinopteri; order Clupeiformes; family Engraulidae; genus Setipinna; species Setipinna tenuifilis. The sequence continues at coordinate 1,297,013 of CM059273.1, read as the reverse complement.
TTTAGGCTTTTTTGTAAATGACTTTAACATTAGGTCAAGCATGAATGTTACTTCATTGTTAATGCAATTCTACTTACACAAAGATGCTGTGATGTATAGTGAACTGGCCCCAAGCATCCATGATGTTTTGGACCCACCTGATGCCCTCTGCTTCAGACAGAAGGCTACATCCCTGGGGAATGTATGTATTATGACATCACCGATGTATGTACAATCCACTTCTGTTAATCTAATATATACACATAATGTTTACACAATGTAAATTATGATTATTTTATAGTATAAGGCTGGTAAAAGATTATATCACTCCTCTCCCAACCACATACACGCACACACACACACCATTAAAGTTTGTCTACCACCCAAACCACTCCACAGAGGGAACCCACTACTCTGCACTCAAGCTGAATGTGACAGATACTGAGGGGAACACACCCATGTGTCATGTGTCATGTGGACTTCTAGTTTATGGCTTCTGTCTTTCCTATAGTCTGTTACTGTCAGCTGTGTTTTGAGTTCTTTGTGCCCTTCCTTCCATGTCGGATACTGCTCACAAACACTGCAGATGCTGGACTTTAGAAAAAGCTTCTGTAGCATCTGACTAAGGGTACCTGGCTGGACTGGGGGTTGCCTTTAAACAACAATTGAAGACTTTCAGGCACCACCCAGAGACCTTCCCCCTACCAACCCTGACAGAGGGACTCCCCTTACCAACACTCAGACACTATACCAGCCCGGCAGTTGAGCTCCCCTGGTGACCATTAGTGGGGACATTAGTGGAGCTCTCCGCAGCGCCCTAGTGGACTTCTCTGGCACTACTGGACCGTGACAAAGCTTGCCATGTGTATCTGTCCTGTGTTCCTTTTCCAAACTGTTGAAGCACTTTCAGCTACCTCCTCTGTATGAAATGTGCTATACAAATACAAATATTAATATTATTATTATTATCATTATTATTATTGTGCATGTGGACCCCACTTAGCCCAAAGACTATTATGCTAAGGTAGTGTTCTTTAACAGCTACAAGCCATTTGGAAAATATATATTTAAATGCATGTAATTCTAATTTCTATGCTATCACAAAAATCTGTCTTGACCAAAATGCATGTCTTTTGTCAAAATCATGCATTTTGCCAGTGTTCCTAACATTTCTCTGAACCCCATTAGAACAGTTGATTGAGTGTAATCAACCTTTCAGTCCTCAGTAACATATTTAGGGCCAGTGTCTTCTACATATCTTGAAATGAATGAGGTGGACAGTCCCCCTGGAGCAGTGTGTGGTTAGGTGCCTTACTGTGAATGAGGTACAGTGGCAGTTCAACTGGAGGGGTTAGGTGACTTTCGGTGAATGAGGTACAGGGGCAGTCCCCCTGAAGCAATGTGGGATTAGGTGCCTTACAGTGAATGAGGTAGACAAACAGTCCCCTTAGAGCAATGTCGGGTTAGGTGAATGAATGAGGTAGATGCACAGTCCCCTTGGAGCAATGGGGGGTTAGGTGCCTTACTGTAAATGAGGTAGACGAACAGTCCCCTTGGAGCAATGTGGGGCTAGGTTCCTTACAGTGAATGAGGTAGACGACCAGTCCCCTTGGAGCAATGTGGGGTGGGGATGCTCAAGGTTATTCACTCCCCCAGACACATTTCTGTCTACTGGTATGTGAATCGAATCTCCTCAAGATCAAGACCAACTCCCTAACCTTTAGGCCACAAACACACACACACACACACACACACATACCAGACCAACTCCCTAACCACAAGGCCACAGCTGCCTCATACAGTTAGCGTCTCCAGTCAGAGGCAGCTGAGAGTCTCCAGCTCCACTCTCTCTCTCTCTGTGCACCAAGGAGAGGATGCTGGACAACTGGACCGACTGCTGGTGTTGCTGTTGGCATTGAGCTGGCTGGGGCTCCTGACATCAGTGGCTGAGAAAAGAACCTTGAACAGGCTGTTGCCAGCATGGACAATGACTGCCATCCCCTACACAGCACATTCAGACAGAGTATGTCTGTGAAGATTCTTATTCATCCAGGTCAAAACTTCAGGCTACAACACATGTCCAGTTGCTTACAATCAGACAGAGTAGGACACTAATCCCTACACATTTACCACAGAGGACTATGTTCAGTAGAAGACTCTGGTCACTGTCATGCTCTGCAGACAGGCTAGGGAGCTCCTTTGTCCCAAGGCCTATTCAGCTGTCCAACTTGACCCCTAAGGTGAGGGGTGAAAGGGAATTCTGGGTATGAGTCTAACATGCCCACCCAGTCTATCTGTTCTCTGGGTACTTCATCAGACCTTTGCAAAAACTGTCAGATAAGCCCCAACCTACCCAGTATCCTCTCTGCTGGCTATCTTTACATGTACAGTGTATTTGCACACTTTTTTTACACATACTGACCACATTTGATCTGTCGGTCTGTCTGTCTGTCTGTCTGTCTATCTATCTATCTATCTATCTATCTATCTATCTATCCAATTGGTATATATTTTACCAATTTCTCATGAATATTTTTATGTGATACAGTACATAGTCTAATTCAACTTACAGAACTGCTGAAATCCTTCTGTTGCATTTCCTCTGTGGGGGCACAGTTTCCCCTTTCTTCAGTTCTTTTGTCCATACACACGCAGTGTTAAGGCATACAGCCCTTCTTCACAAAAAGCCCAGCTTCAAAGACATTTTGACAAATTGAATATTTGAGTCTTACAAGGTCATGTACCATGTACACAAAATAAGGACTGCTACACAAGGAGTTTTCATCTACAGCTGAGTGCTGAAGAGAAGAGGGGGCTCTTTTGTGTTTGATGACATTTTTCTTGCTCTTTTTAAAGGACAAATTGACTGTGACATGGATCCATTCTCTCTATTAGTCTCTATTAGTCTGTCCCCTGATTTCTGTCAGTATAATGAGGAGCAGTAGTAGCCTCAATGCTAATAAAACACTAATTTAAGATAACAAATGGTAAAGCCTGTGGTTAATGATGACCCTCTGTGGCATAGGGGCTTATTTTGGGAGAAGCAGCTGCATGGTGCTGCAGGGCTGTCCAGATCTGTCCAGTCTTTTCAGGAACATGTGTGTCCTTGACCTTAAAACAATCATTTCAATGCACACAAATACAACAAATACATAAAAAACACAGAAACTTCAGAAGGATCTCATTCATCTGACAGATTTATGTGATGTTAGGACACCTTCAGTATTATAATTGCAGACATTTACCCACAAGACAGAGATGAAACATTTTTATTATTATTTATTTTTTATTATTTTTATTGTTATTATTAAGTGTGCTTGCAGAGCACACTTATTGTTATCTCCCCGTTTATTAAGTGTGCTTGCAGAGCACACTTATTGTTATCTCCCCGTTTATTAAGTGTGCTTGCAGAGCACACTTATTGTTATCTCCCCGTTTATTATTATTATTATTATTATTATTCTCCTAGACCAGATTTTGAAGACGCTACTAGTCCTCAGGCTTTGGAGATAGAGACACCGTTCCAACTCTAAAACATCAGGCCCGGTTTGGACATGACCGCCTACATTTCGGTATACCGTACCTCTTGTCGTTCGTCCGTTATTGTCGTTTTTCTGCAACTTTTTGGCCCATTGAAAATGAATGGCGGAATGTTGGCACGCATATTTGCAAGCACACTTTTTGCATTTTCTGCGGGAATGCAGTCTAGTTATTCTTCTTCTCCTGAACCAGATCTTGAAGACGCTACTAGTCCTCAGGCTTTGGAGATAGAGACACCGTTCCAACTCTAAAACGACCGGCCCGGTTTGGACATGACCGCCTACATTTCGGTATACCGTACCTCTTGTCGTTCGTCCGTTATTGTCGTTTTTCTGCAACTTTTTGGCCCATTGAAAATGAATGGCGGAATGTTGGCACACATATTTGCAAGCACACTTTTTGCATTTTCTGCGGGAATGCAGTCTAGTTATTCTTCTTCTCCTGAACCAGATCTTGAAGACGCTACTAGTCCTCAGGCTTTGGAGATAGAGACACCGTTCCAACTCTAAAACGACCGGCCCGGTTTGGACATGACCGCCTACATTTCGGTATACCGTACCTCTTGTCGTTCGTCCGTTATTGTCGTTTTTCTGCAACTTCTTGGCCCATTGAAAATGAATGGCAGAATGTTGGCACGCATATTTGCAAGCACACTTTTTGCATTTTCTGCGGGAATGCAGTCTAGTTATTATTATTATTACCTGTGTCTATGCCTATATATATATACACACACATATTGGAGTCACTGAGGTCATAGGACAAACCATTGCACCAGTTTAGAGAAAACAGAAGATATTTGCCTAGGAGAGTAGGCTATTTCTAAGAGAAGAGATTTAAGCCTTCCTGACTACAAACATTATTCTAAGATACTATTTATTATCAACTAGTATTTCCTGCGTCCTCAGTTAATTGTCTTATTGTTGGGTTTGTTACTGTACATACCTTACTTGTGTATAGCTGTATGCATCTGAATTTAAAAGAATCGTCTTTTCTTCCCTCCAATCTGAAGGTGCTGGCACTCCACTGTACCTGTGAAGAGAAAACTCATGCGGCTCCAGCAGCTGATGCTCTTGCTTGCGTAGGAGAATAAAATCTTTTGCACACACACCACTAACATGTCAATCACTTTACCCATTTACATTTCACTAGAGGTTTATTTAAAAACATTAATTATATTTATATATATAAGGAAAGAATTGTCAAAAACACATTGTACATTGCCTTTTATTTTAGCTTCTTTTAAACAACTCTGAATGTCTGCTTTGGCAGTTTTCTAATTTGGAACTCAATAAAGGTTTCTGCTTATCCAGTGGATGATGCAAGTTTGAATTATGAAACTTATGGATGCAGTGGACAATGTAAGCATGAAATACAGAATCTAAGGCCAGCCATGTTGCTCTCATGTACATACATAGGGCACAGGCATATGAACACGGTAAACACACACACACACACACACGCACACACACACACACACACACACACATACACACACACACACACACACACACACACACACACACACACACAGCACATGCAATGAACTTGTTGTATTATTCTGTAAAAATCACACGCATGTATTGCTTGTTTTTCTGTGCTTAGGTTTGTTTTTATATAAACAAAAGTATTCCCCTTCTCAGGATCACATCAATGAATAATGGGCAGGAATGCCAAACATCAAAAACATCTCAAAAGCAGAACCAGCCCTTGGACACTGTTCAATATTAGCAGATCTGGCCATAAGGCTGGATGGGGACAATAAGGCATGAAGATGCAAACATATGACAGCACGAGCTATAAACACTGTGGAAGACATTAACTTGCACTTGTTCTGAAACGACCACATTAGGCAAATGCAACACTGCAGTAAAAAAGGACACAGTGCAATAAATGACAGAATGATTTACTGAAAGCTGCCGGGGGTTCGACATATTTCAGAAGTCAGCCGAGGAAAAATGGCAAGAGATTTAAATGGTAACACTGGAAAAGGTCACAGTGACATAAAAAAGAGAACATACTTTAGTTAATACTGTTTATGATCATTAGGGCTATAACATCAATCATGTTAGTTTTTTGTATTACAGTCGGATGTTGTTAAAGTGAAGCACTACCATTTATTGCCTCATAAAAATAATGTCCTAATTACTGTAAAAGTCAGTAGGCGTATGTTTAACATTCAAGTGATGCTGAATTATACTTCTTTGATGATTTTGTGAAGATCTGCGTTATACCTAAATATCATTTTGATTAAAAAAAAAAAACAGACCCATATAAACAATCTTAAAAAGCTTAGTTAACATCCTGAGGGCGATATTGTGTTTTCGTTTTTCATCTTGTCCAGTCTGAATGTTTAGTTCTTCTCCAGAAGATGTGTTGTGTTATTTGTGTGTTATTTTTATTGGTGTTGTTGTCCGGCCTCAGTGGTCAGTCCGTGTGGCTCCACAGCTGAGGGGCCGTAACAGACTTGTCACCGGGCGGCCGCCGGCCGTAAACCTGCTCTGCACTCTCTCCTTTTGGCACGCACGGCCCATAATTTATTAGGCGCCCTCCAAAAAAGACCACTTTGGCATGCCACATGTGTGCGGCAGAAATAGAAAGTTAAAGGCGCATTTATGTGTGTTTTTGTTATACTCATTTCATGGGGGTTTCTTTTATGTTCTTCTAAAGACGTAGTCAACAAATCACAATAACACTGTATAATTCATTGCATTCTAATCCAGAATCCACTGGCAACCCATTAATGTGAGAATCACAAACATGTTATCATATATGAACAATTGTATTTATAGGCTAACTTAAGTTAATAGGCAGTTGAAGGAAGTTAAAGAAATGCATTTGTTTATGACAAAAACAATTACCAGTGGTCGTTAGTTTTCATCATTACCTTTTGTGCTTACATTAAATAATATCAACATGTAATTTATCTCTAAAATATCTCCTTTTCAGTCTGATGCTTTACTGTGGTCAAAATGGTAGAAATATATAATATTCAAAGTACTATGAACAATAATATGGATACACCAGTTTGGACAGAATGAATAGAATCACATTATTAATTAACTCTAATAATGCCTCTCTCCATTTAGTCAAATATAGTATTAAAAGAACATACACATGCATAAGAAAGCCAAGCTGAATGAGTTTAATGAAGTAACCACTAACTGTAAATCAGTCAACTAACACTCAATTAGTTCTTAGTTAGGGGGCCATGCCATATAAGGGTCTTGCTTAGCTGGCAGAAGGCAGCCAATATAAGGACCTGTGGGGTTGCAGGGAAGACTGCAGAAGCCAAGGGGGGTTCCTGTGCACAGTAAGTCATCACATGCTTCTCTTGTTACTAGGGGAAGGCTCAACAGTTGGATGGGACTTAATGACTCAGAAACAACCAGAGGAATTCACTTGCAATAGGGAACATCTCTCTAATATAGCTTTGCTTTTTGTTTCAGAAGTCTTAACATCACTAAGAATTTCATCTGGCTTGGGGAAGACAAAAGGTGAGATTGGTTAGAGCCCTGAAGACATCCTTGTGAAATACCATTTAAATAGCTTCACCTTGAGATCTCTAACTATTATGTTTTTTGGTAGCTCGAGATAACAGAGTTGTTAACTGTAGATAAAGGAATTCGTCTGTTACATAGCTTTTTAAGACAAAGGCTGTTTTAGTGGCGTTTGCTTTACTGTTGCTGTAAAAAAAATACATGAACACAGCACACTCTTAGTGTGTCCACAATATTAAGGTAGCTTCTTGCTGCCTTTGCTGTTGAACAAGTAGTCATGTATCTTAGCAGGCATCAGGGTACCTGCTAAAAAGTTAGCACCTAGTCAGAGAGCAACAAGAAACATGGTTGCCATGATACCCACAGAACTTCATAATTCTACTACATTTTGGATGCTGAAGGCAGTACTGACGTTACATTTACGCTGCCTTCAAAATACAGCCGAAAGAAGGCATTATACAAGCCAAAATGTTGTACATTTATTTGATTTAGGCTTGCCATGATGCCTTTGTGGCAGCAAATGCATCCTTAGAAGGCAGCATCCTCTCTATTTCGGACACAGCCTTTGTGTTTCAGTGCCTGACAACAGTTGTATGTTCTGCGTCCAACTGTACGTCATGAAAACACATCGCTCAGACCACAGTTTTATGTTATGTTCTGCGTCCAACTGTGCGTCATGAGAACACATTGTTTGTAGGTGGGCCACCCATGCTGTAAACCACAGGAGGATAGAGAGGGCATGAGGGAATGAGAATGATAATGCTGTGCTGCAGCCTGATGTGGTTTAGGCCTGCAGCGGTTAGTCAGCAGTTAGTTCAAGTCTACAGGCCAGTCCACATTACAACACAGCACATGCCGTTACATGTGTTCATTTCTACAGTTTGACAGGCAGCATGGAGACAGCTCTCTCTCTATGTGGACAGCTTTCTCTCTCTGCCATTCTTAAAGTGAATGATTTGAATATCAAAGCACGCTGGACTATTGGTTTAATATATTTTTTTTTAAGTTATATTTTTTTCATGCTTTTTCGCCTTTAATTCAGTCGGACATTGAAGAGTGGCAGGGAATAAGTATGAGAGAGAGGGTAGGATTGAGAAATTACCTTTAGACTTGGCCTTGTGTCCCCAGAATCATAGCATGCATGTCCTAGAAAACTGTGGCACTCACTTTCTTGTTTGGTAATTTTGACAATATAATTCTATTTGAGTCTAAAAAGTCTACTTGAGAGTTCTCACTATGATGTAACAAATACTCTGAGGGATTTTTAACATGAAGCTCTATGACAGCTAAAGAATGTTTGTGTAGAATTCTAGAACAGGGAAAAATAATTTATTTCTCAAAGGGTTAATATTTACATCTTGATGTCCCTATAGGTCACTGCACCCATGGCCACTGATATAACAGGGCACATTGTTATTTTTGTTATTATGTTTGTTTATAAGGCCCAAATAGGTTGCTTAACATGTATGAAGTGTTGATAACAGAAGGCTTATATACAGCCTTTTTGCCATTTATTTCATCAGTAAAAGCTACTCAGTAGCAATGGAAATACACACTGCATTCAGTAATTAGGAATGGAAAATAAATTCTATGTGAGACATGTTCCTATTTCAATACCTCACCTGACTTCAATTCAAAACAGCCATAGAAACGCTATGTTAACTACTTTGCTCTTGTTGTGTAGTTTGTAAGTGCTTCTTTGCTGTTTCCCATGTTGCCCGTTATGTACAGTCCTTTAATGTATTAATGTTTCTGTTCTCTACAGTAACCAGCAATCATGGGGGACGGAGAAATGGCCGTTTATGGCCCAGCTGCCATTTACCTGCGTAAGCCTGAGAAGGAGAGAATTGAAGCCCAGAACAAGCCCTTTGATGCAAAGACCGCTTGCTATGTGGCTGACAAGGAGGATTTGTACGTGAAGGGTACCATCAAGAGCAGAGATGGCGGCAAAGTCGTTGTTGAAGTTCTTGAAACCAAGGAGGTACAGTACATAAATACTGGCATTCTAATAATCTAATTCTAATCTAATAATTCTAATAATCATTCTAACAATCCCACAGGGGAAAATAGGTCACTGCAATTGCACCTTTGATTTGTGAGCACACATGAGGATTAGCCAGCCAGGAGGTTGCTAGTGTTAACTAAATGAAGCAGTCGACATCCAGCCTTGTCACCTAGGTGTTAGGTGCTTTACTCTAGGCCTAGGGCAATTAGGCTATGGTTGGGAGGTTGATGCCTTACTCAAGGGCACTTACAGCTTTACTCAAAACATAGAGCTCTGGCTGCACCCAACCTGCCCCCACTGTGACTGGCATTTAACACAGATGGCACAGGAAATGAGGTTGACTGTTGGCATATTAAAATTGGAAAACATAATTAAAATTTGTTTCATGTATTTTTTTTTCAGGAAAGGACTGTTAAGGACGATGATGTCACCCCCATGAATCCTCCCAAGTTCGACAAGATTGAGGACATGGCCATGATGACCCACCTCAATGAAGCCTCTGTCCTGTATAACCTCAAAGAGCGTTATGCAGCATGGATGATCTACGTACGATTTTTCGTTATCTAAAAAAAAACTTATCTTTAGTAAATTTACAATACAATAATACTAATCTACTGTATTCCCCATTTCAGACCTACTCTGGACTTTTCTGCGTCACTGTGAACCCCTACAAGTGGCTCCCTGTGTACGACCCAGCTGTGGTGGCTGCCTACAGAGGCAAGAAGCGCATGGAGGCCCCACCCCACATCTTCTCTGTCTCTGACAACGCCTACCAGTTCATGCTTCAAGGTAATTGAATTTTGAATTCAACTGAATTTAAAGTGAATTTGAAGTGATATCTTACTATGGTGAAATTACTTATTTGTCTATAAACTAAAATTGCCATTTCACCTTACAGACAGGGAGAACCAGTCCGTCCTGATTACGTGAGTGTTACTGAGCCTTACAATTCACATTTATTATTGGGCTGAAAATAGTTTTTTTTTACATGTAATGTACAGTGACTAGTTATGCTCTGAGTCTTTCCTCAATTTACTCTAGTGGATGTTAAAGAGCTGTTTACATTCTGAAATGAGAATCATTGTATCTTTAATGCAACCTAGTGGAGAATCCGGTGCTGGAAAGACTGTCAACACCAAGCGTGTCATCCAGTACTTCGCAACAATTGCAGTGGCTGGTGGTGAGAAGAAGAAGGAGGCTGCTGCGTCTTCAGGCAAACTGCAGGTAAGTAATCGTAAATTCGGGAAATGTAGCTTGTAAATGTACAGATTACTGGAAGTGCACACCTTCTGGAAAACTGCAGGTGAGAGGTAAAAGCAACACTAAGTAGTTTTTTCAACCTTAATGAGACATAAGAAAGACAATTCCGCTTCCAACCTCTAGGAGTACCAAAACGTGCCTTCATGTTGCTTTAAGAACATTCTAAGCACGTAGAAGCTACATTTCATAAATTCACGTATAACAAGAAAAACATTCTGAAATATCACACAAAAGATCTTCCTTGCTAAAAACAAATGTGTTTTGTACTTGCAGGGCTCTATTGAGGACCAGATTATTGCTGCCAACCCTCTGCTGGAGGCCTATGGTAATGCCAAGACTGTGAGGAATGACAACTCCTCCCGTTTCGTAAGTTAATTTCCCAATTCTGTAAAACTAATATTCCACTTTGCCAAATGATCAAGAGAAAGCATTGTATAATGTCTCGTGTTGTTTTAAACAGGGTAAATTCATCAGAATTCACTTTGGCACAAGTGGAAAACTGGCTAGTGCTGATATTGAGACTTGTAAGTAAAACAAACCTTTTTTGAAAAAAATGTACTACTCTCATATTCATGGAACGAACACATGTGAAATTAAAACAAATATTTTAATTAACAGACCTGCTGGAGAAGTCTAGAGTGACATTCCAGCTTCCTGATGAGAGAGGCTACCACATCTTCTTCCAGATGATGTGCAACCACATGCCTGAGCTGATTGGTAGGCTGTAAACTTTTAGCTAAAAAAAAATCTTGGCATCAAAATAAAATGCTAATTTTACTGATTTACACTCTTTCCTTTGCAGAAATGTGTCTCATCACTGCCAACCCCTACGACTTCCCCATGTGCAGTCAGGGTCAGATCACTGTGGCCAGCATCAATGACGCTGAGGAGTTGGTGGCCACTGATGTAAGATGTGCAGGATTCCCTGTCTTTTTTAGTGATACCATATCTGCCTCATGTCATGCATAACGAGTATCTTTAAAAATATATAAATAAGTCTACCTTTTATCATTCCAGACTGCCATTGACATCCTGGGTTTCACCGCAGAGGAGAAAGTCACCATTTACAAGCTGACTGGTGCTGTGCTCCATCATGGCAACATGAAATTCAAGCAGAAGCAGCGTGAGGAGCAGGCCGAGCCTGATGGCACTGAGGGTGGGTTTCAACACATTACTGAAAGGCTTACTCCTGAACATGTCAAAATTCAACTTCTGTAAAATTCCTAAAATATTATTTTTAAAATGTGCAATTATTATGTCCTACTACTGTTTACATTTGTTTTTACTCTAATGACTGAACCACAACAACACTACATGCTTTTCAGATGCTGACAAAGTTGCTTACCTCTTGGGCCTGAACTCTGCTGACATGCTGAAGGGTCTCTGCTACCCAAGGGTGAAGGTCGGAAATGAGTACGTCACCAAGGGTCAGACTGTACCACAGGTACTGTATTTATAAAAATAATATCCTTTGCTATGTTCTGTTATCGTATTAGTGGTACATATGAATTACGGATATTCAATAAATTTTTTTACATTTTATTTGTATGTTGTAGGTCAATAATGCCGTGTCTGCCTTGGCCAAGTCCATCTATGAGAGGATGTTCTTGTGGATGGTCATCCGTATCAACCAGATGCTGGACACTAAGCAGCAGAGGCAGTTCTTCATTGGTGTGCTGGACATTGCTGGCTTTGAGATTTTCGATGTGAGGATGAAATTATACAGCAACTGGTCATCAGTTTTATTTTTGTTAGCAGGGCTTTTTTCTAAAGTACTAATGTTGTTTTTCATCATAGTTCAACAGCATGGAGCAGCTGTGCATCAACTTCACCAATGAGAAACTGCAACAGTTCTTCAACCACCACATGTTCGTCCTGGAGCAAGAGGAGTACAAGAAAGAGGGTATTGAATGGGAGTTCATTGACTTCGGTATGGATTTGGCTGCTTGCATTGAGCTTATTGAGAAGGTGAGATCTTTGCATTGTCACAATGTTGCTCATCCCTGATATTTCACGACATCCATTGTTAACCCTTTAAGTGATCTCCTTGTTATTTTTTAACAGCCCATGGGTATCTTTGCCATCCTTGAAGAGGAGTGCATGTTCCCCAAGGCCTCTGACACCACTTTCAAGAACAAGCTGTATGACCAGCATCTTGGCAAGAACAATGCCTTCCAGAAGCCCAAGCCTGCCAAAGGCAAGGCTGAGGCCCACTTCTCCCTGGTGCACTATGCCGGCACTGTGGATTACAACATCTGTGGCTGGCTGGACAAGAACAAGGACCCACTGAACGAGTCTGTTCTGCAGCTGTACCAGAAGTCATCTGTGAAACTGCTGCCTGTCCTGTACCCACCTGTTGTTGAGGGTAACATTCTTCACTACATATAACTAAACTAAACTGCATTAATTATTGACTTAAACATTTGTCTGTTTTCTCATTTATAACAAATGAGAATTCTGGCAAATACATCAAATATCAGGTTTCTTGTTATGAATTTATTATTAATTCTTTTAATTCAATCTTTTATTGATTTAAAGAGAAGGGAGGCAAAGGTGGTAAGAAGAAGGGTGGCTCCATGCAGACTGTGTCCTCCCAGTTCAGGGTATGTGTCAATATCATCAAGAAAATGATCAATAAATTAACTTAACTAACTTACTAGCATGATGAAATATATGACTAAAATCTGATGCATTTTTACCTCAACAGGAGAACTTGGGCAAACTGATGACCAACTTGAGGAGCACTCATCCTCACTTTGTGCGTTGCTTGATTCCTAATGAAATTAAGAAGCCAGGTAAAGAACTTTTAGTGATTTAAGACAAGTTTGTTGTTGTAGCTCCTGCATTATCTACAGATACTAATATTTCTGTGTTTTGACAGGTCTGATGCAGAACTTCCTGGTCATCCACCAGCTTAGGTGCAATGGTGTGCTTGAGGGTATCAGAATCTGCAGAAAGGGTTTCCCAAGCAGGATTATGTATGCTGACTTCAAGCAGAGGTGAACACATCTAGCAATAAGTGATAATGCTGTATTATTATTTGATTTTTTTTTTTCATTTTGGGGAAAATGACATATATTTCATATTACCTCCAGATACAAGGTGCTGAATGCCAGTGTCATCCCTGAGGGACAGTTCATTGACAACAAGAAGGCTGCTGAAAAGCTGCTGGGATCCATTGATGTTGATCACACACAGTACAAGTTTGGACACACTAAGGTAAAGATCTTGCAAACAAAACCTGAATTCCAATAAAAATCTATATTACAAGTGCTCATGTAGATTTTTCCTTGCCCTCTCAGGTGTTCTTCAAGGCTGGTCTGCTGGGTACCCTTGAGGAGATGCGTGATGAGAAACTGGCTGCCCTGGTGACAATGACTCAGGCTCTCTGCCGTGCATACCTCATGAGGAGGGAGTTTGTCAAGATGATGGAGAGGAGGTACATTTTTATTGTTATTAGGAAGATTTAAACGTTATATGATGAACAGTATGAAGGGTATAATTAGCAAACTCTACATATCCCTACCAATGTAAAAAGGTATTGTATATGTGGGTAACTGAGACTATTTAGTTCAGTATGTGCTGAATAAAATAAAATATAAATAAAAAATCAGCAGGAAGAGAGTAAGGACAAAGAGAGATGAAAAGGACAGAAAAGAGTTCAGAGCTGGACAAGGAAAATTAGTCAGAGGACATAGAAGTTTAGAAGGGATGGGGAGATGGAAGTGAGAGAGATAGAGAGAGAGGGGGGGGACTGAGAGTGGATGAGGGAGGGAGGCATACATGTTGGCTGGAAAAATGTATGCTAAACACCTCACATCAGCATTACTCAATAGTTTTACTAACACTGAATACCAAAATGATGGACTCCTTCTGTTTTCATAGGGAGGCTATCTACACCATCCAGTACAATCTCCGCTCATTCATGAATGTCAAGCACTGGCCATGGATGAAGGTGTACTTCAAGATCAAGCCTCTTCTGAAGAGCGCTGAGACAGAGAAGGAGCTGGTAACCCTGAAGGAGGAGCATGCCAAACTCAAGGAGGACCATGCTAAAGTTGAGGCCAAGAAGAAGGAACTTGAGGAGAAGATGGTTGCTCTGGTGCAGGAGAGGAATGACCTGCAGCTGCAAGTGTCCTCTGTATGTTTGTTATTGTTGTATTTAAATCAGTATTCACTTTGCATATTACCATTGTATACCATAGAAATCAATGTGTATCCTCTCCAATCTTATTCACTGTAGGGATCTGAGAGTTTGTCAGATGCTGAGGAGAGGTGTGAAGGTCTGATCAAGAGTAAGATCCAGCTGGAGGCCAAACTCAAGGAGACAACTGAGAGACTGGAGGATGAAGAGGAAATCAACGCTGAGCTGACTGCCAAGAAGAGGAAACTGGAGGATGAGTGCTCTGAGCTCAAGAAGGACATTGATGATCTGGAGCTGACCTTGGCCAAAGTGGAGAAGGAGAAGCATGCCACTGAGAACAAGGTTGGCCTTTCCAAATGAGCAAACATTAACAGATATGTTTAAGTCTGTCTAAAATCTGTTAAAAAGTCTCTAACTTTTTGACATTACCATACAATATTGTGTGTAGGTGAAGAACCTGACTGAGGAGATGGCTGCTCAGGATGAGTCCATTGGTAAGCTGTCAAAGGAGAAGAAAGCCCTCCAAGAGGCCCACCAGCAGACTCTTGATGATCTCCAGGCAGAGGAAGACAAAGTCAACACCCTGACCAAAGCCAAGACCAAGCTTGAACAGCAAGTCGATGATGTGAGTTCAGGCTCTGTATGTAAGGAATAAAAAATGCCACTTTTGGGCTTTGCTTAACTCCTAATTCTTCATCAAAAATTACAGCTTGAGGGCTCCCTGGAGCAAGAGAAGAAGCTCCGCATGGACCTTGAGAGAGCCAAGAGGAAGCTTGAGGGTGACCTGAAACTGTCCCAGGAGAACATCATGGATCTGGAGAATGACAAGCAGCAGGCGGATGAGAAGCTGAAGAAGTAATGCAGAAATTCTTCCCACATTTCTCCTAGAATTTTTCCCAAAATATTTTTAGTGATAATTATAGTTTACTGATTCATTCTTATTGTTCGTTGTTTTTGATAACAGGAAGGACTTTGAAACAAGCCAACTTCTGAGCAAGATTGAGGATGAGCAATCTCTGGGTGCTCAGCTGCAGAAGAAGATCAAGGAGCTTCAGGTGTGTTTTTTTCCCTCTATAATAAAACTTTAATATTAGTTCTCTTCTCTTAGTTCTCCATAATGTTTATTCTTATTTTGCACTTTGTCATGTAATCTTTTTACTATAATTATTGTATTTCTAACAGGCCCGCATTGAAGAACTGGAGGAAGAGATTGAGGCTGAGCGTGCAGCTCGTGCCAAGGTTGAGAAGCAGAGAGCTGATCTTGCTAGGGAACTTGAAGAGATCAGTGAGAGGCTTGAGGAGGCTGGTGGTGCCACTGCTGCTCAGATTGAGATGAACAAGAAGCGTGAGGCTGAGTTCCAGAAGCTGCGTCGTGACCTTGAGGAGTCCACTCTGCAGCATGAAGCTACTGCTGCAGCTCTGCGCAAGAAGCAGGCCGATAGCGTTGCTGAGCTGGGAGAGCAGATTGACAACCTCCAGCGTGTCAAGCAGAAGCTTGAGAAGGAGAAGAGTGAATACAAGATGGAGATTGATGACCTCTCCAGCAACATGGAATCTGTTGCTAAAGCTAAGGTTACTAAAATATATGTCCTTATGTTCATTTGTCATTATTATAACTTGCTACATTTTAGCATCATTCATGAAGGCCTCTTGCTGTGGTTTGATACTTGTATATTTTACAAACAACCTAATGTTTATCTACTGTGAATTTTTATTAAAAGGGCAATCTGGAGAAGATGTGCCGCACCCTTGAGGACCAACTAAGCGAGGTAAAGGCCAAGAGTGATGAGGGCGCCCGCCAGCTCAATGACCTCAGTGCACAGAGAGCAAGACTCCTGACTGAAAATGGTACCTGACAAGTATTTTTCTGTAGTTTTTTAACACTTTTAATTGGATTCTCGTGCATAATAAACCTAAACTACTTTCTAAAATTATTAAACAGGTGAGCTTGGCCGTCAGGTTGAGGAGAAGGATTCTCTTGTGTCTCAGCTGACCAGAAGCAAGCAGGCCTTCACTCAGCAGATTGAGGAGCTGAAGAGACTGAATGAGGAGGAAGTCAAGGTGCTGAAAACATTGAATGATGGAGAAACTGAAGTATATAAATAACATTTAAAACAAACTTTATTAACACAATGTATTCCTTTTAAAAAGGCCAAGAATGCCCTGGCCCATGCTGTTCAGTCTGCCCGCCATGACTGCGACCTCCTGAGGGAGCAGTTTGAGGAAGAGCAGGAGGCAAAGGCTGAGCTGCAGCGTGGCATGTCCAAGGCCAACGGCGAGGTTGCTCAGTGGAGGTCTAAATATGAAACTGATGCCATCCAGCGTACTGAGGAGCTTGAGGAATCCAAGTATGTTTCAGTAACTCAGACACCAAAAAACACATTTCTGTAAAAATGCATCATCATTAGAAACATCTTTAAATTCATGGAATATTCTTTGGGAAAAAAGCTTAGAAACACATT
Source organism: Setipinna tenuifilis (assembly GCA_030347295.1). NCBI lineage: Eukaryota > Metazoa > Chordata > Actinopteri > Clupeiformes > Engraulidae > Setipinna > Setipinna tenuifilis. Next base: position 1,280,126 of record CM059273.1, on the reverse strand, counting down.
ATACTATATTAAATATTTCAAACAATGCATTGCTCTTTGACAAATCATGTTCTTTTCCTAAATCAAATGCATTGCTCCATCAGGAAAAAGCTTGCCCAGCGTCTCCAGGAGGCTGAGGAGCAAATTGAGGCTGTTAACTCCAAGTGTGCCTCTCTGGAGAAGACCAAGCAGAGACTCCAGGGTGAGGTGGAGGACCTCATGATTGATGTGGAGAGAGCCAATGGCCTTGCTGCCAACCTGGACAAGAAGCAGAGGAACTTTGACAAGGTTATACCTCTAAATTGAATGATAATATAGTACAAACCAACCATCATAATTTATATTACAACATAACAGAATTAGTAGTTGTGCATGTAAAATTGATCTAAGACCAAACATACATCTTATAGGTTCTGGCTGAGTGGAAGCAGAAGTTTGAGGAGGGTCAGGCTGAGCTGGAGGGTGCCCAGAAAGAGGCTCGCTCTCTCAGCACTGAGCTGTTCAAGATGAAGAACTCCTATGAGGAGGCTCTTGACCAACTGGAGACTCTGAAGAGGGAGAACAAGAACCTTCAACGTAAGTCAAATGGACCTAAAATCTCTCACAGTCCTACGTTATAGTCAATACAAAAAGAAAAACGAAGAGCACATTTACAGATACTTATTTTCTGTTATGTTAAAGTGTTTTCAAATTTATTTTGCAGAGGAGATCTCTGACCTGAGTGAGCAGCTTGGTGAGACTGGTAAGAGCATTCATGAGCTGGAGAAGGCCAAGAAGACCGTTGAGACTGAGAAGGCTGAGATCCAGACTGCCCTGGAAGAGGCTGAGGTAATCCACAATTCAACAAATCAGAATCTTTTTGCACCATAATAAATCCCCAAATTTCCTTAATGATCAAGTGGCCAATGCTTTAAAATCCTTTTTATTTTCTCACATAAATAGGGCACTCTTGAGCATGAGGAGTCCAAGATTCTCCGTGTCCAGCTTGAGCTCAACCAGGTCAAGGGTGAGATTGACAGGAAGCTTGCAGAGAAGGATGAGGAGATGGAGCAGATCAAGAGGAACAGCCAGAGGGTGATTGACTCCATGCAGGGCACTCTGGATTCTGAGGTCAGGAGCAGGAATGATGCCATGAGAGTCAAGAAGAAGATGGAGGGAGACCTCAATGAGATGGAGATTCAGCTGAGCCATGCTAACCGCCAGGCTGCTGAGGCCCAGAAACACCTGAGGACCGTCCAGGGTCAGCTCAAGGTCAGTTACAACACACGTATAAAGACTGTCATGGTTTAAGCGATTAGAACAATGTGGTACAGAAAATGTCTTTCACATCTTGTACACTACGATGGACTAAAATACACTATATTTAGGTCTCATAGTTAGACCAAATGCATCTAATAAATCCCTTTCATGTCTTGTACACTAGGATGCCCAACTGCACCTTGATGATGCCGTTAGAGGACAGGAAGACATGAAGGAACAGGCTGCCATGGTGGAGCGCAGGAACGGCCTGATGTTGGCTGAGATTGAGGAGCTCAGAGCTGCTCTGGAGCAGACAGAGAGAGGCCGTAAAGTGGCTGAGCAGGAACTGGTTGATGCCAGTGAGCGTGTTGGTCTTCTGCACTCTCAGGTAAAGAAAATGTAAAAACACAGGAAAGAAAAATACTGTTACCATTATTTAGATTTTATTTTAAATAGTCTGTTTTCTGAATTTTAGAACACAAGTCTGCTGAACACCAAGAAGAAGCTTGAGAGTGACTTGGTTCAGGTCCAAGGTGAGGTTGATGACATTGTCCAGGAGGCCAGAAATGCTGAGGACAAGGCCAAGAAAGCCATCACTGATGTAAGTAAAATTTCTTTTTGAAATTGGTAATGTGCAGAAGGGAATGCACAATTTTGTGAAACTGCAACTTCATGTTCCATTATTTAGGCTGCCATGATGGCAGAGGAGCTGAAGAAGGAGCAGGACACCAGTGCTCATCTGGAGAGGATGAAGAAGAACCTGGAGGTCACTGTGAAGGACCTGCAGCACCGCCTGGATGAGGCTGAAAATCTGGCCATGAAGGGTGGCAAGAAACAGCTCCAGAAACTGGAGTCCAGGGTAGGCAGCACACTTTAAATATGAAAGAAATTTAATGGAAAGTTAGAAATGCAAAAAGGTGAAAAAACATTACTATCTAAAAACGGATTATTTCCCATGCTCAGGTTCGTGAGCTGGAAGCTGAAGTTGAGGCTGAACAGAGGCGTGGTGCTGATGCTATCAAGGGAGTTCGCAAGTATGAGAGGAGGGTGAAGGAGCTCACCTACCAGGTAAATAAACCTCTGTGAATTCCCTGAAAGGGTGATGAAGCCCTATAAAAAGAAAAGTCTTAATGTAGTTTTCCTTTTCAGACTGAGGAGGACAAGAAGAACTCTGCCAGACTCCAGGATCTGGTTGACAAGCTGCAGCTGAAGGTCAAGGCCTACAAGAGGGGCGCCGAGGAGGCTGTGAGTACAACTTCTGTTCATCATGAAAATTCTTTCTCTGTAGTTAGTTGTATCATAATGTCTCTACTGTAGCATTTTGGCAGCATGAAAATCTGAAATGATTCCCTAAAGTTTATATTACATTGTAATCTCAAAAAGTGAAGCAACTTCAGTCATCACACAAATGCCCATTTGAAAAACAGGAGGAACAGGCCAACACCCACCTGTCCAAGTTGAGAAAGGTGCAGCATGAGCTGGAAGAGGCTGAGGAGCGTGCTGACATTGCTGAGTCCCAGGTCAACAAGCTCAGGGCCAAGAGCCGTGACTCTGGAAAGGTACATAGTGTTTATTATTGAGATCCCTTTCTTTTTATATGATACTTTGACTTAATACTTAATACTTCACTTCACTTATTGCTTAATACTTAAAACTTGACGTAATAAAATATATTTTTTTGTTCTCTCTTCAAGGGCAAAGAGGCTGCAGAGTAAACCCTCTGAACTCAAGTTTCTCTAATCTGGATTAATATCCTGATCACTGTTTCCATTCTGTAACTATGTACAGTCTTTAATAAATGTCCTGAATCTAAGAATTTTTTATTTGTTTTGTTTTATGGTTGAACTGTGGGGTAGAGTTGGGTTTTGACAATGGCTATTTCTGTTTATGTTAAAAGCTTTCAGAACCTTCCTCAGAGAAGTATCACCCATCACAGGCCAGCAGTGTTAGTGTTGTGTTGCTTTACATTTTAAACATCTTTCTTATAATATTAGGGCATAAATGTTTCAAAGGATTCAACCTACTCAACACATTGAGCATAACAAATAATGCATTCACACCAAATGTTCATTAACTTAAACCAAAGTAGTTTTGGTTTTCAATCACCATAGAGTTTGGAAGCGGAATTGTCTCTCATAGAAAACTACACAGAGACGGCCCACTCCTCAAAACTTGCTTAGTGTGGTTACAGCCCATGGAGGGTGGCAAAGCGAAATCAGAAGTTCCTTTCACCCTGTTACAAGTTGATGTACCATGGAACCAACTTTGGAAAATTTATTTTAGGGTCAAAAAACGACTTAGTGTTGCTTTAAAACAATTAATTTAATATCATACTATAATATGAATAGTGTATACTACAACAAAAAACAGACCCAACCTCGCTTATAATTATATTTCAATATTGACAGTATTGACTGAGAATTCATTTAATCTGTTTTTGCTTGTGGAACAAGGTTTACTATTGACCAAATACTTTCTTACACTCTAGTCTGGCAACAGACCACAGTAGTAGGAGCTCTTAAACACAGAAACTGTCAGTTTGGCATCAAGTGGCATCACAGTTTTGAATCACAAACACACTAAAACCTACTGTGCTGAGAAACCACTTTCTCAGTTGCCTTATTCCATTTATTGAAATGATCTCTTTTCACAACACGAGAACTTTTTTTTGCAAAACTCTACACACACTATTCTGTAGTAAACACATTTTGCACACTGTATATTCCCATAATGTATAATGGCTACCACAAGTGGCAAAAGGTAAACACAAATAAAGCACAGATGTCGCAAGTTAAACACAACCACTTAAAATGGATAACACTTTTTTCAAATGATCCAATCAATATCGGAGTGTTCAGAGTGCACACAGATTGTTGAACATTGCAGGTTGATATCAACAATGGCACAACAAGGTTTAGAGGGGCAGAGGTGTATGTGAGAGATGAGGATAGGCCACAGGCATCAGGGAACAAGCATGAGGAGGGGGGCAACGTACAGCAACTCACAGACACACACACACACACACACACACACACACACACACACACACACACACAAGGAGAGCGGCAAGGTACAGCAACACACAGACACACACACATACACACAAGGAGAGCGGCAAGGTACAGCAACTCACAGACACACACACACACAAGGAGAGCGGCAAGGTAGAGCAACACACACAATCATGAGGAGGGCAGCAAGGTACAGCAACACACACAATCATGAGGAGGGGGTCAAGGTACAGCAACACACACACACACACATGAGGAGTGCAACAAGGTAGAGCAACACACACAATCATGAGGAGGGGGCCAAGGTACAGCAACACACACACACACACATGAGGAGGGCAGCAAGGTAGAGCAACACACACAATCATGAGGAGGGGGCCAAGGTACAGCAACACACACACACACACATGAGGAGGGCAGCAAGGTAGAGCAACACACACAATCATGAGGAGGGGGCCAAGGTACAGCAACACACACACACAATCATGAGGAGGGCAGCAAGGTAGAGCAACACACACAATCATGAGGAGGGGGCCAAGGTACAGCAACACACACACACACACATGAGGAGGGCAGCAAGGTAGAGCAACACACACAATCATGAGGAGGGGGCCAAGGTACAGCAACACACACACACAATCATGAGGAGGGCAGCAAGGTAGAGCAACACACAGAGGATGTGCGAAGCCCTGTTGCTTTTCTAAGGATTATTATTTTTCTCACAACTTGGCCCATTGTGAGGCAGTTCCCATGCACAAAAACTCACACACAAAAACACACCAGCACTAATGGGCAGCTGTGAGGTTGTTACTGTAAATAATATGATTATGATGACAAAAGCATGAGGAGGGGGGCAAGGTACAGCAACTCACAGACACACACACACACACAACACACACACACACACACACACAAGGAGAGCAGCAAGGTACTGCATCCAATATGTCTGTCTGGTACAGCGCCATCAGCAGGCCACAGAAAGGATAGTTTCTTGATTTTGAGCCTTTGGACACAATAAAAATTGACACAATTCTTATACACTGTTTGTCTTAACAATGTCAAATTTAAAATTGCGCAAGAAGTTCCGATATCTTAAGACAACAGTGATACATTAAAGATGAATGTTACTGTATAAGCGGGTAATGTGGTATGAATTTGCAATGCTTGGACTGACTGGACTAGCCTGGGCACACCCATACTTCCTTTAACGCTGCATTTCAATTTCGCCTTGAAAGTCAGTCTGGCCAAGCTGCCTGTCTACACCGTTTCTACATTAACAGAGAAACTGGGACCAATGAAAATCTAGCATTTCAAAAAGGTAATGACGTGGTAGTTCAGCGACCGGAAATCTACCTCAGTCACTGTCAACATGGCGAACGTGGAGCAACGGCAAGATTTAGTGCAGCTGTAGCTCCTGTTTTGGAAGAATTCAAAGGGTAGTTATCTCTGGAAATAGAGCAAAGGTTAGCCCTTGAATCATTTATTGCAGGAAAGGACGTTTTTGCAATGCTACCGACCGGCTTCGGTAAAAGTTTGATTTATCAGTTAGCTCTGCTGGTAGCCAAGTTTGGGGCTTTGCAAGAACCCTGTCGTTGTGGTCATTTTGCAATTTGCATACGTCAGAGGACAGAGGAGTGTGATTGGTTGAATCTTCGTCCAGTAGCAAACAGAGGCATTTGAAAGAGGCGGGTTAAGCCCGCCCTCTGAGAAATGGGTTTACAACACAGCTTGGCCAGACCAATGTTCGCAGAGCATTGATAAGTCACGTTAGCCAGGCTAGACTGGACTGAAACTTCACCTAATATTGATTATTAGGTTTATTATGATATTTGCATTTACAACCTGCACACTGCCACCAATTAGCAATGGAAAGAAAGGTCCTTTTTAACTTGGACTAACTTTTTGGAAATTAAAGTGCCTTGGAGTTTTTACAGACTTGATGTCTGCAATATCTCATCCAAATATCACCTCAAACCAAAATCAATCTTTTGAGTTCAGGAAGCACTCCTCATAAACACTTTCTGTTCAAATCTTTTTAAATGTGTGTTTGCTATTGTTGTTAGACTGCTCTTTAGATTAATTCAGTTTAGGTGTAGTATGTGAGCTCACTTATGCCTGATTTTGCAAGACACACACAAGGTCACACCACACACACTTCCACATACCTCCCACAAACACACTTCCTTATACTCTGTTTCTCTTTCTGTCTCTCTTTCTAACACACACTGTCACAGTTTGGCTCAAACCCAGTCCCAGGTCATTCGGCTGAGGACTCTGCCGTCCTACAACACACAAACACAGACAGGGACACCTAGTGACCCGGTGGAGTACTGCAATCTGCAGCAGTGGACAACACACACACACACACACACACACACACACACACTTACATACACACTGGGAAACACACTGTCATTTTAACTCCCAGTTACAACTGTTCTCAGGACTACGTATGCCCAATCATGACTCTTTAACGCCTCTGCCTAGTACTTTACAATCGTAACAAACTCATTAACACCTGCCTAGTGCTTCACAAGGGGCCTATCGCGACAAACTCATTAACACCTCTGTCTAGTGCTTCACAAGTGCTTGCTCAGTCCCCACTCTGTAAGACCCCTGTGAATGCAGTAGTGCTCATGCTCCAAACTGTGTTAACGTACAAATGATTTATTTTAACATTTCTAGCATTGATTGATGCCTCTGACCAGTGGTCTGTATTTATTTACGTATTTATTTACACGTTTTACTATTTATTGTGTTGTCATGTGTTTTTATTGTATTTGTCTGCTGTGCTGTAAGACAAATTGCCTTTTTAAGGACATTAAAGCTTTCAAGTCAAGTCAAGTCAGTTCAAGTCAAAATCTCCCTCCGTTCATTGTCCTGTGATACAGATCACACGTGTAGGCATTCCTTAAGCTAAGGACAGCTCACTTCCTTTGTTTGCACACTGCCAGTACAGAGATGCTTCCCATGATTCTGCATGCAGTACAGTGCACTGCTACCCTACAATAAAGATTAACATACCTGTAGATGGATGTTCTGTAGGGTTACTGTATGCTCATCATGCTCCCTGCAAACTGCACAGGTAGGGAAATCAATTTCCAAACATACTTGCATATGATGTCACTAAGCAGGATGGGCATTGTGTAGTGTGTTGTACATGGCACACCATGTTTAGAAGTTGGATAGGGCACGCCTGGTGATGCTTTTTCTGTTGCTGAGCCCAGGAAGATACTTCTAGGGATGTTGATAATGTAAGATCATGTGGCCAGATCACAAAGTGGTATCCACAGTCCCTCTGTCCCATCCAGTACCAACAGCAAATAGTGGATTTCAGGATCAATATCCAAAGCAGTAGCTTCTGAGCCCAGCAAAGAGAGCACATCCCCATGTGTGACATATCCAATCGCAAAATGGCCCCACCTCACTGTCTTCACATGCCATACCTGTCCCAGACTAGATCAGCCCAGTGCCAGTAGCATTATCCCAGATGACTACAGACGTGTTCTGATACAACCAGCACAGTACACAATGCTTGTCCTGTTTAGTGACATCATGTACTGTAGTGCATTTAGAAATGGGGTTTCCTTATATTAGACAAGACCGGATATTCAATATTCTGTAGCCCTGTAGGTATTTTTGTTGTACAGTTCAGAAAGCATTTTCATAAAGTTCAGTACAGAGAAGAGGATAGACTGACAGACAGAAAGGCAGCAGGCTGGGAGATAGATAGCAGATAGCATCAAGACAAACAGGCAGACATACAGACAGATGGCCAACTGACATCCAGACATATGGGTGTCAATATGTTCATGAATGATTTACTAATGAGTAATAGTGTACAAGCAATGGTTACCAAATGATGACCAAAGTGTTAAGTAAGGGTTAACAAATGCAAAATAAATGCTTATTAGGAAGACGTTATTATAAAAATGGAAGCATTCAGTACTTATTTTGCCTGCTATACATCTGAACACATCCTAACTGCTAAAAGCATCATGCAAACTGAACTTTGAATTGTCTATTATCTTCTCTGTCTGCTATAATATTTGTAGATATGTTTATAAATTACTTACATGATGGTCTACATGAATATTGTCTGACTACATTGAAAAGCATAGATGGAGACATGCCCTGAAATTGAAAAGAGATGGTGCTTACAGTAGGTTTTTGTTTCCAACAATATTTTACTGTTTGCATGTTTTTTGTATATGCCTAGTCTAGCTCATGGTTCATGCTTTTTCTGTGCTACAAGTCAAAATGTACAATTTTCTGTTACATTTTTCTTTGCAATTAGCAATCGGTTTGGACCTATCATTTCAGCTGAATTTCTGTTAAAGTGTTATATTAGCTATATAAATGACGCACAGTCTGCAGCGATGCATTGCCAGTCTGTATTCAGAACATAAGTGCATGGCCCTACCATCCGTGGTTTGTTCATATCATAATAAAAGGCAGCCAGTTATACTGCACCCTCTAACAGGGCCCATCTGCACTTTGCTGCCGTATTTAGCTGCCTGACCTTTTGACAGTTTTGGCTGAAAGCAATTTTATGTGAACAGAGAAACATCCCTGTCATGTAACATGATGTTTTGCCTGAAATATCACCATGACATGTTTTGCATAGACTGTGACATCAGTGCTTGTAGAAGCACATCACTGTTGGTTTGATATAAGTCTACGGAAATTGCTGAGGGCGTAAAACAGCCTATTATTGCTAATATTATTGCTGAATATTAAATACTGCAAACTAACTTGTTTTTTTTTTTTGCAGTGTCAGTGACCAGAGTAGCCACACTGACTTTCAGGCCAATATCCTCATATTTTACCATGGTCGTTGACATGGTAAAGCTTGGGAAATGGTAAATGGCGTGGACCTTAATGAGTCCCAGCTGTGACAGAATGAAGCTTATTTTTGGCGCCCCTGACTGATGCTGCTGCTGAGGGCGCTGGGCTTCAGAGGAGCAGCTGCCTGCCCTTGACCTTAAGACGTAAACCTGTGAGGCCACCCCAAAGGGGCACGTCACTAGGGCACTCCTTCCCTGCAGCCTATCGGGACCCTGGAGGCTTCCTCAGTCTTCCCCATGTCTAAACGTCATCGTGTAGATTTTGGGCAAAGTTACAAAAATGGGGCAGAACATGCCAGTTGAAGTAACTGTATAAGATGAAGAAGGGGGGGGGGGGGGTTGGGGTGGTGGGGGCAGAGTTTTACATGAAAAAGGGGGACTTGAATTTCCTTAAGATATTTTGCCTGCCTGTTTGTTAATTCATTAATTCATTCAAATGTCCATTCCCTTCTTTCACATTTGTGGGGGGTGGGTTGTCTATTAAGGCCAATGTATTAGGTTCTGTCAGCATTATTACAAACAGTGTAATGACGTGCCAGTTAGTCTATCTGATTATGAGTCTAAAATCATTATGCTGTTGCTGTTTAAGGCAGGACATCACAGACAAAATACTTTTACTCCATTTAAACTACTGGCACCTACTGGATTCAGGATTTTGGTGTATTGTGTCTTCTTTCAGTCTAATGGGAAGAATAAATACACGTAGATGAACACACATTTACCCTGTTTGTAGCTGTAGCCTAGATAGCCTACTTCTCTTGTACCTGAATCCACAAACTGCATTGTACGCCCTCCCCCCTTTAGACTAACAATCACCAGTTTCACTGCATGTCCTGCTCTACCCAGTATGTCTATGTATGTGACAATAAGCCATCCTTGTATAGAGTCTAGACACCTTCCTGATTGGTGTTTCCTACTGCATATACTACAAAGAAGAACGAAGCGGCATTATTTCTACTGTAAACTTTTAAAAACAATCCTATTCTCATCCACCTTTTTATGATCGCCCTCCGGACTCCTGATGTTTATATCTAGTGTGATATTTGTTTCCCTGTTTACTGATATTTAAGAGCATGCTAAGATATGCTTAGAACATTGAGGTACATACAATTCCATTATGGAACTTGCCTGCATAGGACTACATGTACATACACTGTATGTTACACGGTAGTAAAGGCTGTAATAAGGCCACTTTAATGTAATTACAATAAAAGTAATCCAATGTAATCACATCCCAAGTATGGCGATGCGATTTGATGAGAATAGATTCTTTTAGGTTTCCCCAGCATCACCTTGATAGTTGCAGTGTGCTTGTTACTCACTTGGCTAGGCTATTTAAAGGTATGTCCTCATGTCGCAATGAGGCAAAGAACTGCAATGCTGTAGGCCGCACTAGATATGAAATGAACACATTTGGAAAATGCCACACACACGGGGACCTGAAACTATTTGGAATATCGTATCACCCCCTGTAATGCATATGACTAATGTACCGAAACATTTTAACTATAAAGTTTGGGGGGGGGGGGGGGGTGCGACATATCTGAAGAGTCACCAGCCCACCAGATTCATAGGGTCATAAGTATGGCCTATATATATGTCACAGGGCCAAGAAACTACCCAACGGCTACTCTGAGGGCCATAAATTGCGATTTAGTATGTCCCACATGGGCCCTGATGCTGGATATATATATATATATTTTAAAAAAAAAAGCAAAAAAAAAAAACAAAACAAAAAAACAAATCTACTATATAAACATCCTAAAATGCTGGAACACAGTGCTGGTTCTCATGCAAGTTCAAGAGTAAGCATCTATGTGATTGTCCACATGCATGTCCACATAGGCTCCCACAGCTGTGAGGACGTTAAAACGGTCACTAAACACCAGCAGTAAAACTGCTATGCCCTGGCCACTTTTGGCATGTCATCTTAAAATTTACTAGTTTCACCACTGCCAAAGAAGGACTGCATATGCATATGTGTAGCACAAATAGAAAGCATCCCATGTCCTTTTTGTGGGTATATTTATTTCATGGGAAATAGTGGTGGTCTAAGGGCATGGTTAATAAATCAAGGCGATTTAAAAAACACTGAAAAGTAACTTAGATCTATATATAGATATAGAGATGGCAATGATCTTAGTCTATATAATATATATAGATATATATTATATATATATTGGCTAAGATCATTTGTGGACTGCAAGAATACATTTGTCTATGGACAAAATTCGTCTATAGTTGCTGTTATTAGTGCCTTTTTGCTTTCATGCAAGCATCATGAATAGCATCTTACAATTTATTTCTGAGTTCAGCATTTCAGATGTCCCAAATGCTTTGCAGTGCTGTTGAAGTATTATCATATTTAATTTATATACTTTCAAAGAACTGAACTGAGTGGCGAGAGTGAGTAAATAAAATCGCATCAGTATCAGTTCTTGATTCTGCTGATTTATAAATCACAACCCTCTTCGTTGTATCAAGACACATGACACAACAAACTCAAAGTTATGTTTAAATATATCAAACCGTATTCATCCAGGGCATCATGCCATATAAGGGTTGCTTAGCTGGCAGAAGGCAGCCAATATAAGGACCTGTGGAGCTAGGGAGAAGACTGCAGAAGCCAAAGGGGGGTTCCTGTGCACAGTAAGTCACATCACAGGCTCTCCACAGGCAGTAGCAGGATGGCACACATACACTCCTGAGGATACAAACTGACTTGTGTTTACAAAATTATTGTGTTATAACTTATTATTGCCATGTAACTTTTGCCATATTTAACCTTATGTGTAACTTTAACTTTCATTTCAGAAGCTTTGACAACAATCAGAACTTATCCTCTTGTTGGGCGAATAAAAAAAGGTAAGACTATTTAATTGTACTGTTTTGATAGACTATTACGGAATTATTAATTTTACTGTTACTTCTGTAATTACTGCCACGTTAAAAAGATGTTTACACAATTCTAAACAGTTTTGCACTAGAAATAATAGCATTAAATTCTAACTTTACTTATGTAGACAGTTTATGGACATAATCATAGATAACTTTATATCTATATCATTAAAATATATATATATATATATATCTGTTCAAAAAAGGCTTAAAAATAATGTAATGAAAGCTGCTGTACTCCGCCTTGTTGTGTTTTCAAGTGTTTTGCTGCTGATAAAAAGAGGTGATTTTAGACTCTGTTATTATTATTATTATTACATTGCATTTGGCAGACGCTTTTATCCAAAGCGACTTACAATCAAGGGGGACATAAGCAATAGAGGAGGACACAGAGTAGAGACACAACAGACATATGTACTTCTGCATAGGGATAGAGAGAGAGAGAGAGTTTAGATTAGTGTTTGTTAGTTATATTAGTTTTGTTAGGAAGGGAAGCAATCTCGGAAGAGAAGGGTTTTTACAAGCTTTTTAAAGATAGGGAGGGATGTTGCTGTTGGGACCCCAAGCAAGCACTGCATTGCCATTGCTGAGATGCGCAGCCAACTGAGGCCCTTAAGTACCCTGAGGGCCCCAAGCCGTTGCCTGTGTTGCCTGTTGCCTAGTTACATCTCTGCTGATCGGATTTGTCATGAATCCTTGCTGCTCTTTAATCCTTTGTTTGATAAACGCCTTTAATATGTAAATGCATCTGCTCTCTACAGTAACCAGCAGCCATGGGGGACGGAGAAATGGCCGTTTATGGCCCAGCTGCCATCTACCTGCGTAAGCCTGAGAAGGAGAGAATTGAGGCCCAGAGCAAGCCCTTCGATGCAAAGACCGCTTGCTATGTGACCGACAAGGAGGATTTGTACGTGAAGGGTACCGTGAAGAGCAGAGATGGCGGCAAAGTCGTTGTTGAAGTTCTTGAAACCAAGGAGGTACAGTGCTTTAGATGACTGTTGAGATGATATTCATCCCACAGGGAAAATACATTTTCTGTATATAACCCATTAATGATTTGTGAACACATGAAGCGTAGACAGCAATGGGCTGACCTGTGGCAACTAATAAGTGGTTGATACACAACGAGAGTGGTGGGCAACCAACTGCGGCACCCACCCACGCTACTTATTCAGGATAGCAGTGTTCATTCACTCCCCCAACAATATGTCTTGCTAATATTAAAGACAACAGGTGCCTGCTTCCAGTCACAAGCCCACCTGCCTGTACTAGCCTACAGAGGCACCCAAACAGCCTTTATTGCCTGTTACTACAAAATGAGGTTGATAGCACTGTTAAAATTGAAAATATACTCAAACCTTGTTATATGTATTTTCTGCAGGAAAGGACTGTTAAGGATGACGATGTCACCCCCATGAATCCTCCCAAGTTTGACAAGATTGAGGACATGGCCATGATGACCCACCTCAATGAAGCTGCTGTCCTGTATAACCTCAAAGAGCGTTATGCAGCATGGATGATCTACGTAAGCTTTGCCCTTTTCTGAGGAAAAGAAACAATTACTTTGACAAAGTTCAAATGGAAATAATACAAATCTACTGTATTCTCTACTTCAGACCTACTCTGGACTCTTCTGCGTCACTGTGAACCCCTACAAGTGGCTCCCTGTGTACGACCCAGCTGTGGTGGCTGCCTACAGAGGCAAGAAGCGCATGGAGGCCCCACCCCACATCTTCTCTGTCTCTGACAATGCCTACCAGTTCATGCTGCAAGGTAAGCTTGCAGTGAAAAGGTAATATATTAGTATGACAATTACTTATGTTTGCCAAATAACTTATAACTACATTTTGCCCCACAGATAGGGAAAACCAGTCTGTCCTCATTACGTAAGTGTTAACGAGATTCTGAATTACCTTGAACCTCATTCAGTAATGTGCTAAAGGTCTATTTTGTATATATGCAATGTTAAATAGCTGTTTACATTCTGAATTAAGAATCATTTTATCTTTATTGCAACCTAGTGGAGAATCCGGTGCTGGAAAGACTGTCAACACTAAGCGTGTCATCCAGTACTTCGCAACAATTGCAGTGGCTGGTGGTGAGAAGAAGAAGCAGGAGCCTCAGGCTGGAAAAATGCAGGTAAGAAGTTGAGACAGGTCTGTGCCCCTACAAGCTACATTTCAAGAATTTCTGTATTACATATAGTTCTAAAATGGAAGACTAAAAACTCAGTTTTCCACATACAGGGCTCTATTGAGGACCAGATTATTGCTGCCAACCCTCTGCTGGAGGCCTATGGAAATGCCAAGACTGTGAGGAATGACAACTCCTCCCGTTTCGTAAGTTTGTTTTCTTTTTACATATTGAATTATATTTTACTAATGAAACAGTTTTAATATGAAAAAAACATTTTATCTCATTTAGGGTAAATTCATCAGAATTCATTTTGGCACAAGTGGAAAACTGGCTAGTGCTGATATTGAGACTTGTGAGTATAGTGATTTTTTATAGAAATATAGTATTGCTGCACTCATTTTGTTACAGGAAAATAAAAATATTTTCTCTTAACAGACCTGCTGGAGAAGTCTAGAGTGACATTCCAGCTTCCTGATGAGAGAGGCTACCACATCTTCTTCCAGATGATGTGCAACCACATGCCTGAGCTGATTGGTAGGCTGAAAACCTTCAAAGAAAATAAAAAATCTTGGCATTAAAATAAAATGGTAATTTTACTGATCTTCACTCTTTCCTTTGCAGAAATGTGTCTCATCACTGCCAACCCCTACGACTTCCCCATGTGCAGTCAGGGTCAGATCGCTGTGGCCAGCATCAATGACGCTGAGGAGTTGGTGGCCACTGATGTAAGATGTGCAGGATTCCCTGTCTTTTTTAGCGATATACCATATCTGCCCCATGTCATGCATGTAGAGTATCCTTTCAAAACTATAAATAAGTCTTCCTTTTATCATTCCAGACTGCCATTGACATCCTGGGTTTCACCGCAGAGGAGAAAGTCACCATTTACAAGCTGACTGGTGCTGTGCTCCATCATGGCAACATGAAATTCAAGCAGAAGCAGCGTGAGGAGCAGGCTGAGCCTGATGGCACTGAGGGTAGGTTTTGACAAATAAATAATCACTGTTTAATGAACTTTTGCTTAGGTTATATGCACCCTTTATCAATTGTATGTGCTGTCATATCACAATATTGCCAGCTTGCAGATATGTAAAATATATAATGTATTGTACATTTATATAGATGCTGACAAAGTCGCTTACCTCATGGGCCTGAACTCCGCTGACATGCTTAAGGCTCTGTGCTACCCAAGGGTGAAGGTCGGAAATGAGTACGTCACCAAGGGTCAAACTGTACCACAGGTAACATTTCAACTATTAGTTGTATCAGGTAGAGAATATCTATAAGAAAAGACCAGGCTATCACGCAATTAAAAATGTTTATGTTGAGTCATTTGTCTATGTCTGCAATACCTAAGCCTTAATCATATAAAAACTTTTGAAAATCATTTTGTGGTCATACCCTGAGTTCTTCAATATTTAACTGGTCCACATGTGCTGTTTTAATAAAAAAATGCTCTATGTTCTGTTATCCTATTATTGGTACATTTACAGTAAATTAAGGATATTTAATATATATTTCATCTTTATGCTCTTTTAGGTCAATAACGCAGTGGCTGCCTTGGCCAAGTCAGTGTATGAGAGGATGTTCTTGTGGATGGTCATCCGTATCAACCAGATGTTGGACACCAAGCAGCCAAGACAGTTCTTCATTGGTGTGCTGGACATTGCTGGCTTTGAGATTTTTGATGTAAGGACTGACCTGATGTTGGAAATCTTTCACTGTTTATGATTAAAGATTGTAAATGTTCACACTGATCGTTTTTTAACTTTCTATCATAGTTCAACAGCATGGAGCAGCTGTGCATCAACTTCACCAATGAGAAACTGCAACAGTTCTTCAACCACCACATGTTCGTCCTGGAGCAAGAGGAGTACAAGAAAGAGGGTATTGAATGGGAGTTCATTGACTTCGGTATGGACTTGGCCGCTTGCATTGAGCTTATTGAGAAGGTGAGATCTTTGCATTGTCACAATGTGGTTCATCTCTAAAATGTAATGCCATCCATTGTTAACCCTTTAAGTGATCTCCTTATTATTTTAAAACAGCCTATGGGAATCTTTGCCATCCTTGAAGAGGAGTGCATGTTCCCCAAGGCCTCTGACACCACTTTCAAGAACAAGCTGTATGACCAGCATCTTGGCAAGAACAATGCCTTCCAGAAGCCCAAGCCTGCCAAAGGCAAGGCTGAGGCCCACTTCTCCCTGGTGCACTATGCCGGCACTGTGGACTACAACATCGGTGGCTGGCTGGACAAGAACAAGGACCCACTGAACGAGTCTGTTCTGCAGCTGTACCAGAAGTCATCTGTGAAACTGCTGCCTGTCCTGTACCCACCTGTTGTTGAGGGTAACATTCTTCACTACATATAACTACACTAAACTGCATTAATTATTGACTTAAACATTTGTCTATTTTCTCATATATAACAAATGAGAATTCTGGCAATGATATCAAATATGTATTTATTATTAATTCTTTTAATTCAATATTTTATTGATTTAAAGAGAAGGGAGGCAAAGGTGGTAAGAAGAAGGGTGGCTCCATGCAGACTGTGTCCTCCCAGTTCAGGGTATGTGTATCAATATCATCAAGAAAATGATCAATAAATTCACTTAACTAACTTACTACCATGATGAAATATATGACTAAAATGTAATGCATTTTTACCTCAACAGGAGAACTTGGGCAAACTGATGACCAACTTGAGGAGCACTCATCCTCACTTTGTGCGTTGCTTGATTCCTAATGAAATTAAGAAACCAGGTAAAGGGCTTTTGATAGTGGTTTAAGACTATTTTGTTGTTGTAGCTCCTGCATTATCTACAGATAATGACATCTTTATGTTTTGACAGGTCTGATGCAGAACTTCCTGGTCATCCACCAGCTTAGGTGCAATGGTGTGCTTGAAGGTATTAGAATCTGCAGAAAGGGTTTCCCAAGCAGGATCATGTATGCTGACTTCAAGCAGAGGTAAACACATCCAGGAATAAGTGATAATGCTGTTTTATTATTTGTTTTGGAGACAATGACATATATTTCATATTACCTCCAGATACAAGGTACTGAATGCCAGTGTCATCCCTGAGGGACAGTTCATTGACAACAAGAAGGCTGCTGAAAAGCTGCTGGGATCCATTGATGTTGATCACACACAGTACAAGTTTGGTCACACTAAGGTAAAGATCTTGCAAACAAACCCTGAATTCCAATATAAATCTATATTACTAGTCTAGTACTCATGTACATTTTGCCTTCCCCTCTCAGGTGTTCTTCAAGGCTGGTCTGCTGGGTACCCTTGAGGAGATGCGTGATGAGAAACTGGCTGCCCTGGTCACAATGACTCAGGCTCTCTGCCGTGCATACCTCATGAGAAGGGAGTTTGTCAAGATGATGGAGAGGAGGTAACATTTATTCACAAAAATACTAGTTATACTAACTCTTCTGACAAAATAGCCTCATGAAATGACATTTGAAGCTTACTGAGTACATTAAAAACACAGCCCCCCCATAAAATCATTTTATACATTAGATTATATACCCAACTGTAAGATGGTGAAACTATTTTTTTTTGGTAGGGAGTCCATCTTCACCATTCAGTACAACGTCCGCTCCTTCATGAATGTCAAGCACTGGCCATGGATGAAGGTGTACTACAAGATCAAGCCTCTTCTGAAGAGCGCTGAGACTGAGAAAGAGCTTGCCACTCTGAAGGAGGAGCATGCCAAACTCAAAGACAACTATGCAAAGGTTGAGGCCAAGAAAAAGGAGATTGAAGAGAAGATGGTTGCTCTGGTGCAGGAGAGGAATGACCTGACGCTGCAAGTGTCCTCTGTAAGTTTGTTTTTGTTTTGTTTAAATCAGCAAATATTTTGCATGTTGCCATTTTATACCATACTAATTAATATGTATCCAATTTACTCACTGTAGGGATCTGAGAGTTTGTCAGATGCTGAGGAGAGGTGTGAGGGTCTGATCAAGAGTAAGATCCAGCTTGAGGCCAAACTCAAGGAGACAACTGAGAGACTGGAGGATGAAGAGGAAATCAATGCTGAGATGACTGCCAAGAAGAGGAAACTGGAGGATGAGTGCTCTGAGCTCAAGAAGGACATTGATGATCTGGAGTTGACCTTGGCCAAAGTGGAGAAGGAGAAGCATGCCACTGAGAACAAGGTTCTGATTATGCTTTTTACAAATAACAGTAGTAGTTTGTATTTTCCAGGAAGTGATCATGAATCTTACTGGATTCTGCTACAAAATCTTTTATGTTTAGGTCAAGAACTTGACTGAGGAGATGGCTGCTCAGGATGAGTCCATTGGTAAGCTGTCAAAGGAGAAGAAAGCCCTCCAAGAGGCCCACCAGCAGACTCTTGATGATCTCCAGGCAGAGGAAGACAAAGTCAACACTCTGACAAAATCCAAGACTAAGCTTGAACAGCAAGTGGATGATGTGAGTTGAGGGTCCACATGTACAGAGTAAAATATGCCACTTTTGGTCTTTACATAACATATTTCTTGATCAAAATTTACAGCTTGAGGGCTCCCTGGAGCAAGAAAAGAAGCTTCGCATGGACCTTGAGAGAGCCAAGAGAAAGCTTGAGGGTGACCTGAAGCTGTCCCAGGAGAGCATCATGGATCTGGAGAATGACAAGCAGCAGTCTGAGGAGAAGATAAAGAAGTAATGCAGAATTTAGTTAAGCTACACAAATTTAAGGTTTTGATTAGGAACAAGCAGAAACTGTTATCATTAACCTCATTTTCCGATCAACAGGAAGGACTTTGAAACAAGCCAACTTCTTAGCAAGATTGAAGATGAGCAATCACTTGGTGCACAGCTTCAGAAGAAGATCAAGGAACTTCAGGTCTGTTAACAGGAACGGTTTTCTCTCCACAGAAACAGCCATCTCCGCATATCAACACTTAACTTATGACTATTTTTTTTCCCCAAAAGGCTCGTATTGAGGAACTGGAGGAAGAGATTGAGGCTGAGCGGGCAGCTCGTGCCAAGGTTGAGAAGCAGAGAGCTGATATTGCCAGGGAACTTGAAGAGATCAGTGAGAGGCTTGAGGAGGCTGGTGGTGCCACTGCTGCTCAAATTGAGATGAACAAGAAGCGAGAGGCTGAGTTCCAGAAGCTGCGTCGTGACCTTGAGGAGTCCACTCTGCAGCATGAAGCCACTGCTGCAGCTCTGCGCAAGAAGCAGGCTGATAGCGTTGCTGAGCTGGGAGAGCAGATTGACAACCTCCAGCGTGTCAAGCAGAAGCTTGAGAAGGAGAAGAGTGAATACAAGATGGAGATTGATGACCTCTCCAGCAACATGGAATCTGTTGCTAAAGCCAAGGTTACTAAAATATATGTCCTTATGTTCATTTGTCCTCATGTTCATTATTATAACTTGCTACATTTTAGCATCATTCATGAAGGCCTCTTGCTAAAATGCCCACAAATAAAACTTACTAATCATATTTTACAACATTCAGGAAAATCTTTCATGTCTTATACAGTCATATTTTGACAACATTATATTTTAACAAACAGGGAAATCTGGAGAAGATGTGCCGCACTCTTGAAGACCAACTTGGTGAGGTCAAAGCCAAGAGTGATGAAAACGCTCGCCAGCTCAATGACATTGGTGCACAAAAAGCAAGACTTCAGACTGAAAACGGTAAAAAAGAAATTACTTGTCTTAATTCTGTTAATTGGTTTGTCAATAGTTTTAATCAGCTTATTCTGTTTTTACAAAAAAAAAAACATAATTACATATAATTACACCTACCAGGTGAGCTTGGCCGTCAGGTTGAGGAGAAAGATGCTCTTGTATCTCAGCTGACCAGAAGCAAGCAGGCCTTCACTCAGCAGATTGAGGAGCTGAAGAGACTGAATGAGGAGGAAGTCAAGGTATTTAAAATTCTAAAACTGAACTGAAGAAATGGAAGTGTATAAACCCTATTTTAACGAATGGTTCATATGCATCATCAAATGTTGAATAACAGGCCAAGAATGCCCTGGCCCACACTGTTCAGTCTACAGACTGCTACCTTGCTCTCATCACAATGTATGGGCATACCAAACATTATGACCTTTTGTCCACAATCAGGCCAAGAATGCCCTGGCCCATGCTGTTCAGTCTGCACGCCATGACTGCGACCTCCTGAGGGAGCAGTTTGAGGAAGAGCAGGAGGCAAAGGCTGAGCTGCAGCGTGGCATGTCCAAGGCCAACGGTGAGGTTTCTCAATGGAGGGCCAAATATGAAACTGATGCCATCCAGCGTACTGAGGAGCTTGAGGAGTCCAAGTATGTTTCAGTTATTCAAACACCAAAAAACATATTTCTGTAAAAATACATCATCATTAGAAACAGTCTTGACAAATCATGTTCTTTTCCTAAATCAAATGCATTGCTCCATCAGGAAAAAGCTTGCACAGCGCCTGCAGGAAGCTGAGGAGCAAATTGAGGCTGTTAACTCCAAGTGTGCTTCTCTGGAGAAGACCAAGCAGAGACTCCAGGGTGAGGTGGAGGACCTCATGATTGATGTGGAGAGAGCCAATGCTCTTGCTGCCAACCTTGACAAGAAGCAGAGGAACTTTGACAAGGTAATATCTTTGAAAAATCATTAGCATGGATTTGGAGGGAAAACTTTATTTGAATCTGTTGCAAAAAATGTTTTTCCTGTCTGACAGGTCCTGGCTGAGTGGAAGCAGAAGTTCGAGGAGGGTCAGGCTGAGCTGGAGGGTGCCCAGAAGGAGGCTCGCTCCCTCAGCACTGAGCTGTTCAAGATGAAGAACTCCTATGAGGAGGCTCTTGACCAGCTGGAGACTCTGAAGAGGGAGAACAAGAACCTCCAGCGTAAGTCAAGTGAAACCAAAAAAATAATAGCATACACCAGTATTGTGAAAAAACTAAAGTTTGTTAAGTACAGTCTAATATTTAAATTGCCCTGCAGAGGAGATCTCTGACCTGACTGAGCAGCTTGGTGAGACTGGAAAGAGCATTCATGAGCTGGAGAAGGCCAAGAAGACAGTTGAGACTGAGAAGGCTGAGATCCAGACTGCCCTGGAAGAGGCTGAGGTAAAACAATTTTAATAAGTTACAAAATGTTTTACATATAAGTTCAAAAAACTCCTCAAGTGTTAAATTCCTTAAAATATTTTTTCTCATATGAATAGGGCACTCTTGAGCATGAGGAGTCCAAGATTCTCCGTGTCCAGCTTGAGCTCAACCAGGTCAAGGGTGAGATTGACAGGAAGCTTGCAGAGAAGGACGAGGAGATGGAGCAGATCAAGAGGAACAGCCAGAGGGTGATTGACTCCATGCAGGGCACCCTGGACTCTGAGGTCAGGAGCAGGAATGATGCCCTGAGAGTCAAGAAGAAGATGGAGGGAGATCTCAATGAGATGGAGATTCAGCTGAGCCATGCTAACCGCCAGGCTGCTGAGGCCCAGAAAAGTCTTAGAAATGTCCAGGGCCAGCTTAAGGTCAGTCATATTAAAATGATTAAGCTAATTAAATGATTAAGTCATTAGAACAATGTAGTATATCACATATTTTACTTGTACACTAGGATGCCCAACTGCACCTTGATGATGCCGTTAGAGGACAGGATGACATGAAGGAGCAGGTTGCCATGGTGGAGCGCAGGAACGGTCTGATGGTGGCTGAGATTGAGGAGCTCAGAGCTGCTCTGGAGCAGACAGAGAGAGGCCGCAAAGTGGCTGAGCAGGAGCTGGTTGATGCCAGTGAGCGTGTTGGTCTTCTGCACTCTCAGGTAGAGAAGTTATTCAAAAGTATAATTCTGTCAAGATGTTCCACCCTTCAGCTTACAGTTTACATTGAGTGGTTTGTTATTTCCAGAACACAAGCCTGCTGAACACCAAGAAGAAGCTTGAGAGTGACTTGGTTCAGGTCCAAGGTGAGGTCGATGACATCGTCGGGGAGGCCAGAAATGCTGAGGATAAGGCCAAGAAAGCCATCACTGATGTAAGTAAAATTTCTTTTTGAAATTGGTAATGTGCAGAAGGGAATGCACAAAACTTTGTGAAACTTCAACTTGCTGTTCCATTATTTAGGCTGCCATGATGGCAGAGGAGCTGAAGAAGGAGCAGGACACCAGTGCTCATCTGGAGAGGATGAAGAAGAACCTGGAGGTCACTGTGAAGGATCTGCAGCATCGCCTGGATGAGGCTGAGAATCTGGCCATGAAGGGTGGCAAGAAACAGCTCCAGAAACTGGAGTCCAGGGTACATAACGTTTTCTGCAAGTCATATACCAAAATCATACAGTAATAAATAAAAGTAAATGTACATAAATGTCATATTTAAATATTCTCCTCTTTAAGGTTCGTGAATTGGAAAATGAGCTTGAGGCTGAACAGAGGCGTGGTGCTGATGCTATCAAGGGAGTTCGCAAGTATGAGAGGAGGGTGAAGGAGCTCACCTACCAGGTAAAGAAACCCCTCTGAATTCCCTGAAAGGGTGATGAAGCCCTATAAAAAGAAAAGTCTTGATGTAGTTTTTCTTTTCAGACTGAGGAGGACAAGAAGAACTCTGCCAGACTCCAGGATCTGGTTGACAAGCTGCAGCTGAAGGTCAAGGCCTACAAGAGGGGCGCCGAGGAGGCTGTGAGTACAACTTCTGTTCATCACGAAAATTCTTTCTCTGTAGTTAGTTGTATCATAATAGTTCTACTGCAGCATTTTGGCAGTGTGAAAAGCTGAAATGATGCCCTAAGACAAGTTTATATTAAATTGTAATCTCAAAAAGTGAAGCAACTTCAGTCATCACACAAATGCCCATTTGAAAAACAGGAGGAACAGGCCAACACCCACCTGTCCAAGTTGAGGAAGGTGCAGCATGAGCTGGAGGAGGCTGAGGAGCGTGCTGACATTGCTGAGTCCCAGGTCAACAAGCTCAGAGCCAAGAGCCGTGACTCTGGAAAGGTACATAGCATTTATTATTGAGATCGCTTTCTTTTTATATGATCATTTGACTTAATACTTCACTTATTGCTTAATACTTAAAACTTGACGTAATAAAATATTTTTTTTGTTCTCTCTCCAAGGGCAAAGAGGCTGCAGAGTAAACCCTCTGAACTCAAGTTTCTCTCATCTGGATTAATATCCTGATAACTGTTTTCATTCTGTAACTATGTACAGTAAACAATAAATAAATGTTTGGCATTTGAACATTCTTGTAATCTGTTGTTATTTAAGGTGAACTGTATGGCCAGAATCTACCACAGACAGACAGATTCATAGTGCATTTAGGTGTATATTCAATCTGCAGAAGCCAAATAATAGGAAATCTCTCAATGTAATTAAAATTACTTAAAAATTAATAAAATAATTGAAAGATGGGAATGCATATGGTTTGCAATTGCTACTTGATGTGGGGTTGTGCATTGCTTTAGAATCTTTTTTTATTGTACCAGGGCTAGTTAGTTACCGGTGTCAAATAGGAAAAATACAGCTAACATGGTTTTCATACAATTAATATAACGCAGAGCAAACACTCACATTTGATTTTGTTTCAAAAAGGTGAATGGAATGGTGAAGCATTCATTTTTTTAATAGAAAACTAGGAAAGGGTTTTCCTATGGCATGTCTTCAGTTGTGCTGTTTGCAATTGACAGCATTAAATCAAATCAAGGAAAAAAATGTGACATCGACAGCGACCAGTAACTGTACTTTGCATGATATGTTAAAGGATGGAGGCAGACCTCAATGAGGTGGAGATTTAGCAGTTTACATTGAGAGGTTCAATATTTCTTGAACACAAACCTGCTGAACACCAAGAAGAAGCTTGCGAGTTAAATCACGCTTTTGTCTCTGCCCTAATGTGTTATTGTTGTTGTTAATGTTTTTCTTTAGGAGGTTCACCATCACCTGTGGAGTCACACAGGTTTTATATGTGCCTCCTCCTAGGTGCCATATAGATAGTATGGTGCCTCCTTAGTTGTGCAGTAAACATGTCCTGCATTAACAGCACAGGCCTGACTAGTGGGGCCATAGGACACTGGCAGAGCAGACACAGTGCTGAGTGCTGATGGTGCTTTGCCTCTCCTAACCTACTCAGACACAGTGCTGAGTGCTGATGGTGCTTTGCCTCTCCTAACCTACTCAGACACAGTGCTGAGTGCTGATGGTGCTTTGCCTCTCCTAACCTACTCAGACACAGTGCTGAGTGCTGATGGTGCTTTGCCTCTCCTAACCTACTCAGACACAGTGCTGAGTGCTGATGGTGCTTTGCCTCTCCTAACCTACTCAGACACAGTGCTGAGGGCTGATGGTGCTTTGCCTCTCCTACCTGTTCCTGAGGCTTGTTAGCATTATTTTTCTTTTATTATGGCAACACGTTTTTTCCTTTGTGTAACTTTTTTTTTAAAGAAACAGAAAAACTTGAGGGATTTTTTTTTAAAACTTTGATTGGGGTAATTTTGAACTACCAAAAAGAATTCACCAATGATGTTGTACTTCAGTCAAGATATTTTCACTTAAATATGTCATATACTGAATATCTTTTCAACCTTGTTATATGCATAGTTCTACAACATTGTACAACCACATGATAATTTTTAGAAAATATTGAAAGTCATCACCAAAAAATACCTAAAGAAATGTGTACATGCTAGGCATGCTTTTCTATTAACTATATATCTATGTATATAGCCTACAGATGCAGAAACCTCAGATGTAAAAGAGTAAGTTTGGACATCATCATTCCCAGCTCTGGCAGTACCTAGTGACGACATCATCATCCCCTCCTCTGCTGGTACCTAGTGACATCAGCATCCCGTCCTTTGGTGGTACCTAGTGACATCTCATCCACAGCTCTGGTGGTACCTAGTGGCATCATCATCCCTTCCTCTGCTGGTACCTAGTGACATCATCATCCCTTCCTTTGGTGGTACCTAGTGACATTTCATCCACAGCTCTGGTGGTACCTAGTGACATCTCATCCACAGCTCTGGTGGTACCTAGTGACATCATCATCCCTTCCTCTGCTGGTACCTAGTGACATCATCATCCCTTCCTTTGGTGGTACCTAGTGACATCTCATCCACAGCTCTGATGGTACCTAGTGACATCTCATCCACAGCTCTGGTGGTACCTAGTGAGAAGATTAAGGCCTGCTCCAGAGTGGGTTAACTTCCTGAGAGAGAAGTATCAAGTGGAAGTAGATACTGATACATAAAGCATACAGGACATTTCAAATTCGCCAGCGCCCTACTCTGGTCCTAGGAAAACATACTGTCATGGTGGT
Source organism: Setipinna tenuifilis (assembly GCA_030347295.1). NCBI lineage: Eukaryota > Metazoa > Chordata > Actinopteri > Clupeiformes > Engraulidae > Setipinna > Setipinna tenuifilis. The sequence continues at coordinate 1,254,758 of CM059273.1, read as the reverse complement.
GTGGAATATTACATTAGAGACTTGGAAGTGGAAATGCTTGGCACTTTGTAGTGGACAGAAGTGGAAATGCTTGGCACTTTGTAGACCAAATCAGTGGTATTACCATGAAGTTGATGTAATACCTGCCCTGAACCGGACGATGCAACTGTGGTGGGACTGTTGCTGGGAAATGGATGTTAAATCTCAATCAAAATGTGGATTTATCGCACTATGGCTCAGAAGCTGACCATAAAGGTGATTCAAGTCTGTTTGAGAGATACACCCTGCTAACTCATCGCTGTGCATATCTACACTTCCTGTTTATGATTCTGTGCTTTTTAACACGCTGACCCATGTCACATTAACACGTTTAACGCGTTTACCAGCTGCCCAATGTGGACGGTGAACCATGCAGGGAAGCAGCTTCAGGCATTGGACTCAAAAGGCCTCCTCAGAGGCCCCTCCTGGACCCTGAACTTCTTATATTGGCTCATAGTTTATTATGTATTCACCTCTGTCACTCTTGCTCTTTTTGGTCCTTCTTTGAGGACCAGTTGATATATTTCTATAAAACATCTGTTTTGATTTTTAACTCAACATGTTGCCAGCAGTTTAGCCTTTGCTAGAAGTAAATATAATTAATAAAAAATGTATGGGGGTGGTATTTGACTAAGTAAACCTATAAATGTGACATGACTACACTTACTTACTTGTACTCCTTCTTTTGATGTTTACAGGTCATTTGGGGATATTTTAACCTAAGAATTATGCATGTCACACCTTTGATCTGTGACTGGGCCAAAATCCTTCTGTCGACATGGTGGCAGCTGCTTTTGGCTTTTCTACACTCTCTACTTTTCTACATATATCCGTATATGCTGGCATTTAAGAGCCCAGAGGGACTGCATGTTTTTTTTTTCTTACAGTAATTGTTATTTTTGTGACACTGAGTACACATTTTACCTTTGCTCTAGGCTAACACTTACAATAAATATGCAGTTTCTTCTCTGCACCCCTTGGTCATGTCCTCTTGTTGCTCAGTATCAAGCTATTTGCAGTTAGCAGGTGGTAGGCTGGAGGAGGAGCAGGAGCCTACAAGAGGTGTGAAAGTTGGTGTTGGCAGCAGCAGAAGAGGTCAAGGTGAAGTGCAAGCATAGGCCACTTGTCAGTCAGGCCCACCCAATCAGAAGGCTCCCTTTGTTTGATTGATTGTTTTATTATGCCCCTGAGTGCAAGTGTAAGGAATGAGTAGGGAAACGTGCAGTTCCCAAGCCCCACTAGTACACCAGTACAACGTAAACAGTAATGCAGTCATGGGCTAGGGGTTAAGGCGTTGGTCAAGCAGCTAAAGGGTCACAGGTTCAATTCCCTACACTGACAGGTGGGTGTGGGAAGCATTCTTCTTCCATCCTTCCCTGTGACTGAGGTGCCCTGAGCATGGAACCGACCCCAAACACGGCCCCCCTGCTTACACGTGTGATGGGTTAAATGCAGAGGTTAAACTTTGTTGTGTGCACTGTGTGCTGTTGTATCAAATTGACAAATCACTTTCAATGGCTCTTAATCCCGAGTGTCACTACCATTTAACCCCTCACAAGTCTAAGCATCACCCACCACTGGACCCTGGACATGTTTCTTGTCTGGTGCTCCTTACTGACCAATTTCCTAATAGTACCGTTTACTCACTGAATGAAAAGCACATTTCAATTGTATTATGAAGTATAGTAGTCACTATTCATGTCCATTCACCTTTTTCTTAAGGCAATTTGTAATTAGTATGTAAATATTAGCTGTGTTAAATAAAATCCAGCAGCACAGACTACACTGGGCAAAGTGGCTGCAATTATTGTCCTATTTTATATGTTTACAAATGTTAAAACTACAAGCTGTGTCTTAGGGTGGCTATTTTAGGATTGCCTGGCTGATGTTGTAATGCCGGAGGCCATGTGCTTGGAAAGCAGGGTGGTCCTTCGCATCGACTCTTCCAGAGTGTGAAGTACCCCTTCATAATTGGGGGGGTACTGTCTTTTACGAGGGTAGTACTGTTTACGCTTAGCATTATGTACGTGTACATGTACATGTATATGTTGGTACCCCCCAACCCTGTTATTCTGGTCTCTTTAGGGGGTACTGGGTCTTGATCGGGGGGTACTCTACCTCCCAGTACCTCCTATAATTTGAAGTATAGACTCTCCCCACCTACCCACTGCCCCGGGGTATTAGGGTACTTGGTCTACAATGCCCAGGGGCATAGGAGTCATTGGTCTCAAAACACCACCATAGTTCTCAATGGCTCGTTTTGAATGTCAGGGCCCTAGTTATATTGGTAATAATGGTTTAAGAATAGCAATGTCTTCCAGCTAATGCCGTGCCCCAAGCAACAGCACGGTTAGCTTTTTCGATAAATCTGATAAAAAATAATAACGTTCAGAATGCAACAGGCTACTGTAGTTTTGCTCCCAAGCAAACATACCAATGTCATCAAGCGAATATCAAGTAAAATTTATACATTTATTAATTGAAAACATCTTTCTCCAAATTGACAAAACATTTGATTAAAAATAGAGCAATAAGTCGGTTCATTTCAGTTAAACTAAAATTGTCTGCAGTATGTAGCGTTTTACACTGTCTGCAAGAGGGTATAGCAAGCTCACTGAAAGGAGTATTATTCATTATGTATGAGTTTTATTTTTATAAATCATTATGTATGAGTTTTATTCAATATGCTGCACAGTTGTATTGATGTCCAAATATTCCCTTCCAAATATTTTAGTTTTGTACCAGGTTTAAAGTTTTAAGTGTAAAATGTATGTTAGGTGCTACATTTGTAAAATAAAAGTGAATCACCATATTTATTGGTTATTTTAAAAGGACATTTTAAACACAACAGCAAAGTTATTGTTTAGATACTGCATTTAATTTAGTTACACTGGCTATGTAGGCTAGATGTTTTAATACTGTTTAGGTATTTAAAGCCAGCAATGACATCAAATCATGTTATCATGCTATAAGTAACATTCATGGATGTAGTTGATATGTGCCAGTGCCAGGGAGGGTATGCTGCAAATGTACCAGAGCAGTAAATGGAATATCACACTATGTGATGACGATGACAGAATGATTGAAATGAACATAGGGGTGCGGTGGTGGTTGGGGGGGGGCATATTTGACCAGACACCAGATGAAACTCCCCGACAGACTCGCATGGCTTGAAGGTCAAACGGAGAGCCTATAAATACCAATGATGCAGGCCCATAAAATGATCTTAGAAAGCGAATGAAATAAAGGGCGATACTGCGATATACTGATTCAGTTTATTGAGACTTTACTGCTCTCTCTATTAGGGCCCCCCAGTAAAGCTCCTTTGGCAACGTGGAGTGACCACTCGAGCCTGCGCAGCTGTAGGGACGTGACTGACGTGTCACTGAACACCAGTAATAAAAACTGCTATGGAGCTACTTTTGGCACGTCAACCTAAAATTTACTAGTTCCACCACAGCCAGCAATAAAACTGGTATGGGTCTACTTTAGGCATGTCGTCCTGCAATTTACTAGCCCGAACACTGCCAAAAAAGGCCTACTTAAGTTTGCTGCATGTGGTGCATAAATAGAATACAGGACATATACATTTTCTATCCATATTAATTTCACGATGGGCTGAATGTATGGTAAATAAATCACTAGGAAACTAAAATGCTATATGCTCATCTTTAACAATCACTGAAAACTTATTTAGGGCATGCGTGTTAAGGACTGCGACATATTTAATACATGCTGACAGAGTATAACTATCTCGCCAATGTAATATTTTCACAAAATAAATCTAGAACAAGAAAACTATGTTTATTCTGTCTATTCTATGGTTGTATTCTGTGCTTGTGATTAAAAATAAATGTGTCAATTATTTCTAATATCAAGTTCATGATCTTTAAACTACAAATTATTAACTGCAAATATGAAATTATTCTATAACCTGCAGATGAACCTGCTTGAAGCAAATTTATAGAATCAAATAAATAATTTAAATAAAAAATAATTTGTAGTACCACATAAATATTCACTGTCTGATACCAGAAAACCAATTAGTTGTTGGTCCATGGTTTACACCTGGGACAATATTGTTGACGAAAGGTGGACGAAAAGTTTCAGCAAATCAAACCATATTTACCATGTGCATCTTGCCAATAAATCAACCCATATTCATCATGTGCATCATGCCAAATAAGGGTCTTGCTTAGCTGGCAGAAGGCAGCCAATATAAGGACCTGTGGGGTTGCAGAGAAGACTGCAGAAGCCAAGGGGGGTTCCTGTGCACAGTAAGTCATCACATGCTTCTCTTGTTACTAGGGGAAGGCTCAGGCAGTGGATGGATGGCACAGACTTGAACTACAACTTGTACTAAGCAAGATTTCACATTAATCAGTGCCTATTGTTTTTTTTTTCAGAAGCTTGAACAGCATTAAGAACTTCATCGGGCTAGGAGAAGAGCAAGGTGAGACAGCCTGAGCTAGTGAAAGACATGCAGTAAGACTGATTCAAAGTGTATCAGTACAACAGCTCATTAGATACCCATTTTTAATACTTAACTCAGCATGTTGATGAATTAAGTGTAAATGTTGAAAGAGACAAGTGACCGTTTGCATGTATGGCCATGGACTGCTTGTATAAAAGTTGCACTAGGACTAAACTAAATTCTGTCCTCTTTTTATATGGCAACTTTCATATTCTCATAATGAATATTACAACCTGATATTGTCCACGAACATGACATGGCACAGCGTGTACTGAATATTGTGTCATGTGTGTGTAGGGACATGTAAAATGTCAGGTTAATTCGAGAACACACATCAAATGGCTGTGGGCGTCATTTCATCATTTTTTTATACATTTTTTGTACAATTACATTTACTGTAGTATTGAATTCATCTTTTTTACTTGGACTGTTTGAAAAGAGATAGTCTATCTTTTCATGTTGCTTAAGTGTATGTTCCTAGATATCTTGATATTTTAAATGCTCATGTCTTGAACTATTTAAAATAGCCCCTTGAACAAACACCAGAGAAAGGACTTTGCTTGTCTATGTTACACGTCTCTAAGTGTTGGTCTTCTGGATTTTTATCTGGATTAATGATTGACTGTCAACATTACTTGATGGCCTTTACTTGCCTTTTTACTATAAATGCATCTGCTCTCTACAGTAACCAGCAGCCATGGGGGACGGAGAAATGGCCGTTTATGGCCCAGCTGCCATCTACCTGCGTAAGCCTGAGAAGGAGAGAATTGAGGCCCAGAGCAAGCCTTTCGATGCAAAGACCGCTTGCTATGTGACCGACAAGGAGGATTTGTACGTGAAGGGTACCGTGAAGAGCAGAGATGGCGGCAAAGTCGTTGTTGAAGTTCTTGAAACCAAGGAGGTACAGTGTTTTAGATGACTGTTGAGATGATATTCATCCCACAGGGAAAATAAATTGTCCGTATATAACCCATTAATGATTTGTGAACACATGAGGCGTAGACAGCAATGGGCTGACCTGTGGTAACTAATAAGTGGTTGATACACAACCAGAGTGGTGGGCAACCAAATGCAGCACCCAGGGAGCCTTACTCTACTTATTCAGGAGAGCAGTTTAATCACTCCCCCAACAATATGTCTTGCTAATATTAAAGACAACAGGTGCCTGCTTCCAGTCACAAGCCCACCTGCCTGTACTAGCCTACGGAGGCACCCAAACAGCCTTTATTGTCTGTTGCTACTAGCACAGGTCAAACAAAAAATGGCTTGTAACGTTGAACGTGGATACATACTCAAAACTTGTTATATGTATTTTCTGCAGGAAAGGACTGTTAAGGATGACGATGTCTCCCCTATGAATCCTCCCAAGTTCGACAAAATTGAGGACATGGCCATGATGACCCACCTCAATGAAGCCTCTGTCCTGTATAACCTCAAAGAGCGTTATGCAGCATGGATGATCTACGTAAGATTTTTCTGAATCTGGAAAAAAAGACCCTTTCTTAAATTCACAGAACAATAAAAGTAATCTGTTTTATCACTTCACATTACAATTTCAGACCTACTCTGGACTCTTCTGCGTCACTGTGAACCCCTACAAGTGGCTCCCTGTGTACGACCCAGCTGTGGTGGCTGCCTACAGAGGCAAGAAGCGCATGGAGGCCCCACCCCACATCTTCTCTGTCTCTGACAACGCCTACCAGTTCATGCTTCAAGGTAAATTTCAGTGAAAAAGTAATATATTACTTAAAATATTATACAAAACTATATATACAAAACATACAAAATTATATCTTTTCCACTTACCTTATAACTGCATTTTGCCCCACAGATAGGGAAAACCAGTCTGTCCTGATTACGTAAGTGTTAACGAGATTCTGAATTATGAACCTTATTCATTAATGTGATAAAGGCCTATTTTGTATATATGCAATGTTAAAGAGCGGCTGAGATTCAAAATGAGAATCGTTTTATCTTTATTGCAACCTAGTGGAGAATCCGGTGCTGGAAAGACTGTCAACACCAAGCGTGTCATCCAGTACTTCGCAACAATTGCAGTGGCTGGTGGTAAGAAGAAAGAGGAGGCTGCTGCGTCTTCAGGCAAACTGCAGGTAATTAATCGTAAATTCGGGAAATGTAGCTTGTAAGTGCACAGATTACTGGAAGTGCACATCTTCTGGAAAACTGCAGGTGAGAGGTTAAAGCAACACTAAGTAGTTTTTTCAACCTTAATGAGACATAAGAAAGACAATTCCGCTTCTAACCTCTAGGAGTACCAAAACGTGCCTTCCTGTTGCTTTAAGAACATTCTGAGCACGTAGAAGCTACATTTCATGAATTCACGTATAACAAGAAAAACGTTCTGAAATATCACACAAAACATCTTCCTTGCTAAAAACAAATGTGCTTTGTACTTGCAGGGCTCTATTGAGGACCAGATTATTGCTGCCAACCCTCTGCTGGAGGCCTATGGTAATGCCAAGACTGTGAGGAATGACAACTCCTCCCGTTTCGTAAGTTAATTTCCCAATTCTGTAAAACTATTCCACTTTGCCAAACGATCAAGAGAAAGCATTGTATAATGTCTTGTGTTGTTTTAAACAGGGTAAATTCATCAGAATTCACTTTGGCACAACTGGAAAACTGGCTAGTGCTGATATTGAGACTTGTAAGTAAAACAAACCTTTTTTGGAAAAAAATTACTACTCTCCTATTCATGGAACGAACACATAGGAAAGTAAAACAAATATTTTAATTAACAGACCTGCTGGAGAAGTCTAGAGTGACATTCCAGCTTCCTGATGAGAGAGGCTACCACATCTTCTTCCAGATGATGTGCAACCACATGCCTGAGCTGATTGGTAAGCTGTAAACTTTTAGCTAAAAAAAAATCTTGGCATCAAAATAAAATGCTACTTTTACTGATCTTTACTATTTCCTTTGCAGAAATGTGTCTCATCACTGCCAATCCCTATGACTTCCCCATGTGCAGTCAGGGTCAGATCGCTGTGGCCAGCATCAATGATGCTGAGGAGTTGGTGGCCACTGATGTAAGATGTGCAGGATTCCCTGTTTTTTTAAGTGACATACCATATCTGCCTCATAGCATGCATGTAGAGCATCATTTCAAAACTATAAATAAGTCTACCTTTTATCATTTCAGACTGCCATTGACATCCTGGGTTTCACCGCAGAGGAGAAAGTCACCATTTACAAGCTGACTGGTGCTGTGCTCCATCATGGCAACATGAAATTCAAGCAGAAGCAGCGTGAGGAGCAGGCTGAGCCTGATGGCACTGAGGGTAGGTTTCAACACATTACTGAAAGACTTACTCCTGAACATGTCAAAATTTAACTTCTGTAAAATTCCTAAAATATTACTTTTTAAATGTGCAATTATTATGTCCTACTAACTGTTTACATTTGTTTTTACTCTAATGACTGAACCACAACAACACTACATTCTTTTCAGATGCTGACAAAGTTGCTTACCTCTTGGGCCTGAACTCCGCTGACATGCTTAAGGCTCTGTGCTACCCAAGGGTGAAGGTCGGAAATGAGTACGTCACCAAGGGTCAGACTGTACCACAGGTAATATTTGAACTATTGGTTATATCAGGTAGAAAATGAAAACACATACCTAGAAGGAAATATTAGGCTATTACGCAATTACAAATATTTATGTTGAGCCATTTGTCTATGTCTGCAATGCCTAAGCCTTAATCATATAAAAACTTAAAATATTTAAGTTGAAGTGGTTAAAAATATTTTTTCTGTGCCTGCAATACTTCAGCTTTAATCATATAAAAACATCTGAAAACCATTCATGTTTGTGGGCATACTTTGAGATTTTTCCATTTTTAACTTCAGGTCCATTCATGTTTGGGTCCATATGCTGAGTTCTTTCCATTTTTGACTGTAGGTCCTGAACGCAGTATCTGCCTTGGCCAAGTCAGTGTATGAGAGGATGTTCTTGTGGATGGTCATCCGTATCAACCAGATGTTGGACACCAAGCAGCCAAGACAGTTCTTCATCGGTGTGCTGGATATTGCTGGCTTTGAGATTTTCGATGTAAGGACTGACCTGATGTTGGAAATCTTTCACTCTTTATGACTGAAGATTGTAAAGGTTTACACTGATTGTTTTTACCTTTCTATTATAGTTCAACAGCATGGAGCAGCTGTGCATCAACTTCACCAATGAGAAACTGCAACAGTTCTTCAACCACCACATGTTCGTCCTGGAGCAAGAGGAGTACAAGAAAGAGGGTATTGAATGGGAGTTCATTGACTTCGGTATGGACTTGGCTGCTTGCATTGAGCTTATTGAGAAGGTGAGATCTTTGCATTGTCACAATGTTGTTTATCCCTGCTATTTCACAATATCCATTGTTAACCCTTTAAGTGATCTCCTTGTTATTTTTTAACAGCCCATGGGCATCTTTGCCATCCTTGAAGAGGAGTGCATGTTCCCCAAGGCCTCTGACACCACTTTCAAGAACAAGCTGTATGACCAGCATCTTGGCAAGTGCAATGCCTTCCAGAAGCCCAAGCCTGCCAAAGGCAAGGCTGAGGCCCACTTCTCCCTGGTGCACTATGCTGGCACTGTGGATTACAACATCTGTGGCTGGCTGGACAAGAACAAGGACCCACTGAACGAGTCTGTTGTGCAGCTGTACCAGAAGTCATCTGTGAAACTGCTGCCTGTCCTGTACCCACCTGTTGTTGAGGGTAACATTCTTCACTATATATAACTAAACTACATTAATTATTGACTTAAACATTTGTCTGTTTTCTCATTTATAACAAATGAGAATTCTGACAAATATATCAAATATCAGGTTTGTTGTTATGTATTTATTATTAATTATTTTCATCCAATCTTTTATTGATTTAAAGAGAAGGGAGGCAAAGGTGGTAAGAAGAAGGGTGGCTCCATGCAGACTGTGTCCTCCCAGTTCAGGGTATGTGTATCAATATCATCAAGAAAATTATCAATAAATTAACTTAATTAACTTACTAGCATGATGAAATATATGACTAAAATGTAACACATTTTTTACCTCAACAGGAGAACTTGGGCAAACTGATGACCAACTTGAGGAGCACTCATCCTCACTTTGTGCGTTGCCTGATTCCTAATGAAATTAAGAAACCAGGTAAAGGGCTCTTGACAGTGCTTTAAGACAAGTTTGTTGTTGTAGCTCCTGCATTATCTACAGATATTGATATCTATGTGATTTGACAGGTCTGATGCAGAACTTCCTGGTTATCCACCAGCTCAGGTGCAATGGTGTGCTTGAGGGTATTAGAATCTGCAGAAAGGGTTTCCCAAGCAGAATCATGTATGCTGACTTCAAGCAGAGGTGAACACATCTAGCAATGGAGCAATCCAGCAAGTGATAATGCTGTATTTTTATTTGATTTTTTTGTTTTGGAGAAAATTACATATTTTATATTACCTCCAGATACAAAGTGCTGAATGCCAGTGTCATCCCCGAGGGACAGTTCATTGACAACAAGAAGGCTGCTGAAAAGCTGCTGGGATCCATTGATGTTGATCACACACAGTACAAGTTTGGACACACTAAGGTAAATCTCTTGCAAACAAAACCTGAATTCCAACATAACTCTACATTACAAAATGCTCATGTAGTGTTTGTCCTTCCCCTCTCAGGTGTTCTTCAAGGCTGGTCTGCTGGGTACCCTTGAGGAGATGCGTGATGAGAAACTGGCAGCTCTTGTCACAATGACTCAGGCTCTCTGCCGTGCATACCTCATGAGGAGGGAGTTTGTCAAGATGATGGAGAGGAGGTAAAATTTATTCACGAAAGCAATTTAAATTTGGAGAAAAAGTGACATGATTCATGAACTCTAGCTTAACTGATTAAACTAAGTTAAAACTTATGACCAAATCAAGTGCTTTGATTTATCTTGTATCACAACTTATAACTATATACTCCATAATGTTTTACTGTAGTCATACTAGCTTTACTCTTGCTTTAGCCTGATGACAAACTGACACCTCCTGCTTTGTAAACTGTTTAACTTACAAGCCCCTATAATATCATTTAATGCATTAAAGTGTGAAAAAGTACAAATGTGAAACTTTTTTGTAGGGAGTCTATCTACACCATCCAGTACAATCTCCGCTCATTCATGAATGTCAAGCACTGGCCATGGATGAAGGTGTAACATAATAATAATAATAATAATAATAATAATAATAATAACCTTTACTTGTATAGCACAGTTCATACATACAAGATGCAGCTCAAAGTGCTTCACAGTTTGGCAAGGTTACAAACAAAACAGCATTAGCCACAACAACGCAATGCCCCTTTGATGCAGGCTCTTGCGTGAGCACATGCAAAAGTCCAACATGAGCATCTTATAAATACTTAGGTTTTTGTAATGTTAAGTTGATATTTTTTGGAATGCAGATATTGCTGATATTGCTTACTGAATAACACTTAACACAGTGATAAAGATGAATGAAGTGTCCTTAATGTTCATTATATGTGTCATGTGGTGTTTAAGAAGGGCTCATGTTCAGATTGTGTAGACACCTTCAAAAAACTTACATAATTTCCTATGTTGTGACTGATTCTGATTTATTTCATATTGATTTTGTACTAATTATGTTGCGGCCAAAAATGTTTTTCCTTAAAAATTTAGATGTGGGAGAGAAGGGGGTGGGTAGATGTAAGACCACTTGCCACTGAGTAAATTGTTCAACTCACCAGCCTCTATTTAATGCATCAACATGTTGGACTATTACTAAAAAAATTGAAAATGGGAAATGTTTTTTTTTGTAGGGAGTCAATCTACACCATTCAGTACAACGTCCGCTCATTCATGAATGTCAAGCACTGGCCATGGATGAAGGTGTACTACAAGATCAAGCCTCTTCTGAAGAGCGCTGAGACTGAGAAGGAGCTCGCCACCATGAAGGAGCAGTTTGGCAAACTCAAAGAGGACAATGCTAAATTGGAAGCCAGGAAGAAGGAGCTTGAGGAGAAGATGGTTGCTCTGGTGCAAGAAAGGAATGATCTGCAGCTGCAAGTTTCCTCTGTATGTTTGTTATTGTTGTGTTGATATCAATTATTATTCTGCATATTACCACTGTATACCATGCTAATCGATATGTACCCCACCCACTGTCATTTACTGTAGGGATCTGAGAGTCTGTCAGATGCTGAGGAGAGGTGTGAAGGTCTGATCAAGAGTAAGATCCAGCTTGAGGCCAAACTCAAGGAGACAACTGAGAGACTGGAGGATGAAGAGGAAGTCAATGCTGAGCTGACTGCCAAGAAGAGGAAACTGGAGGATGAGTGCTCTGAGCTCAAGAAGGACATTGATGATCTGGAGCTGACCTTGGCCAAAGTGGAGAAGGAGAAGCATGCCACTGAGAACAAGGTTTGTATTTTGCTTTTTAAAAATAATAGCAGTAGTTTGTATCTTTCAGGAAGTCATCATGAAACTTACTGGATACTGAAATAGGAAATCTAAATATGAAATCTTTGATGTGTAGGTCAAGAACCTGACCGAGGAGATGGCTGCCCAGGATGAGTCCATTGGTAAGCTGACAAAGGAGAAGAAAGCCCTCCAAGAGGCCCACCAGCAGACGCTTGATGATCTCCAGGCAGAGGAAGACAAAGTCAACACTCTGACAAAATCCAAGACAAAGCTTGAACAGCAAGTGGATGATGTAAGTTTTTCATCCATATGACTAAAAATTGTTTTACTGATCCTAATTTCTACCTACTCATTGCGCACTTTGAACCATCAGCTTGAGGGCTCCCTGGAGCAAGAGAAGAAGCTCCGCATGGACCTTGAGAGAGCCAAGAGAAAGCTTGAGGGTGACCTGAAACTGTCCCAGGAGAACATCATGGATCTGGAGAATGACAAGCAGCAGTCTGAAGAGAAGCTGAAGAAGTAATGCATTATTTCTCCAAACATTAGTTTATATTTTCAGTTGCAATTATACTTCAGTGACTCATTTTTTTGTCTGTTCTGGATAACAGGAAGGACTTTGAAACAAGCCAACTTCTCAGCAAGATTGAGGATGAACAATCACTTGGTGCTCAGCTGCAGAAGAAGATCAAGGAGCTTCAGGTCTGTTTAACAGCAACAAGTATCTCTGCACAGCATTTCAAAATACACTTTTCTCATCACAAATTTTAATATTTTTCAATAGGCCCGCATTGAGGAACTGGAGGAAGAGATTGAGGCTGAGCGTGCAGCTCGTGCCAAGGTTGAGAAGCAGAGAGCTGATCTTGCCAGGGAACTTGAGGAGATCAGTGAGAGGCTTGAGGAAGCTGGTGGTGCCACTGCTGCTCAAATTGAGATGAACAAGAAGCGCGAGGCTGAGTTCCAGAAGCTGCGTCGTGACCTTGAGGAGTCCACTTTGCAGCATGAAGCCACTGCTGCAGCTCTGCGCAAGAAGCAGGCTGATAGCGTTGCTGAGCTGGGAGAGCAGATTGACAACCTCCAGCGTGTCAAGCAGAAGCTTGAGAAGGAGAAGAGTGAATACAAGATGGAGATTGATGACCTCTCCAGCAACATGGAAGCTGTTGCTAAAGCTAAGGTTACTAAAATATATGCCCTAATGTTCATAATTAAAAGTTGCTACTCTGTCGTTGTGTTTTACATCAATCAGGAAGTGTGCTGTTATGGTTTAATAACTGCATATTCACAAACAGGGCAATCTGGAGAAGATGTGCCGCACTCTTGAGGACCAGCTCAGTGAAGTCAAGGGCAAGAGTGATGAGGGCGCCCGCCAGCTCAATGACCTCAGTGCACAGAGAGCAAGGCTTCAGACTGAAAATGGTAAAATGGCTTGTTGTCTACTTTTTAAAATTGTTTTAACCAGTTTGTTACTTCATCAATATTATCAGTTTAATATATTTCTCCACTAAAGTCACACTAAATACATAACTACCTACAAGGTACAAAGTATTCTACAATATGCTTTCCTATCAAGGTGAGCTTGGCCGTCAAGTGGAGGAGAAAGATGCTCTTGTATCTCAGCTGACCAGGAGCAAGCAGGCCTTCACTCAGCAGATTGAGGAGCTGAAGAGACTGAATGAGGAGGAAGTCAAGGTAAAGAACTAAGCTGAGTAACAAACTGCTAGCTTGCTCTCATCACAATGTATAGGCATACCAAACATTATGACCCTTTGTCCACAAACAGGCCAAGAATGCCCTGGCCCATGCTGTTCAGTCTGCACGCCATGACTGCGACCTCCTGAGGGAGCAGTTTGAGGAAGAGCAGGAGGCAAAGGCTGAGCTGCAGCGTGGTATGTCCAAGGCCAACAGTGAAGTTTCTCAATGGAGGTCTAAATATGAAACTGATGCCATCCAGCGTACTGAGGAGCTTGAGGAGTCCAAGTATGTTTCAGTAACTCAAACACCAAAAAACATATTTCTGTAAAAATACATCATCATTAGAAACAGTCTTGACAAATCATGTTCTTTTCATAAATCAAATGCATTGCTCTATCAGGAAAAAGCTTGCCCAGCGCCTGCAGGAAGCTGAGGAGCAAATTGAGGCTGTTAACTCCAAGTGTGCCTCTCTGGAGAAGACCAAGCAGAGACTCCAGGGTGAGGTTGAGGACCTCATGATTGATGTGGAGAGAGCCAATGCTCTTGCTGCCAATCTTGACAAGAAGCAGAGGAACTTTGACAAGGTAATATCTCAGATAAATCATTAACATGGATTTGGAGGGAAAGCTTTATTTTAATCTGTTGTTAACAAAAAGTGTTATTCCTGCCTGAAAGGTCCTGGCAGAGTGGAAGCAGAAGTTCGAGGAGGGTCAGGCTGAGCTGGAGGGTGCCCAGAAAGAGGCTCGCTCTCTCAGCACTGAGCTGTTCAAGATGAAGAACTCCTATGAGGAGGCTCTTGACCAACTGGAGACACTGAAGAGGGAGAACAAGAACCTCCAGCGTAAGTCATGTGAAACTAAAACAAATACACCAGTATTGTAAAAAAACAAATAAAGTTTGGTAAGTACAGTCTAATATTTAAATCGTCCTACAGAGGAGATCTCTGACCTGACTGAGCAGCTTGGTGAGACTGGAAAGAGCATTCATGAGCTGGAGAAGGCCAAGAAGACTGTTGAGACAGAGAAGGCTGAGATCCAGACTGCTCTTGAAGAGGCTGAGGTAAACCAATTTTAACAAGTCTCAGTTTTTTTTACCTATGTCCAAAAGAAACTCCCCAAGTGTTAAATTGTATTATAATACATTATTTTCTCACATGAATAGGGAACTCTTGAGCATGAGGAGTCCAAGATTCTCCGTGTCCAGCTTGAGCTCAACCAGGTCAAGGGTGAGATTGACAGGAAGCTTGCAGAGAAGGATGAGGAGATGGAGCAGATCAAGAGGAACAGCCAGAGGGTTATTGACTCCATGCAGAGCACCCTGGACTCTGAGGTCAGAAGCAGGAATGATGCCCTGAGAGTCAAGAAGAAGATGGAGGGAGATCTCAATGAGATGGAGATTCAGCTGAGCCATGCTAACCGCCAGGCTGCTGACGCCCAGAAAAGTCTGAGAAATGTCCAGGGCCAGCTCAAGGTCAGTCATATTAAAATGTTTAAACTGATTAAATGATTAAATCATTAGAACAATGTAGTATAACATATTTTTACGTATACACTAGGATGCCCAACTGCACCTTGATGATGCCGTTAGAGGACAGGAAGACATGAAGGAACAGGCTGCCATGGTGGAGCGCAGGAACGGGCTGATGGTGGCTGAGATTGAGGAGCTCAGAGCTGCTCTGGAGCAGACAGAGAGAGGCCGCAAAGTGGCTGAGCAGGAGCTGGTTGATGCCAGTGAGCGTGTCGGCCTTCTGCACTCTCAGGTAGAGAGAAGTTACTTAAAAATGTGATTTAATCTATATGTTCACTTCTTCAGCTTACCGTTTACATCGAGTGGTTCATTATTTCTAGAACACAAGCCTGCTTAACACCAAGAAGAAGCTTGAGAGTGACTTGGTTCAGGTCCAAGGTGAGGTTGATGACATTGTCCAGGAGGCCAGAAATGCTGAGGACAAGGCCAAGAAAGCCATCACTGATGTAAGTAAAATTTCTTTTTGAAATTGGGAATGTGGAAAAGGGAATGCACAATTTTGTGAAACTGCAAATTACTGTTCCATTATTTAGGCTGCCATGATGGCAGAGGAGCTGAAGAAGGAGCAGGACACCAGTGCTCATCTGGAGAGGATGAAGAAGAACCTGGAGGTCACTGTGAAGGATCTGCAGCACCGCCTGGATGAGGCTGAGAATCTGGCCATGAAGGGTGGCAAGAAACAGCTCCAGAAACTGGAGTCCAGGGTACATAACATTTTCTGCTAGGCATATATACCAGAATCATGCAGCAATAAATAAAAGTAAATGTACATAAATGTCATATATTTAAATATTCTCCCTTTTAAGGTCCGTGAATTGGAAAATGAGCTTGAGGCTGAACAGAGGCGTGGTGCTGATGCTATCAAGGGAGTTCGCAAGTATGAGAGGAGGGTGAAGGAGCTCACCTACCAGGTAAAGAAACCCCTCTGAATTTCCTGAAAGGGTGATGAAGCCCTATAAAAAGAAAAGTCTTGATGTAGTTTTTCTTTTCAGACTGAGGAGGACAAGAAGAACTCTGCCAGACTCCAGGATCTGGTTGACAAGCTGCAGCTGAAGGTCAAGGCCTACAAGAGGGGCGCTGAGGAGGCTGTGAGTACAACTTCTCTTCATCATGAAAATTCTTTCTCTGTAGTTAGTTGTATCATAATGTCTCTACTGTAGCATTTTGGCAGCATGAAAATCTGAAACGATTCCCTAAAGTTTATATTAAATTGTAATCTCAAAAAGTGAAGCAACTTCAGTCATCACACAAATGCCCATTTGAAAAACAGGAGGAACAGGCCAACACCCACCTGTCCAAGTTGAGGAAGGTGCAGCATGAGCTGGAGGAGGCTGAGGAGCGTGCTGATATTGCTGAGTCCCAGGTCAACAAGCTCAGGGCCAAGAGCCGTGACTCTGGAAAGGTACATAGAGGTTTTCTAATGAGATGCATTTCTTCTATGTCCAGATGATGTCTTGACTTAATATACAATGGCATTAACATAATTGTTTTTGTTCTCTCCCTAAGGGCAAAGAGGCTGCAGAGTAAACCTCTGAAACCAGGCCACAGTCACCTGGATTAAAAATCCTGATGACCATGTACAGTGTCTAATAAATGTTTTCATTCAGAACATTTTTGTTTTGTGTTTTTATTGACAATTAACTGCTGGTCATTATCAGTTTTGGGGATCTCCATTTTAATGTGTGTAAAATTCATAGAGGCCCTATGACAGCAACTATTTTTTCTTTTTGATCATTCCTTTTTAATATTTATACAGACTGCATGCAACAAGGCCACAAACAACTTAAATGCATTTACAATCATGTCCACAACCCAATTTAAATACAACAGGCTGACATTATTCAAAATTATATTATAATATTGATTTGTTTGTGGTTAGTGTAAATAATTGTACAACCTTTTAATAATAAACGGGGAAGGCACCTACCATGGCATTACTTCAGTTGTGGCCTTTGCAGGAACCAACTGAGGACCAAGTTTAAGAATATTTTGGGACATCAGCACTAAGTTAAGGCCACCTACCTCTATTGTCATGCACTACATGTTACACAATGCAAAGATTTCAGGATCAGATACAGTCTGCCAAACCTAAATAACTATTATAATGCTGCACAGATAAAACCCATTCTAATAATGAACAATAAAAAATGGAACCCAAAATGGAAGCCAGTTTGGTAGAACAGTGCAATGTATGGTTTCCAAAGACCAAAACTAAACTATACAAATATACAGCAATACATACAATAGAAAATATGGGGGAGATTATGCAGAACGGTGAATACTAAAGACAAAGAGTGGATATGTTTGAGAGAGATACAAAAAGATCCTGAATTCCTCCCAAACAAAGAGGATAAAGCATTCAATCTATGGGAAAGTAAAGGACTCATACGATTCTATCAGTTGTACAATGAGGAAGGCTTTGACTCTTTTGCAAATCTAGAGAGAAGATATCAATTGCCTAGGAGCCACTTCTATAGATATTTACAAGTAAGAAGTTATGTAAATAAAAATATACAGATAACAAACTTAAAACAGCTCCACCCCTTTGTAACAGAAATGTTAAAAGTAACTGAAAATGAAAGTTGTAACAGGCCAAATGTATCGTATACTACAACAGAATGAGGAAAAGGTAACAAACCATATTAAAGAGAAGTGGGAGGATTAATTGAAAACACCTATTATGGAGAAGGAATGGGAACAAAGTTTTAAAGAAATATATAATCACCTAAAATCCATATATTGGCAGGAATTTGCTTGGAAAATTAATGTAAGATATTTCAGAAGACCATCAACAATAAAGTATAAACTGTTTGCCTCCAGCTGCTGGAGAAAGTGTGGGAATAGTAATGCAGATCACACACATATATTTTACACCTGTGACATATTAAAATAATACTGGGAAAAGGTAATTGGGTCAATAAATTAAATTCTGAGAGTAGATGTCCCATTTCAGCAGCATAACATAATACTTGGTATATACTCCCAGATAAGATAATTCATGAACATATACACATTTTTGGGTTCTGAGAATTACTGCACTTAAACAAATAACAAGTAACTGGAATATGCCTGATCCACCAAAGATTGAAAAATGGCCAGAATCTGTTGATGAAATGTATAAGATGGAGAAGATGACATATAGTATCATTAAAAAGAAAAAGGTGTTTGAAAAAAGATGGGAACTTTATCTGCAAGCCAAATGAGATGGATTGGGGGAACATATGTGAAGGGAAGGGAGAATCGGATGGGGTGGGGTGGGGATGGGGATGGGGATGAGGAGGGTGCTTATAGGGTCATAGAAGTAACAAAGCCAAAGGTTGAATATGCATGTTCATCTACCTATTTATCTAATGACTTATTTATTTATCTTATTTACCTTTATTTATTATTATTATTATTATTATTATTTTTTTTTTTTTTTTTTTTAATTGAAGATATAGGCCGGGAATATGCATCTATAACTTGCAGCAATGTGGGGTGGTTCCTAAAGTCCAGAACCATCTCCACAGTCTTTAGAGTGTTCAGCTATAGGTTGTGTGGACTGCACCGCAGCAACAGCCTGTCAACCTCTTGCCTGGTTGAGCCATCTGCAAATGTCAGCAGATTGACAGCTGGGTCATTAGAGGCACAGCCATTTGTGTAGAGGGAGAAGAACAGTGGGAAAAGGACACACCCTTGTGGTGCACCAGTGCTGGTTGTTCGTGTTCCAAATGTGACATCTCCCAGTCAGTCAGGAAGCTGGAGATCCACTGAGAGAGTTTGGTGGTGAGGATAGCCAGTGTTGAACGCCAAGCTGAAGTCCACAACCAGGATACTAGGCCCCTGCCTGGTCAAGGTGTTGCAGTATAAAGTGCAGCCCCATGTTTACTGCATTGTCCACTGACCTATTCACTGCAGGGGCTTTAGCTGATTCAAAAATTTGTCAAAGAGGCGGCGGATGTCCTGTTTACATATGGTGAGTTTGCATAAATAAAACAAAATGCTACACAAAATATAAACGCATTAACTACAGAGGACTTGTTTATTTATTTACTTATTCATTTATTTATTTTTACTCTTGATCAGGCAATAAAGGATGTTTTGACAGCAGAGGATGAGGAAAGCCTGTCAGCCAGTGCTCCAGACCAAGACTGCACTCTGCAAAAACCCACACCCCCAAGTTAACCAGACAAAACAGTGTAAAACAAACAGCTGACCAAATAGAAAGACAGAAATCGGAAATACTGAAAGAAATGGAAACAACTATTCAGCAGCCAAGACAGTTTATCTGCCATGCCACTAGGCCAGCAGGGGACATGAAATAAGAGGTACTGTATATGGGTATCTCTTTGCGGCTTGGCAGTGAGTTGCGTTGGGTGGCGTTCTCTTCCAGCTGGCAAGCTGTGCAATGCTGCAAGTCCCTCCCTCCTCCCTGCGCCATGATGGATCCTGTGGTCTGCGTCCTCCCAGTCAACCAATGCAGGCATGTAGGCCTCAAAACGATTTTCCCGCAGGACATTATGGAGGTACACTGCAGCCAATGTGACTGTGCTCACATAGTCAGGGAATGGTCTAAAACGATTGGCCAGAATGCCAAAAGCATTTTCCACAACTCTTCATGCTTGTGCCATCCTGAGTCAGTAAGTGTCATCCCACACAAGCGTATATGCTGTGGTAAAGGCACATCAGAGCTGGGCAGGTTTTCTGCTGGTGGAATGTTCAGGAGACCACAATCCAGTGGCCTTTTCAGATTTGAACTGGCAAACGGCCGATATATATACCATATATAGGTCATTCCTCACAATTACTGTAAATGACTGTATCCAGTCTGCTTGTCTTCATTCTATTGCAGCTAAGAGTAGACCAGTGATGGATCATTGGAGCCATCTGACTGGCATTAAGCATTTAGATCTAGCCAACGTAAACTAATGCCATTCATTCAAGTATTCATGGCATTCATGTAGCCAAAAGGTTCACTACATCATACTGACCTTAAACATTAGTTATATAACGATAGCACATGTGTTACCTACTTCAAGTTCTCTTTAAAGCACAGACAATCCATAATGTCCCCTTTGCAACATCTACGATTGGGTCCAATGTTGCTTCTTTTCTCTTTCATTCTTTTTGAACAGAAGACAGCCAGAAGAAGACACACTGCATCAGTAGCAGTAACCATGGCGAATAGTAGATGACAATTCAGTCTGACAGTTGACAGTTCTAGCGGTGACAGTCTGTCAGTCTGACAGTTTTCCGTGACAGCAAGCATGTGAAGTGACCTTTTTATATATTAAAAAACCTGTCTCCCATGTTTGGTCCCATGATGATCTATCTATGATATTATTATCTGAGAACTTTAAAATTATTGGGCTTTCAACCACTCAATGCCTCAATGCACCATACATACTTTAATGGTCATTGCTTTCAGCCCTCCCACCAAGGACATTAAAGTTGCTACATGTACTATACTGTAATATGTAATTTATATTTATCATAAAATGACCCTGGCAAGTCACCAGAAAAAAAGGAAACATGGTAAATTGAAATACTGATTTTACTGACATCAAGTCAAGATGTAAGTTTTCATCTGCAGCCTGCAAATTCTGTTGTGTATGCTTTGATTTTGTGTTTTGCCTTTTCTATCTGGAGGTGGAACAACACTTGAAAGTCTAGGATATCTGGTAAACAGCCTGGAGAGAGGACATAATTGCTGTGGTCTGTGTCTGCCAAAGACATAAATCATCACAACTAGCAGGGAAAGCATGTTATACAGCTAATTAGGGGATTCACTGTGTAAATCTGTGTATGTTCATGATACTGTGTCTTACACAGATTTTGAACAAGACTCGCACACTGACAAAGGAATTTGATCCATGGAGAAAAGCCCAACTGGCACTGGGCTCCAAATAGCTGCTGAATGAACTCCAATGAAGGATTTATTTTGGACACAAACATTATTGGCCGTAGTTTTCGACAGCTAAATTAGACACGCTAAATCTTTAATGTCTTGGCCAGACTGCTTCTTTCCAAGGGTTACAACCACAACATGATCTCAAGTAACAGGGGCAGCAACAGTGCCCCACAGTGGACTCACACTGAAACAGCCTCGGCAGCATGTTTGGCCAATGCTGAAGACTACATGTGACTACAATTATTTGACAAGATACATGCTAGGTGTGAGATATGCAGCATTTGGCACAACACATTTGCCTGTAGATTTATATAGTATGTCTGCTGTTTGAATCATAGTTTGGTGTGCAAAGTGCCTTGTCATTGCGATTATGCTGCAATCACAACTGCCCCATGAAGACAATAAAGTGTACCTCTACTACTTCTACTTCGTCTATTTTGGCTTTCAAGTCAGCTCATACAATTTTGGGTTACATTTTATTTCACTGTCCATGTTACATCAATTAAGTACAGTGTAACAAAGTGTGTAACAATATCTAACATCATGTACTTACACTGTACCATAGGGTAAGAGTTAGTGTTAGGTATGTACAGTGTGATATAACATGTTGTTACATGTAGATGCACTAAAAAAAGAACCATAAAATACATTTTGCAACAGGAGTTAAGAAGGACAACTTCCAATTGTTGAGGCACATGCCATACCATGTTTGTTTACTGATGTAAACATTTTCTTAACATTTCACTGTTTGAACATATTAATGTGAATATATCTGGTTCTACTCTGGGGAAGTGTATTACAGCAGTATATTTCATGCATTGTTGGGTAAAATGGGCTGCTATATGAGTAGATGTAAAAGCATGTAAATATACGGTTTTTTTTCCCCCCCAAGTGGTAATACCTCTGAAACTGTTATGAGAACCGTGTTGACTAATATTAGTGGAAGTTCAACAAGATTCTCTCTCAGATATAAAGGAGCAGTGGTCGGAGCCAGCCACATAGCAGCTGGTGCAGCCGCCTCACATACACTTGGTGATCCGGTCAGCAGCAGCACACAGCACAGCCAGAAATAAATGTAGCACCCACAGCAAAAATGTGCAAGTCAAAGCCTGCCATGCTCAGACGTGTGTGTTGAGGACGTACTGTAACAGACACGCCTCCTACTGCCTTGTATGGGAGAGGGCCTTAGCTGTACAGTTCCAGTCTGGCTTGCAGCTGCTGCCAGCTGAATTAACAGCATGTGTGAAAGCCTTATGGTCCAAGAGGTGAGATTGAAGACCACAGAAAAATGTCTTTACTATTTAATGTTTTAACCACTAAAGTTTTTACTCAATCATCCAACTTTAGTATTACCAGATCAACACTAAAATGCTCTTTTTTTTCTTTTACTGTTTTTGTAGTTCTGTTTTCAACAGACACACTACAATAAAAAATAAAACTCTTAAATTGTCTGCTGGGTAATCAGCACAATACAAGATAGATGTACAAAAAAAACTACAGGAAAATGGCTCTACAATTTGACTCTAACATAGATTTAAAATATGTATAAATGTTATAAAAATAACTATTGAAAGAATGTAATTGTTAGGAAATGAATATTGCCTGTCATAAATGCTTAGGGGAGGCGTTGAAAGGCAATACATTACTCACTTGGGGAGGTCCTGAGCTCCTGCTGACCCAAAAGCATACACAGTTTTAGAGCAATCCTAAACCAGGAGCACATAAATGTCAAGGAGAGAAGCTGTACAGCTTATACTACTAGTGCAAAGCCTCGACTACAAACGCTGGAGTTTACTTTCA
Source organism: Setipinna tenuifilis (assembly GCA_030347295.1). Classification (NCBI taxonomy): domain Eukaryota; kingdom Metazoa; phylum Chordata; class Actinopteri; order Clupeiformes; family Engraulidae; genus Setipinna; species Setipinna tenuifilis. The sequence goes on along the minus strand of CM059273.1, from coordinate 1,231,941 downwards.
CTCAGTAAACTCCATTATTCACTATCAATTTCACTATATAACGTCTGCATATTTCAGTCAGTGCTTAGATCCGGCCTTACTTTTTTGTTAGCTGTTTTCAACAACACTACATAATACATGTTATGTAGACTGAATAAATAACACTGTAATAAGAGACAAACTTTCTTTGGTTAGGGTTTCTTTGGTAACGACTACACATAGTACCTCTCTACAATTTAGACTGAATTAGTCGCTAAATATTTTGGGGACACATTATATCGTCAAATTTGAAATTATTCGTATCTAATAAGCTGGGAACAAGATATTGCTTGCACTAAATTCTTAGGGGAAGTGTCGAAAGGCAGCTATGCCACTGGTAGTAAATCATTCACTTGGAGAAGTCTTGATGAGCTGCTGACCCCGAAGCATCTGCGGTTTATAAGCAATCCTAAATTAGTAGTGCGTAAATGTCACGCAGAGGAGCTGTGAACCTCATAGTACTGGCACTAACCCATACAAATCTTCATGCGAGACTGACCTTAATGTATCATCTGGTAATGCAGTTAGTGCACTCAGTAATATGTTATTGCCAGGATTTCTCCGCTGCCACCCTGAGTGAACTTGTGCATTTGGAGCACGTATGCTATCACTCTCACACCTGAAGGCATTATGTTCAGTATCTCCAGCAGCATCAAGTATGGTCATATGGTCTAAGTTTATCCTGTGCACTGCAGCACATTCCCAGCGCCGGCTCTGGCAGGCCTGCTGCTTTCCATCAGCATTTGTCTCAAATGGATTTCCAACATATTCTTGATCTGCTGCTCTAAACTAGGACATATACACCTGTGTCTTACTCTAGCTGCGAGGTGGATACAGACATTAATGAAATAAATTCTAATATTCTTTAATATCTCCCTGGCCATATATATATATATATATATTGTCTGTGATAAGTGTTTGTGTGAAACACAATTTTTAAATGTCTGTGTAATGCTTGTTATATAGTGAATTGACAATAAAGTACACTTTGACTTTGATATATATATATATATATACATACATATATACATACAGTATGATACAAATAAATGTCCTCGTAAGACCAACATTTCCTGCTGCTGCTCTTTTTGAAGTAGGCTGCCTTGCAGAGGCAAATCCTGTATGTCAGCAAGCAATTTGATCAGTCCCTCCCCCACAGTAGGTGCTGCCTTGTTGGAGACAGGAACTTAGCTGATAGTTATACTCTGCCAGCTGCTACCAGCACACATAACACAGCCACATAACACATGGGGGTGATCTTAAAGGTAAGACGGATTAATCTGGCTTTCAAAATATGTGTATGTTTTAGCACTTGTGTGGTTAATATGATGTAACATGAAATTGTAGTAGTTCTTAAAATTCTTTGGTTAGCCAGTATGTTGGCTGAAGAATGTGAAATGCCATTTGTGTAAAGCAGTTTTTAAAATCAAACCAATAGTAAAATCTAAGCTGATGCTATAAAAATTCTATGCTAATGCTTCTTAGCTAATGCTAAGAATGTAATTAATGTTTTAATATTTGTATTTTCAGGCCAACATTAAAAAATACATTTCATTCTACATTTTGTTCTGTTTCATTGGAACACTATATCTCAACACTGCAACATTTGATATTTTGATTAAATGGACCTATACTAGTACCTGGTAAATCTGACAGTATAGAGATTAAAAAAAAAAAAAACAATTCTGGCGGTCCTGAGTATGCAAGAAGCGAAGCTAGAATGCTACATATGTCTGTGAAGGTGGTACACCTTGTCTGATTCATCCAGGTCATTGCAGTCACAGGAGCTAAGTTGAAGGCAACTGGACTTTATCCAAAAGGCTTTTTCAGTTCTGGCCTGACGATGGGGAACCAGGAGCTGCATCTCCTCCCTAGGATGCTACACTTCCTGGTTATTAGAGCTCTTGCTTCCAAAGCATCTAATGTTTGTAAGCAATGCCTGTCTAGCAATATAATATTAGGATATCAAGGTGACAGATGCTGATAGACAGATACAAGCTCAAGGCGGCTCAACTCAACTGTAAGCCAGCTGCTGTGTGCGACTGCTCCACTCTGGCAGGGGGGAGACCAGGCACAGCTGCAACGAGACGATGTCTTTTTTCTCCAATCAAAGACAAGCTTGGGGGATGGCACTCTCACTGTGCATGGTAAACTGGACACTCCCACTTGCCAGAGACAACAGGCAGATCAATTAGGTCAAATGTATATGGTTTAATAAGTGACCTGTTAACCATCAAGTTCACCTTGTGTAGCTAGCACATGAGGTTTTGGCTGACTTGGAGGGGAACAGTTCCAACAGTTATTGCAAATATCTCCAATGCATTGCATCTATACAAAAACTGACCACAGTACAGTGGTTGCCAACAGCCTTTCTTTAAAACAATGCCGTTTAGAGAATAGGAACAGGAGGCTTAGGCTGTATCTGTGTGCATGTATGCCTGTACGTGTGTGTGTTGGTGTGTGCATGCACATGTGTGTTTGTGTCCTTGCTTTAGTGTTGCTTTTCTTTGGACCTTTTGGGACAGCTGATTTATTGGACCTATTTCAGGTGTTTGGAGAGCTGCAATCTTTTTGCACACATTTCCCACTTTCAGGCATGTTTGCTCCATACAACCTTCTTAATATACTGATGCTCGTAACACTTATCTGGACTGTTTATTTTGATCTTTTTTGCACAGTAAATATTTAAGGCTGACCCTTTTCTCATTGGTGCTCCTTTGTTTTGGCTGTGGCCACAACAGTGTGTGTGTGTGTGTGTGTGTGTATGTGTGTGTGTGTGTAGAGAGGGGGCATACAGTGAGTAATTACTTCATAATAACTACCTAACAGTACTTCCCTAACAATACTTACCTAGTAATAACTACATAACATTAATAAATTACCTAATAATAATTACCTAACAATACTTGCATAACAATAATGGTACTTACAATAGCCTGTTCCGGATCTCCCAAAGCTCTGATAAAGCTATTAATTCATAGTAAATATATGGTTTTGGTGTGGGTAAGCTGCAGTAGATTTTTAAGGGTTGTACTTCTGGTCTGTGCAAGTCACTCATTACAGATTGTGTTTGGATATCTGGCATGTCACTGTGGCCTTAAGTTAAAACATGCATATATTTTCAGGCCAACATTAAAAACCAAATTTCATTCTACTTTTTGTTCTGTTGTATTGAAACGCTATATCTCAACATAAGGCATTATCATTGAAGTGACCTACACCAGTAGCTGATAAACCTAGACAATGTAGAGATTAAAAAAAAAAACAAATCCGCCTGTCCTGGAGAATGAAAGAAACAAAGCTGGTAGCCTTGCTAGTAATTAGTTGGGAAATAAAATGCTTAGAGGGAGTGCTGAGAGGTGGCTGTAACACTAGTAATTTATTCACTTGGGAAAGTCTTGCTGATTGCCGCTGATTCCAAAGCATGCACAGTTTGTAAGCAATGCCTGTCCAGCAATATAATATACGGGTATGAAGGTGACTGATGTAGACCCACACAAGCTCAAGGGGGCTCAACTCAACTGTAAGCCAGCTGCTGTGTGCGACTGCTCCACTCTGGCAGGGGGGAGACCAGGCACAGCTGCAACGAGGGACGATGTCTTTTTTCTCCAATCAAAGACAAGCTTGGGGGATGGTACTCTCACTGTGCATGGTAAACTGGACACTCCCACTTGCACAAATATAATGCTGCTGAATTTATTATGTTATTATATTATTAAATTTGTTTTTGAGGTGTAAAAGTAATTTTTGGTATACTGTTGTCACTGATGTTGTGAATAAGTTCAAAAATAAATAGTTAAAACAATATGAATATGAGACTGTTGCACAGTTGTGAATGTCTCCATGCACTGCATCCATGTAGCCAACAGTCTTTCTTTACATTAATGCATGAAAATAATGCTTATAACGCTAGAGTGGGGGCAGGAAGTTTAGGCTATATATCAGTGTGTGTGTCTCTGCTTTTGTCTTGCTTTCTTTTGAGCTTTTGGAGCAGCTATGGGCTGCTGGGGTGTCTTTTTTTGGCCTATAGCAGGTTTGTGACAGTGAGTAATTTCCTAACAATAACTACATAATAATAACTACATAATAATTACATAATAATAGCCAACTAACAATAACTACCTTTTCACAGCCTCAATGGTTGAGGAGATATAGTAATTTAAGAAGTGGTTCAGTTTTTGTTTTGGTCCACCCTGTATATATAGAGAGCTGTCTGCAAATATGCATAAAGTCAAAACATATTAATGTAAAGAATGACTGTAAGAATGATATTGACTGTAAGAATGACAGGCAAATGTAATTAGCAACCACTGCATTCAGAACCTAATTTTGGTTGTGTAACTGACAGTTTTATTCCTCCTTTTTGTGCTCCATTATTGTGTTGGTGCATTTACATGGTGTTTGATAACAAACCAAAACGAACCATTCGAATGAGACATCAGAGCTAAGTTGTTGTGTCCATGCTTAGACATGCTCACTGACATCTCTGCTTGGAGCTTCACTCATTTAGCTATCTTGTGTAAAGTCTTGTCAGGCTAATAGAGATCTAACCCAAACACAGTGGGAAAATATTATTACACTATTAAAATAAAAAAATAATAAATCTTTTAAGTGGTGTGTGCCTCCATTAAGTCATGAACGTCTAGTTGGCAAAGTAATGGAACCAGTTGATTTTTCAATCCAAAATGAACATTCGTTTGTGTCAAAAGCATTCTTGAGGTACCTGCTTGTGAGAATGTGTCATACCTGTGGTCACAGTGGGCAGGTGTGTGGTGGGAGTTGCGCTGGAGAGGGTGATGCTCTGGTGTCATGAGTGCTTCTGCAAGGTTTTAGAATGGTCATTTAGAATGGTGATGTTGCATAGCACAGGATAAACTGGAAAACCAATTCTAAGAAGTATGCATTGTGTTATGTCCAGCATGCATCACTTTAAATCAGTGCAGTGCTGTATAAAGTTGTACATTTATTTTAGTGTGAATCAAAAGCAGACCCAAGTACTGAGGGCATAAACACATAGTTACAAAAAGTCTGACATCTCCATATTTCACTTTTTTATATTATTAGTCTTATATAATATTCTAATTTTCTGAGATGCTGAATAGTTTTGATTTTCAATAGCTGTAATCATCAAAATAAAACCAGACAAAGGATGGAAATATTTTACTTTGTGTGTAAAGAATTGATATAATTACAGTATAGAGTTTCACTTTTTGAACTGAATCAATGAAATGAACCTTTCCTTTATATTATAATGTATTAAGTGTGATTGTTTGAAGCCAATGACTCCAGGCAAGTTGTTAATATCTTGTCACTATACTGATGTTCCGGAGCACCAGAGAAAGTGGACACAACTTGGCCTACAGCATGGGGGTGAACCAGACTCCTGTGTAGATATAAACAACTCCTTGCATAATACTTTCTGTGATAGCCTAGTAGTAGCTATAACTATCTGTGTAGATGCAAAAGGCTCAACAGCATATACAAGCAAGTTTTTTGTGCCATGACGTGGGCTATATTTGGCCAGAGATGATGCAGAAGTAAGACATTGCAGTGCTAAGGTAATATTCCTAAACCTACAATAAACTAAGTAAGGACACTAAGTAAAGTAAGTTAATGGATAGCTCACACTCCCACAGTGGCTCCCTTATCCTCAATTTGCTAAAATTGTTTGTTGTTTATTATTTGTTGTTTGGCACCCTATTAGCATTGGTGTTCAGGGATGTACTGTACATGTATATGCATGAACATGTACACATATAGCTCACATAGACACATTAGCACCCTATGGACTTTCCTTTAGCTTCTTTTCCCACTAACTGTTAACTTGTGGTTTAGTTGTTGCTTGGCAATCGGCGCTGTGTCAGGGGACACTAAGTGCAAATGTGCTACGGAAGGTTGCCTGTGCCTTTCTGTCACCTAAGCCTAAGCCATGGTAGAAATTTTACCAATGTGACATTAAAGTATTTTTAAATCAGAGATGAGCATGAAATCTCCTCACTGAAATCCAGCACCCGGATGCCTGATGCACTGAGACATAATTCTGAAGCACCCAAATGCAAGAGCCACACTCTGCAATGTGAAATTGAACCTGCATTTCAGATCTCTGTAACTTGGCCATATCACCACACAGAAAGATGTGAAAAGCAATGTGTAAATGCATGACAATTATTTTACATTACATGTGAACATGGTGGCAAAGTAAAAAAGAAAAATTAAAATTAAAATATTTTTGGTAATTAATAGTTAAACTGTTACAATTCCTCCTGGTTCAATTTTCCTAACCCTGTCATTACATTACATAATGTTCTTGACTTGACTGAGAAACTTGACTTCATTAATGTAAGTATGAAATCTGTTTTCCCTCTGCAGCCCTGCCAGTCTATGGGAGCAGCAGCGCAGGAAGGCAGGAGCAGGGGCTGTAACAGGATATGACCAGAGGCTAGAGGCTAGAGGCTAGGGGTGAGGTCATATATTTGGGTGGGCTAAATTGGCCAGAGCCAGTAAAGTCCTCAGGCATAAAAACGACAAGCATGATTTTAATGTGGTCAGCCAATATAAGTGAAAAGCTTCACTTGGTCTGACATTTATATACAGTAGTCATAACAAGTCATAACAGGAAAACAAACAAATGCAACAAAATGCTTGCCTAAACCAACAGGACAATCACCACAGCAATAAAGCTCTTTGAAGAACTAGTTAAATTTGTGCTATATGTAAGAAATAATTGGCTGGTAATCAAGACCTGGTCCTCATATGTTACCAGATATTAAGTAAACATGTTAAATTGAAACACTGACTTTTCTACAACCAGAAAAAATGGCTTAATTTTAAGGTCAATTTAAGGCTAATTTAATTTAAAAGATAATTTAATTTAAAGGATAATTCTGATGAATATGTTTTGATTTTGTGTTTTGTCCCTTGCCTCTGAAAGGCACACAAAGCTTTACAAAATTCTCAATGTGACGGCAGTATCGGTTTTGGTCTCAATGTAACTGCAGTATCGGTCAATGTGACTGCAGTATTGGTCAATGTGACTGTAGTATCGGTTTTCGCCACAATGTCGCATATTTGGGATGGAGCGGTCCATGGAAAGATATCCAATCGTTTGGTTCACTTGCCTTGGTCTTGGACGTGTATCGTTTGGTTTAGCAGGCAACACGTAATATGCACATAGTCTTTGTCAATCTTAGCCAGCCAATCCAATCAAACCAGCGGTATAATAAGCCAGCACTGCAGAGTGTTATTACCTTTAAAAGTGAGGGTGAAACAGCAGAATCACAGCCTCAAGAAGCACCAGGAGAACCAGTCACTACGTCATCATCGTTTGTTTTGTCATGTCAAACCACCTGCAGCAAAGAACAATAAACAGCAGTTATACTCTTTCAGGAGAAAAAAAAGTACTGAATGCCATTTGACTAAAACACCATACTACCACAACAGCCAACTGTGGTATTTTGGGTGACCATTCAAATGTTCTCTTGCTGGCAGAAAAAAAAACTTAAACCTTAATTACAGAAAACGTTACACTTGTTGAAGAAATCAGGTACAGGTTTAAGTCTGGGATTTAAGACATTGTTAAAGTGTCTCTCGGTGATATAGAAGACTGACTATCAGTACAAGCTCTTTCTATGATTATCTGTCATCAGAGGGAGTCTCCTGGTGTAATCTGTCCTCTGCATGGAACCCATCCATATAATGACACCTATTACTGACACACCCCAATCGAGCAGCGGGGGTTAGGTGCTTATCTCAAGAGCACATCTGTCATACGGTAGGTGTCGAGCATTGAGACCCGAGAACGACATCAAGCCCATCCGGTTTCCAGGACACAGATCATTTTCCCAGGACACAGATAAGAACAGGGACAGAAATCCAAATCCTGAATAGGGGAAGTTCTTTCAGGGCATAGGCCTAGGACAAATGGCATCTGTTCAAACTTCCATAGAAGAATTAGTCCCACTTTGCCGTATGTTTACAGATTACAAGTGTTCCATGCTGTAGTTGTGCACTGACAGCATCTTTGCACCATGTGCCAAAGCCATTAAACCCTGGCACTCTTCTACAGCAGAGTCTTGTTATCTTATCTCTTATCTCACGCCATCCATCATCAGCTGAAAAAGTTTTCTTACACATGAAATAACCGCCCCCTTCCCTCCCCTAATCGAACAAACATTAACATGAGCGTCACGTTGACCAACACTCACACAACCCCCCCCCCAGACAGGACGCCTCACACAACAACATCACACAATGAATGCTGGTGTTGTACTCTGGGACCTATCCACAAGCAGTCTCAATGGCCCCTTTCCCTTCCCACATTTCTCATGCATGTGGCTTACCAGGGGCTCCTGCTGCCAATGCTAGCCGCTTTTCCCTCCAGTTCAACTGTGCTGGTTGTACCGTCACCACAGACTGGAAACCTGCCACCTTTACCGAATCTTAAGCCAAACTGCGTTCAAAATTTGGCAGCCCTGTGTCTGCAAGAGATAAGATAACAAGACCGTGCTGTAGAAGAGTGCCAGGTTCTAATGGCTTTGGCACATGGTGCAAAGATGCTATCAGTGCACAACTACAGCATGAAACACTTGTAATCTGTTAACATAGTGGGACAAAGTGGGACTAATTCTTCTATGGACGTTTCAACAGATGCCATTTGTCCTAGGCCTATGCAATGGCTACAAATTCAGTTCTACAAAATGCAGACCTGTGGTTCATTTTTTTGTCAGTCCCTACACAGCAAACATTACTACGTTCTATCTGTCCAAAGGTTATATGAGTTATATGATTTTAAACATTAACTAACACAAAAGTACAGATTAAAGACATCCGATTAAAGCCCTGAGGTAGGCTACTGCCCCTGCCTGCTAGTAGTTACGACTTGCAGCTACTGCTGTTAACCTCTGAGTTATGTGGAGTGAGGAAACATACACACAAGGCAACCATCCCCTGAAATGACCACTGTCAACCATTGTTTTAACTGCCAAGCAATAGCTTAAGTGAAAGGAAAATGACATTCACATGTATTGCTTGTTGCTTCTCACTTGTTAAAAAGCTAATGTTAGCGATTTGGAGACAGACACATGGAAGAACCGAAAATTGTCTGAGAAAAAAAGCCTACAGGGACCTACAGGGACATTTCCAGTTCTGCACTTATTTAACTAAATAAGCTACACACCAAGAAAACGGGGTTGTTGCATGTTTTACCAGAAACAGATCACCAAAAACATGGAGTGTTCCTGACAAATGCTGGTCACCCTAACCAAATAGTCACAGATCTCACCACTGTCAGGTACTCATGGGGCGTTTGATGTTGCTGTCATCTATCAGCAAGTGGTATCCTACACTGTAATTAGTGGTTGCTTTACTCATTATACTGATATGAAAGATTAAGGGTGTTTTCACACTTGGTCTCTTTGAAGCGAACTCAAATCGCTAACTGAGCATTATAGGCCTATATGTGAACACTCTAAGCACACTCAGACCCCTTTAAAACGGACCGAACCGAGACCATCTTGGATTACTTGAAAAAATCCCGGTCATCTTGTATTAAACGTCCTGCATCTACCGCAGATGGTTGATTCGCCAATGTCTGTTTACTCTGGCGTTGCATTTTCACAAGAGGGAAATCAGCCTTCATACAGTCAAGCCTGCCTGCATTCAGCTAAATGGGACACATATAGTTGCAGCTATTCACTTGAATAAACTAGTTTGTTACCTCGCTTACTTCACAAACTCATTCAGAGTGATTGGTTAATACACATTCATACACATTCACTCTGGTGAAGGTCTGCGAGCTCCAGAGAAGCTACAGTGTGAACAGAAATAGGGCTGAGGCTCCATCAGAGCTTAAGTGGACTAGAAAGAGGACCCAGGCTTCTTTCACAATGTGAATACAAACAGAACTGAGTTTGTTTTCTGTTGGTCCACTTTTAGGGGACTGAGTTTGGTTCATTTAAAGGTACCAAACATGAAAACACCCAAAAATCCTTTGCATATCAGAAATAAATAACAAGTAAATAAATAATAATAGAAATCAATGTTAAGTGCTTAGTAAGTGAATGTGTGTGTGTGTGTGTTTGCAAGGTGAGATTTGCCAAAAAAAAAAAAAAACAGAAGAGAGGGTGATTTTTATTCATGGAAATGAACAATGTATTTTTAACTTGTCTATCTGGGCCTACCATGTTGCTAAGGCTACTGTTTTTTTCTAGCAATGTTTTACTTTTAACTTCTGCAATTCATCAATAAAATATTTACCAGCAACATTGATTGCGAATCTATACTACAGTCAATCCCAATGTGCCAAAGATTCTCAGCTGAGCTTCAATGTAACACTCAAAAATAATGAGCTAAAAAGCACAAGGTGCTGTCAACACTGCGGAACCCTAGCTAGGCTAAGTGCAGTGTGTGATGCACCGTGGTAGCACTGGTCCTATTCAGGGCAAGCTCAGCACTTGGCTAATCCCTCTCTGCTGACAGCAAGCCACAAAACCCTCTCTCCATTTGCCAAAGCGCACCTGCTCAGTGCACCCTCCACCACATGAGTAGCTAACAAACAGGTCTACATCTCAGTTTTTTCCTTCATCATGAGGATTGGAATCTTCCATCTCAACATCATGATTTCTTGTGCTATCATTCTCAGGTGTTAATATAGTTGTTTTGTGTGCGGGTCTAGTAAAATAGGATGATATGCTTCTCTAAATGTGTTTCATATTTAGCTCGGTCCTCTTTTGTTTACTGCTCTGGCTCAGCCAAGTTTTCACACGAAAATGTTAGAATGTTTAGAATTGTGTTTGGTGACGTTTAGAGACATCAAGTGTAGATGCGCATCGCAGTAGCCTAATTGGATAGCTCACTCTGATACTAGATGTATGGGCCCATGTTTTTAGATCATTAGATTTTAAGTAACATCAGTTGACTTGCATTAATCATCATGAGCCCTATGAGTCACCAGAGATAAAAATAATTTAGCAGATGTAGTGATATCAAAACCTGAAGGGGGGGGGGGGGGAGTCCCTCCCAGCCCCCCTACAAATTGCACCTTGTGTGTGTGTGCATATTATTTGTGTGTGCATTTGTTTGAGTTAGAGGGACAAAGCATGCATATGAAAGCATTTGATTCAGTGTACAGTATGTTAGTGTGTTATAAAGTATGGCTGTGCAATTAACCTAGGGTTGATTGCAATTATTGGACAAAACAATCTGAAAAATCACATAATCAGGTCCAAACAACTATGTAACATTACATTTTGCAAGTATGGGGCTTTAATTCTGGGTTATTCTCTCTCTCTCTCTGTCTCTCTCTCTCTCACACACACACACACACACCATTTAAGGGGACATTGAAGAGAAATGGAAATGTCAAAGTCCAAAAAAGTTGCTTTTCCTCCTGAAGTTTACTAGCAGGGCAATTCTACATAAAGTGGACTTTTTTGTCACATCCATAAAGTACAAAAAAATTGGTACGGTGTGAATCTTTAAATGAAATTGTAGAAAAAATTGTACAAAATATTTAAATAATTCTATACTTGCTTTTGCTCTGTCACATCCATAATGTGGAATTGCCCAGCAGCTCTTTCTGAGATTAAAGTTTAGAGCATCCATCTCACCTCACTTGCTGGCTCTGCCTAAATCTGCTCATTGACTTTTAATGGAATCTCTGACTACAAAGAAGCAATAAATGATATATTTAAACAAATCTTTTGGACCACTCTATGAATTCTAAGTGTCCCCAAATGTACAAAGGGATAGATTTAGGAATTGAGTGCCCCAGGGCAAAAAATTGACCAAAACCCATCTGTCCGTCCATCTGATCGCCCGTAGTAGTCTAGGCATATAGTTTGATTTTGGTGGCTGTTGTACCAGGTAGGGGGCACCTGTTGGACATGCTATCTAGCGTTAGCTTGGTAGAGTAGGAGGACTTTTATACTTATATACATTTTATACCTCTAGAAATTTCAGTGTTATGCACACCAAACAGAGTCACTTGCCAGTCTCCTCTGTTTGACCCTGAACAGGCCATCTCTATTATTTATTTATTTTCCCCACCTTCTCTGGCACTTGCATCCATATTGGCTAATCTGACAGCAAACTATGACTGTAAACCGTAAACGAGCAAATTAGGCTAAATGATGAAACTGGTTCTGGGTTTTATGCTCAAAATTAACATTATAACGTTTTATTTCCTTACCATCTTCTTTGTATGTTGTTTCATTATTCAACTACTTTAGCACTGTTATCCCAAAGATGCATCTACAATCTTAGCTCATTTCAACAGTCATAGACAAGCTAACTGAATGTGGACACAACTACAAATGGTTGTATTCAGTGTGATTTATTATGCATCTGCCTTTTTGTTGGTTTAAAAACACTTGATGACCTGGCCTAACTGCTCGTTCAGACCGAATGCGGTGAAAAGTAGCTCAAAAAGCCCCAAAACGCCACTACAGTCAGACCGAATGCGGCAAATAGGCTATGACTTCAAACATTCCAACGCTCTACCAGGGGAAGTAGATCAGAGTTTGAGGGATGCCGACTTCCTAATTGGTTGTCACCGAACCGTGTCATCGCCCATTGCCATAAAGTTAACTGTAGTTTAACTCTCTTCAAAGGGGTCCTTCCCTCAAAAAACACTTTTAGTAGTTCTATTTACAATGTGGTGGGTCAAAACAAGCAGTATATGCACGCAGCATTCCAAGACGTGAAATTCGACCCTCATGGTTTTACTGGTCATTGAAGGGTCGAGCTAACCAAAACGAGCATGCTAAACCTATCTACGTCACTAGGTCGTAAGCCCCGAGCCATGTATGGCAAGCCCACATCCCAAAGGATTGGTGGACAGAAGCTAGGTGAGCGAAAGACAGCGAATTTGCCCAATCAGAGGTGCCTTATTGACACGTCATGGATATTCACGAGGGACACCGGAAAAACCAGTCATGTTATAGCTTACAGAAAACAGCCTCAAACAAGAGATCTAGGACATAATTTTTCACAGAAATGACGCACAATGCATTCAACCATAGTGGCGACACAGAAATATGAATAAAAATAACGATGGAAGTTCCCTTTCAAAACGCTCCTCCGATACCCAAACACTTTGCCGCCAATCACGCTGTCTCTGGATACAAAATCAACCATCTCTGGTGCTCCTGCCACTTTTACTGTGTTTGGTCTGAATGTAGCCTAAGTCATGAGTGCAGACAAACACAATGTGCCAGCCAGCCTGCCAGTCAGTCTACGTCTACATGCCTTGCCGTTATCAGCCTAGATTCTTGCTGCTCTCAACCTCTGCCATGCAGACTTTACTAGACAGACTTGCTTTGAAACAAAATGCCTTTTCCCCAGTTTATAGTAGGCAACTTGGCAAAATAGTTAACATGTCTTGATGGAAAGGCATTTCATTTGAAAGCAAGTCAATCTGTCAAAACTGGCTGTTAATGTTGAGCAGTCAAACTACACTGGAAGTTAAAGGGGACTGGCTTATTAGATATCTGCAAGGCAGGAACTATACATGCCAGAAAATATTCAGGTCAGCGATGCTGGACCAAGCATCACTGGGGGCCAAGAGACAATCCGGCCAAGAATACAAAGATTTATTTGCGTAAACTGACACCATGTTTTGTGTAGAATTTTAGGGATAAATTAAGTGTCATGAACACATCAGTGTTAACTGCCAGGGATGTCGGCAGCCACAACACCAGAAATAAATCCATACACCTCTCCTGCCTCTCACATCTCTCTTGTTTTGGAGAGTTGCCCTAAAATGTACAAGAGCTGTCACTGCCAAACAAGGATTGTGCTACTAAGGTTTCAGTCAAGTGATGTTTCGTAGGCATATTAACTTCCCTAAGTATAATTAAATAATGGTTAAGTACATAGTCCACATATGAGGGTACGATATATTATAGGTGTATAATATGTATCATCTCAACAAAAACTATTTTACATTGTTGACATACAAATATTTTGCTATTAAGTAAAAAAGATAGTTGAGGTAACATTTAAATATATCAAACCGTATCTGTCGAAACACCTCTTGCCTTATTGGGGTCCTGCTTAGTTTGCAAAAGATGGCTGATATAAGACCAAGAGAGAGGGCAAGGCATCAGTGTTTGCCAAGAGGGTCCAGTGCACAGTAAGTCATCTGCATCCAGTCACACATAGGAAAGCTCTCTCTCCAACCACAGGAGCAGATGCTGCATGTCTCTATTCATTTTAAACAAATTTACTGTGCACAGATTCATAACTGATAAATGGCTTTTGTCTTACTTTGTTACAGTCATCGACAACTTCATCTGGTTTTGGGAAGGAACGGTAAGACTTTACCTTATTTAGCAGGGGGAAAAGAGTGAAAAATCAACTTAATAAGATTTTTCTTTTTTTTAAATAGGACCTGAATGTTTAAAGAACATTTGAGACTTTTCAGACAGAAAATAAGTTAAGAGATTATCATTTATTGAAAATAATATGTAATTTATAGGAAAATCCAGAGTGTCAGTCTTTGAATTTACAAGAGCCCCTCTGCTGCCTAGTTAGCAATTCTAAAGCCATCACAAAGAAAACACTGACACACAGCAAAGATTGGAGAATCTTGTCTAAGAGTCCAATCCATATGTCCTCGACTGGTTTTAAGAGTTTTTGTTACTTACAATTTAATTACAATTAGAATAGAAAAACAGGCTTTGTTATTACTGGCATATGACCATGACTACTTATCTAAATTATAATAATATAAGTTGTATTATTATAAAAATGCCACATTTGTCTTATTGATGCTTAAAAGTAGACTATTGTACAGTAGTACATTTCCTGGCAGACAGACACTCATGTGGTTTGTTAGATGAGTATGCAATGCAGAGCAAGCAAGCCCATTTTTGCGCTGGTCATTATTGGCCGGGTGATAGACATTTCTATTGGAAATCAGTTTAAAAATGAACACTTACTAGAAACGACAGGTTATGGGAGCTGAATGTGTCCACTTCCAAGGGATAACATCTTTTTCACAGAGTAAGGCTTCATTTTAAGTGGAACAGAACCTGCATGTCTGCATGCCGACAATAGGCTTGCTAACGTTATAGTCTGTGAAGTGTAAAGATACTTTAATACATGTGGCTGTAACTTTACTCTGCGTTCTTAAGGGGATGTTGGGTGCTTTATGGTCTTTCCCTTGTGATTAGATTGATATGTAGCATTTGTGCAGCCAAACAATATGCAGACGTAATGCACACACTAAAATGTCTACCAGCACTCCACAAAAGCTATCTCTTTTACTTGCCCAAAAGTTCCTAAATGTAGTTTTGGCAATTCTGGTAACTAAGCGGGTGAGCTGAGAAGCTGACAATGTATTTCAGAGAGAGGCTTAATAGAGTTTTACAGTGTGAGGAGGACAAAATGTTTTTGATCACTGAAGCATGTTAATGTGTTTCAGTAAACACCAAATAAATATTGTGATCAGTGAAAGTAAGCCTCCAAGGGCCATTGTAAACAGGTTAAAACCCTATATATAGACAGATTTTTGTAATGTTTACAGTCTTACAGTCTAAAGATTTTTAGTGTTGTGGGGTAAAATTATATCTATATAAATGTATATTAATATGTAAATGCATCAAATTCCTTCAGTAAGCCACAATGGCCGGAGAAATGGCCGTTTATGGCCCAGCTGCCATCTACCTGCGTAAGCCTGAGAAGGAGAGAATTGAAGCTTTGATGAGAATTGATGGCTAATGGTAGAATATTGTAGTATATTTTCAGACAGACACTCATCTTGTTTGTTAGATGAGTATGTTGTGTAAAGTAAACAAGAAAAACACTGGTAAATGTGGTTGTATCTGTTCTCTGTGTGCTTAATGGGAACTTTGGGTGCTTCTCTAGCCTTTCCTGTGTCTTTAGAGTGGTATGTAGCATTTGTGCAGCGAAAAAATACGCAAATTTCCAAAGATGTAATGCATACACTAAAATGACTACCAGTATTTCAGTGTCGCTGCAACACGTGATATTCAAGTAAAGGTTTAGACTCTTTCATATGCTTTCATAGCTGCTTCCAGTTGTTTAAGAAGTTTTTTAGTGTTTTACGGAGTACCATGATATGTGCATAAATGTATAAAGTGTTTAATATGCAAATACATCTAATTTATTCAGTAAGCCACAACCATGGGGGATGCGGAAATGGCCGTTTATGGCCCAGCTGCCGTTTACCTGCGTAAGCCTGAGAAGGAGAGAATTGAAGCCCAAACCAAGCCCTTTGATGCAAAGACCGCTTGCTATGTGGTTGACAAGGAGGAGCTGTACCTTAAGGGTACCATCAAGAGCAGAGATGGTGGCAAAGTCACTGTTGAAACTCTTGAGACCAAGGAGGTCAGTTTGCATTTAGGCTCAACATGACACACAATAGATTTTTGACCATGTTATGTCTCTCATTTAGTGCCATGTTAAATTTGTTTTGCACAATTTTTTCAGTCAAGGACTGTTCCCGAGGATGATGTCACCCCTATGAATCCTCCCAAGTTCGACAAGATTGAGGACATGGCCATGATGACCCACCTCAATGAAGCTGCTGTCCTGTATAACCTCAAAGAGCGTTATGCAGCATGGATGATCTACGTAAGCTTTGCCCTTTTCTGAGGAAAGGAAACAATTACTTTGACAAAGTTCAAATGAAAATAATACAAATCTACTGTATTCTCTATTTCAGACCTACTCTGGACTCTTCTGCGTCACTGTGAACCCCTACAAGTGGCTCCCTGTGTACGACCCATTTGTGGTGGCTGCCTACAGAGGCAAGAAGCGCGTGGAGGCCCCACCCCACATCTTCTCTGTCTCTGACAACGCCTACCAGTTCATGCAGCAAGGTAAGGAACTATATTTTCAAACTGTTATTAGTTCAAAAATGCATATGCACTCAATGTACATATTTAATAACAAAAAGCACTCAAGCCATTCAGGCAAATTAAATTACATGTTGCGTTTCTCCCACAGACAGAGAGAACCAGTCTGTCCTGATTACGTGAGTGTCAACAATTTTTTTTTCCAAATGTTCTTATTATGATTTTAATGTCTTACATTTTATGTCTCAACTGGCTAATTTCTTGCATTATCTTCTTGGTAACCTTGGTAACCTAGTGGAGAATCTGGTGCTGGAAAGACTGTCAACACCAAGCGTGTCATCCAGTACTTTGCAACAATTGCAGTGGCTGGTGGTAAGAAGAAAGATGAGGGTCCGGCAGCGGCTGCTGGACAACTCAAGGTAAGAACCCTTTTTAAAAGGTCATTTTTAGTGTTCCTGTGGGGATTGCAGTAAATCTTCCAACCAAAAAGGTCTGGCAGGAACCCACGATAGGCACAAATTTTGCATTAATGAGGAATCTGCACAACAGCAAAATTATTCTTTTTTAAGGGCTCTCTTGAGGACCAGATTATTGCTGCCAACCCTCTGCTGGAGGCCTATGGTAATGCCAAGACTGTGAGGAATGACAACTCCTCCCGTTTCGTAAGTGATTTCCCAATTCAGTAAAAATAAGATTCTGCTTTGCTAAATGATCAAGAGAAAGCATTGTCTAATGTATTGCGTTGTTTTAAACAGGGTAAATTCATCAGAATTCACTTTGGCACAAGTGGAAAACTGGCTAGTGCTGATATTGAGACTTGTAAGTAAAACAAACCTCTTTTGAAAAAATATACTACTGTCATATTTGTGGAATGATCATGTGAACATATGAAAGTAAAACACATGTTGTTTTATTAAACAGACCTGCTGGAGAAGTCTAGAGTGTCATTCCAGCTTCCCGATGAGAGAGGCTACCACATCTTCTTCCAAATGATGTGCAACCACATGCCTGAACTGATTGGTAGGCTTTTAACTAAAAAAAAATGAAATATTGCTATCATATTTTTACTAATTTTACTAATTTTTACTCTTTCCTTCCCAGAAATGTGCCTCATCACTAACAATCCCTACGACTTCCCCATGTGCAGTCAGGGTCAGATCACTGTGGCCAGCATCAATGACGCTGAGGAGTTGGTGGCCACTGATGTAAGATGTGCAGGATTCCCTGTTTTTTAAGTGATATACCATAGCTTCCTTATGTCATGCATAGAGTATCTTTAAAAACATATAAATAAGTCTACCTTTTATCATTCCAGACTGCCATTGACATCCTGGGTTTCACCGCAGAGGAGAAAGTCACCATTTACAAGCTGACTGGTGCTGTGCTCCATCATGGCAACATGAAATTCAAGCAGAAGCAGCGTGAGGAGCAGGCTGAGCCTGATGGCACTGAGGGTAGGTTTAAAAAAATAAATTTTAAAAAGAAGCTGTTTAATGAACTTCAAATATGAAAGGTTACATCCATTTGTTGTATGTGCTGTCACAATATCTGCAGCTTGCAAACGTACAAAATATATATATATATATATTTGTATATTTATATAGATGCTGACAAAGTCTCTTACCTCTTGGGCCTGAACTCCGCTGATATGCTTAAGGCTCTGTGCTACCCAAGGGTGAAGGTCGGAAATGAGTACGTCACCAAGGGTCAGACTGTTCCACAGGTAACATGTCAACTATTAGTTACAATAGGGAGAGAATAAAAACACTTATCTTACCTTTTATATTTCTGGGCATACCTTGAGGTCTTTCCATTTTGACTTTAGGTCCTGAACGCAGTATCTGCCTTGGCCAAGTCAGTGTATGAGAGGATGTTCTTGTGGATGGTCATCCGTATCAACCAGATGTTGGACACCAAGCAGCCAAGACAGTTCTTCATTGGTGTGCTGGATATTGCTGGCTTTGAGATTTTCGATGTAAGGACTGACCTGATGTTGGAAATACTTCACTGTTAATGACTCAAGGCTGTAAATATTCACACTGATGATTTCTTAATTTCTTATTACAGTTCAACAGCATGGAGCAGCTCTGCATCAACTTCACCAATGAGAAACTGCAACAGTTCTTCAACCACCACATGTTCGTCCTGGAGCAAGAGGAGTACAAGAAAGAGGGCATTGAATGGGAGTTCATTGACTTCGGTATGGACTTGGCTGCTTGCATTGAGCTGATTGAGAAGGTGAGATATTTGCATTGTGACAATGTTGTTCATCCCTGATATTTAATGGCATCCATTGTTAACGCTTTAAGTGATCTCATTATTTTAAAACAGCCCATGGGTATCTTCGCCATCCTTGAAGAGGAGTGCATGTTCCCCAAGGCATCTGACACCACCTTCAAGAACAAGCTGTATGACCAGCATCTTGGCAAGAACAATGCCTTCCAGAAGCCCAAGCCTGCCAAAGGCAAGGCTGAGGCCCACTTCTCCCTGGTGCACTATGCCGGCACTGTGGATTACAACATCGGTGGCTGGCTGGACAAGAACAAGGACCCACTGAACGAGTCCGTTGTGCAGCTGTACCAGAAGTCGGGTGTGAAACTCCTGCCTATCCTGTACCCACCTGTTGTTGAGGGTAATTTTTTTCACTACATATAACTAAACTGAACTGTATGAATTATTGACTTAAACATTTGTTTGTTTTCTCATTTATAAAATGGAATTTCTGGCAATTATATCAAATATCAGGTTTCCTTTCATGTATTTATTATTAGTATTATTTATTTTCATTCAATCTTTTTTGATTTAAAGAGAAGGGAGGCAAAGGTGGTAAGAAGAAGGGTGGCTCCATGCAGACTGTGTCCTCACAGTTCAGGGTATGTGTATTAATATTATCAAGAAAATGATCAATAAATGAACTAAATTGACATACTAGCATGATGAAAGGTCTGACTTAAATTTGATGCATTCTTACCTCAACAGGAGAACTTGGGCAAACTGATGACCAACTTGAGGAGCACTCATCCTCACTTTGTGCGTTGCTTGATTCCTAATGAAATTAAGAAACCAGGTAAAGTTATTTTACTAGTGATTGAAGACATGCTTGTTGTTGTAGCTCCTGCATTATTATGCATTAATATTTCTGTGTTTTGACAGGTCTGATGCAGAACTTCCTCGTCATCCACCAGCTTAGGTGCAATGGTGTGCTTGAGGGTATCAGAATCTGCAGAAAGGGTTTCCCAAGCAGAATCATGTATGCTGACTTCAAGCAGAGGTGAACACATCCAGCAATTGTGATAATGCTTTATTTTTATTTGATTTTTTTTTGTTTTGGGGAAAATTACATATATTTTATATTACCTCCAAACTTCAAACAGAGGTGACCTAGGATAGCAAATAAAGTATCACACATGTTGAATGCTGGATGCAGATGGGAAAAAACTTTTTTTGTGTGTGTGTTGATCATGTACAGATACAAAGTGCTGAATGCCAGTGTCATCCCTGAGGGACAGTTCATTGACAACAAGAAGGCTGCTGAGAAGCTCTTGGGATCCATTGATGTTGATCACACCCAGTACAAGTTTGGACACACTAAGGTAAAAATCATGCAAACAAAATCTGAATTCCAACATAAATCTATATTAAAAATACTCATGTAGATTTGTCCTTCCCCTCTCAGGTGTTCTTCAAGGCTGGTCTGCTGGGTACCCTTGAGGAGTTGCGTGATGAGAAACTGTCTTCCCTGGTCACAATGACTCAGGCTCTCTGCCGTGCATACCTCATGAGGAGGGAGTTTGTCAAGATGATGGAGAGGAGGTAAAATTTATTCACAAAACATATTTCAACTTAAATGTATCCTGAGGAGAAGATTTAATGCTCCTGTCAGATTCTTTGCTGCACTTAACATGACCCAGAAACAGTATTCTCTGCAATGTCCAGTAGTTGTAAGACTAGCTTAAGTCTTGCTCTACTGTTAAAACGTATGACCAAATAAACTTATTTTATTTATCTTGTATCATAATTTAGTATGTTGTGGTTGATTCTGAGTTATATCCAAAAAAAATTATGTGGGTGGAAGGGGGTGGGTAGATTCCAGCACCCTGTAAGACCACCTGCCACTGCGTAAATTGTTTAACTCACCATCCTCTATTATATAATTCAATGCATCAATGTGTTGGATTGTTTCTGAAAAACTGAAAATGTGAAACTGTTTTTTGCAGGGAGTCAGTATACTCCATCCAGTATAATCTCCGCTCATTTATGAATGTCAAGCACTGGCCATGGATGAAGGTGTACTTCAAGATCAAGCCTCTTCTGAAGAGTGCTGAGACTGAGAAGGAGCTCTCCACCATGAAGGAGCAGTTTGGCAAACTCAAAGAGGATAATGCTAAATTAGAGTCCAGGAAGAAGGAACTTGAGGAGAAGATGGTTACTCTAGTGCAGGAGAGGAATGACCTGCAGCTGCAAGTTTCCTCTGTATGTTTGTTATTGTGCTTATATCAATAATTATTTTGCATATTACCATTGTATACCATGCTAATCAATATGTATCCCGTCCACTGTCATTCACTGTAGGGATCTAAAAGTCAGATTATGTTTGTTTTTGTCATTCAATTTCATTCATTCAAATTCATGTCAATCACTATTCTATAGTATCCCAATCAACATGTACTGTATGCATATTCACTCTTTTGTAGGAAATTGATACCATACAAATCAATATGTATGCTCTCCTATCTTATTCATTGTAGGGTTCTGAGAGCCTGTCAGATGCTGAGGAGAGGTGTGAGGGTCTGATCAAGAATAAGATCCAGCTTGAGGCCAAACTCAAGGAGACAACTGAAAGACTGGAGGATGAAGAGGAAGTTAGTGCAGAGCTGACTGCCAAGAAGAGGAAACTGGAGGATGAGTGCTCTGAGCTGAAGAAGGACATTGATGATCTGGAGCTGACCTTGGCCAAAGTGGAAAAGGAGAAGCATGCCACTGAAAACAAGGTCTATATTGTGCTTTTTAAAAACAACAGTTGTTGTTTGTTGTCACAGTTTGTTTTTTTCCCAGGAAGTCATCATGAAGCTTACTAAATACTACTGTAAAATCTTTTACGTGTAGGTCAAGAACCTTACAGAGGAAATGGCGGCTCAAGATGAGTCTATTGGTAAGCTAACAAAGGAGAAGAAAGCCCTTCAAGAGGCCCACCAGCAGACTCTTGATGATCTCCAGGCAGAGGAAGACAAAGTCAACACTCTGACAAAATCCAAGACAAAGCTTGAACAGCAAGTGGATGATGTGAGTTGAGGGTCATGTACAGAGTAAAATATGCCACTTTTGGTCTTTACATAACATATTTCTTGATCAAAATTTACAGCTTGAGGGTTCCCTGGAGCAAGAAAAGAAGCTTCGCATGGACCTTGAGAGAGCCAAGAGAAAGCTTGAGGGTGACCTGAAGCTGTCCCAGGAGAGCGTCATGGATCTGGAGAATGACAAGCAGCAGTCCGAGGAGAAGATAAAAAAGTAATGCAGAATTTCTCCTAACATTAATTCATATTTTCATTGCAATTATACTTAAGTGATTCAAATTTTGTCTGTTTTGGATAACAGGAAGGACTTTGAAACAAGCCAACTTCTCAGCAAGATTGAGGATGAGCAATCTCTGGGTGCTCAGCTGCAGAAGAAGATCAAGGAACTTCAAGTGTGTTCATTTGTTTTGTTTTTCCACTATAATTAAATGTATATTAAACTCTGAGTATTTCACAATTTGGGATGTGATATTTTTAGAATTATTTTGGTATTCTCTTTTTATAGGCTCGTATTGAGGAACTGGAGGAAGAGATTGAGGCTGAGCGTGCAGCTCGTGCCAAGGTTGAGAAGCAGAGGGCTGATCTGTCCAGGGAACTTGAGGAGATCAGTGAGAGGCTTGAGGAGGCTGGTGGTGCCACTGCTGCTCAAATTGAGATGAACAAGAAGCGCGAAGCTGAGTTCCAGAAGCTGCGTCGTGACCTTGAGGAGTCCACTCTGCAGCATGAAGCTACTGCTGCAGCTCTGCGCAAGAAGCAGGCTGATAGCGTTGCTGAGCTGGGAGAGCAGATTGACAACCTCCAACGTGTCAAACAGAAGCTTGAGAAGGAGAAGAGTGAATACAAGATGGAGATTGATGACCTCTCCAGCAACATGGAAGCTGTTGCTAAAGCTAAGGTTGGTGACATGAATATCCTTGGGCTGTCTAAATGAAACAACAAATATTTACACAACTGATTATAACATTCATTGTGTCCAAAGTTTACATGATCTCAAAAATGTGAATTTCTACAAACAGGGCAATCTTGAAAAAATGTGCCGCACTCTTGAGGACCAGCTCAGTGAAGTCAAGGGCAAGAGTGATGAGGGCGTCCGCCAGGTCAATGACCTCAGTGCACAGAGAGCAAGACTTCAGACTGAAAATGGTAAAACTAACAGAGTATAAAAAATAGCATTATTACATATATATATGTTTATTTGTCATTGCCCATCCGGTATTTGCTTGCAGTGAATTTACTTATACTATGCTACCCAAACAGGTGAGCTCGGCCGTCAGGTTGAGGAGAAAGATGCTCTTGTGTCTCAGCTGACCAGAAGCAAGCAGGCTTTCACTCAGCAGATTGAGGAGCTGAAGAGACTGAATGAGGAGGAAGTCAAGGTATCTAAACTTTTAGAATTAAGGAAATTGGACTGTATAAATTATATTTTTATAAATTCTTCATAAACAGCATTACTTGTTTAAAATCAGGCCAAGAATGCCCTGGCCCACGCTGTTCAGTCTGCACGCCATGACTGCGACCTCCTGAGGG
Organism: Setipinna tenuifilis; assembly: GCA_030347295.1. NCBI lineage: Eukaryota > Metazoa > Chordata > Actinopteri > Clupeiformes > Engraulidae > Setipinna > Setipinna tenuifilis. Next base: position 1,208,282 of record CM059273.1, on the reverse strand, counting down.
AGCAGTTTGAGGAAGAGCAGGAGGCAAAGGGTGAGCTGCAGCGTGGCATGTCCAAGGCCAACAGTGAAGTTTCTCAATGGAGGGCCAAGTATGAAACTGATGCCATCCAGCGTACTGAGGAGCTTGAGGAGGCCAAGTATGTTTCAGTAACTCAAACACCAAAAAACGATTTGTAAAGATTTTTGTAAAAATGCATCACTGATGCTTAGCAAGCTTAGAAACACATGATAGTATATTAAATATTTAAAGCAATATCTTGCTCTTTGACAAATCATGTTCTTTTCCCAAATCAAATGCATTGCTCCATCAGGAAAAAGCTTGCACAGCGCCTGCAGGATGCTGAGGAACAAATTGAGGCTGTTAACTCCAAGTGTGCCTCTCTGGAGAAGACCAAGCAGAGACTCCAGGGTGAGGTGGAGGACCTCATGATTGATGTGGAGAGAGCCAATGCTGTTGCTGCCAACCTTGACAAGAAGCAGAGGAACTTTGACAGGGTAATATCTCAGATAAATTATTAGCATACATTTTGAGGGAAAGCTTTATTTGAATCTGTTGTTAACAAAGAATGCTTCTCCTGTCTGAAAGGTTCTGGCTGAGTGGAAGCAGAAGTTCGAGGAGGGTCAGGCTGAGCTGGAGGGTGCCCAGAAAGAGGCTCGCTCTCTCAGCACTGAGCTGTTCAAGATGAAGAACTCCTATGAGGAGGCTCTTGACCAGCTGGAAACTCTGAAGAGGGAGAACAAGAACCTCCAGCGTAAGTGAAAAGGACCTTAACTCTCTTCCTGCTATAGCTTGTCATAAGTAACTTAAATACAGAAACAAACAGCAATACACTGATTTTGTGTTAAAAACACAAGTATTATAAATGTATTTTTGCAGAGGAGATCTCTGACTTGACTGAGCAGCTTGGTGATACTGGAAAGAGCATTCATGAGCTGGAAAAAGCCAAGAAGTCTGTTGAGACTGAGAAGGCTGAGATCCAGACTGCCCTCGAGGAGGCTGAGGTAAATGAAATCCAACAGCAGGGAGTATTCAACAGATTAAAGAATTAGACAAACATCTGTAGAAATAATCCAGCTGGTTATGCAATTAAATTCTGTGATTTATACCTATACAAAAGGGAACTCTTGAGCATGAGGAGTCCAAGATTCTCCGTGTCCAGCTTGAGCTCAACCAAGTCAAGAGTGAGATTGACAGGAAGATTGCAGAGAAGGACGAGGAGATGGAGCAGATCAAGAGGAACAGCCAGAGGGTGATTGACTCCATGCAGGGCACTCTGGATTCTGAGGTCAGGAGCAGGAATGATGCCATGAGAGTCAAGAAGAAGATGGAGGGAGATCTCAATGAGATGGAGATTCAGCTGAGCCATGCTAACCGCCAGGCTACTGAGGCCCAGAAACACCTGAGGACTGTCCAGGGGCAACTTAAGGTAGGTTTATTATTAAAACTATAATAAAACTATATTTAACTGTCATAGTTAGACCTACAGGGTATAATAAAGCTCTTTGATATTTGGTACACTAGGATGCCCTACTGCACCTTGATGATGCTGTTAGAGGACAGGAAGACATGAAGGAGCAGGTTGCCATGGTGGAGCGCAGGAACGGCCTGATGGTGTCTGAGATTGAGGAGCTCAGATCTGCTATGGAGCAGACAGAGAGAGGCCGCAAAGTGGCTGAGCAGGAGCTGGTTGATCTCAGTGAGCGTGTTGGCCTTCTGCACTCTCAGGTAGAGAGAAGTTACTGAAAAAGATGTTAATTGAAGTTAATTGAAAAGATGTTCCACCATGCAGCTTACTGTTTACATTGAGTGGTTTATTATTTCTAGAACACAAGCCTGATTAACACCAAGAAGAAGCTTGAGAGTGACTTGATTCAGGTCCAAGGTGAGGTTGAAGACATCGTCCAGGAGGCTAGAAATGCTGAGGACAAGGCCAAGAAAGCCATCACTGATGTAAGAGGCATTCCTTGTCTTAAACTAAGGCTATGCATTCAAACAAGTATGTAGATGTGTTCCGGAAAGTATGTTATACTATCATCTAGGCTGCCATGATGGCAGAGGAGCTGAAGAAGGAGCAGGACACCAGTTCTCATCTGGAGAGGATGAAGAAGAACCTGGAGGTCACTGTAAAGGATCTGCAGCACCGCCTGGATGAAGCTGAGAATCTGGCCATGAAGGGTGGCAAGAAACAACTCCAGAAACTGGAGTCCAGGGTTTGTAAAACAATATGACTAAAAGACAGTATTATTATGCTCAGTTATGAAGTGAGCAATTTAACAGATGTGAATATTCCCTATGTTTAGGTTCGTGAACTGGAAGGTGAGATTGAGGCTGAACAGAGGCGAGGTGCTGATGCCATCAAGGGAGTGCGCAAGTATGAGAGGAGAGTCAAGGAGCTCACCTACCAGGTAGAAAAATGTCTCCTAACACAACACACAATTTTTCTACAAAATAAAGAGGACATTATTTGACAAGCAAAATTCTCTTTTCAGACTGAGGAGGACAAGAAGAACATGGGCAGACTACAGAGTCTGGTTGACAAACTGCAGCTGAAGGTCAAGTCCTACAAGAGGGGCGCCGAGGAGGCTGTGAGTACAACTTCTCTTCATCATCTCTGTAGTTAGTTGTATCATAATGTCTCTACTGTAGCATTTTGGCAGCGTGAAAATCTGAAATGATTCCCTAAAGTTTATATTACATTGTAATCTCAAAAAGTGAAGCAACTTCAGTCATCACACAAATGCCCATTTGAAAAACAGGAGGAACAGGCCAACACCCACCTGTCCAAGTTGAGGAAGGTGCAGCATGAGCTGGAGGAGGCTGAGGAGCGTGCTGATATTGCTGAGTCCCAGGTCAATAAGATCAGGGCCAAGAGCCGCGACTCTGGAAAGGTACATTTTTTAATGAGATGCATTTCTTCTATGTTAATATGATGTCTTGACTTGACTTGTCTTGATAATGAAATTTACATAATTGTTTTTGGGCCACCGTCACCTGGATCAAAAATCCAGATGACCATGTACAGTGTCTAATAAATGTTTTGCTTCAGACTATTTTTGATATATATATTGACATCCACTCTACTGTACTTAGAAAAATACAAATTCTAAAAATACAAATGACTGAACAATTGGTCTGCATTACTATCTGATTGTATTTTTTCCTCTCTTTCAAAGGCCAAAGAGCTGCAAGAGTAAGACCTGCAATGTGAAGTCAGTTTTTTAGGATAATCCTGATGAATGACTGTGCAGTAACAATATACAATATCAAATAAATATTTTCATTGATAATTCCATGTTTCATGTCTTTACTCTTGTAAGCAGCAATAAGTGTATGCTTCAGAGATATAGTCTCTACAATTACAATATTTTTTTAATGAAAAAAAAAAACATCCACAATTTTTCTCAACAACCAAACAGCCAGAACTAAGCAAATATTTTGCATCAGCAATTATCTCCCTTATCACAACTGTATTATATTATATTATTGAAGTTACTCAGATACCCGAGGAACTGTTACTTGTTAATGACTTAGTCTCTGTTATGGACATGGGAAGAATGTTGAATGAATGTCCCACACAGAGCCAAATTGTTCAAGAAGCCATTTAGTTACATTGATGTTGTTGAGATCTGTAAAGAGACCTACAACTGACCAATGCCAAATCAGTACCAAATGTAATTATATACTAATAAAAGGACAAAAAAAATATTTAACACTGAACAAAGCATATGGAGACTCCAATAAACAATAGCTTAACAGTAGAACAGTGATTGTCAAACAATGGTATGACTACCCTTGGGAAAATTTCAATTCTAGGGGGTACTAAAAAATAAATCAGTGAATGGGTTCTTGGTCAAGTCAAGTCAAGTCAAATTTATTTGTATAGCGCATTTCATACACAAAGGCAGTTCAATGTGCTTAACAAAAATAAAAGCAAAGGACAATATAAAAGCATAAAAGATAAAAGATAAAATAAGATTAAAATATGTAAGATAAGTAAAAGACAGTTAAACATAAATAATACAAAATTAATTAATTAAAAGGTGAATCACCAGCAAAAAGCATCTGAAAACAGTTTGGTCTTAAGTCTAGATTTGAAACTTCCAACAGTAGGAGCATTTTTGATGTCTTCTGGAAGCTGGTTCCAAAGCTGAACTGCATAGCAGCTAAACGCTGCTTCACCACATTTTGTTGTGACAGCAGGTTTTACCAACAGTTGTTTCTGCTGTGATCTTAAAGACCTAGTTGGTTCATATAGCAAGAACATATCCAACAAATATTTTGGTCCCAAACCATTTAGTGTTTTAAACACAAGAAGCAATGCCTTAAAGTCAATTCTATAACTGACTGGGAGCCAGTGCAGGGACCTTAAAATTGGAGTAATGTGTTCAGTTCTTCTTGCTTTTGTAAGAACCCTTGCTGCTGCATTTTGGACCAGTTGAAGCTGTTTGATGGTCTTTTTAGGAAGGCCTGTGAAAAGGCCATTGCAGTAATCTACCCTGCTGGAAATAAATGCATGTACAAGTTTTTCTAGATCTTGTTTTGACATAAGATCTCTAAGTTTGGCAATGTTTTTTAGGTGATAAAATGCAGATTTAGTGATTGCTTTCATGTGACTGTTGAAAGTTAGTTCACTGTCAATCAAGACACCAAGGTTTTTAACAGTATCTTTTGCTTTAAGCACTTTAGTCTCAAGAGCAGTGGCAATCCTAAGTCTTTCTTTCTTTTTCCCAAATATAATTACTTCAGTTTTGTCTGCGTTCAGCTGAAGAAAATTGTTGGACATCCAGTTGTTTATTTGGTCAATACACCTGTAGAGAGACTCAAGCGGGGCATGGTCATCAGGTGATAGAGCTAAGTAGATTTGAGTGTCATCCGCATAGCTATGATAATTAATTGACTTGTTCTTGATGATTTGTCCAAGTGGGAGCATATAGAGATTGAATAGTAATGGACCAAGGATTGACCCCTGAGGGACACCACAGGTCAAGGGCACAGGTGCTGATGTATAGTTTCCGATAGCAACAAAGAAACTCCTTTGTTGCAAGTATGATTTCAACCAATTTAAAACTTTACCAGTGAATCCTACCCAATGTTCGAGTCGATGTAGTAGTATGGAGTGATCAACAGTGTCAAAAGCAGCACTAAGATCCAGTAAAACCAAGACTGATGTTTTGCCAGCATCAGAGTTAAGACGTATGTCATTTATAACTTTAATCAGAGCTGTTTCAGTGCTGTGATTGGCACGGAAACCTGACTGAAACTTATCGAAGCAATTATTTGATGTCAGAAAGGCAGTTAATTGATTAAAGACTATTTTTTCAAATTTTTTCCCGATAAATGGTAAATTGGATATGGGCCTGTAGTTGTTAAGCACTGAAACATCAAGGTTATTCTTTTTGAGTAAAGGTTTTACAACTGCTGGAAGAATGCCAGTCTGTAGTGATGTATTTATAATCTGAAGTACATCTGTTGATACTAGGTGAAGAACAGATTTGAAAAAGATTGTCGGCAAAATGTCTAGTTCAGATGTGGATGAACTGAGATTTTGTACAGTTTTGTCAAGAATATCATAATTAATTAAGCTAAATGTTGGCAATGAGCTAAGACCCCCTCTCACTGGAGCCAATGGTTCCAGATTTTGGGCTATTAGCAATTAAGAAGCTATATTTAGTCGTATTTTATCAATTTTGCCTTTGAAAAAAGATGCAAAGTCGTTGCATTTATTAACTGAGAGAAACTCAGGAGGCAACTGTGATGATGGGTTTGTTAACGTCTCAACAGTAGAAAATAGCATACGGGCATTGTTGACATTGCTGTTTATGATATTAGAGAAGTAAGACTGTCTTGCTTTAGTAATTTCCGAATTATATTTACGGAGCATCTCTTTATGGATTTGATAGTGGATCTGAAGATTAGATTTACGCCATTTTCTTTCGGTCTTTCTACACTCTCTCTTTAGCAGTTTAACCATTGGATTCAGTTTCCAGGGTTTTTTTTGCTTGTTAGTGACTCTCTTGAGTTTTAAAGGAGCAATACTATCCATAATATGTGTCATTTTTGAAGTAAAATTTGTCATTAATTCATCTGCACAGTTTGATGGTTGACTTAGGGGCTGTGGGAGTGCCTGCTCAAAAAGAAAACATGTGTCATTGTTTATAACTCTCCTTCTTACAGTCATAGACTGCTTCTGAATGTGAGGGGACATGGAAGCATCAAAGAAAACACAGAAATGATCAGATAAGGCCAAGTCTATAACAGTTGTAGAGACATTAAGACCCTTTGTGATGACAAGGTCAAGGGTATGGCCAAGAGAGTGTGTTGGTCCCTGTACATGCTGTGTTAGGTTGAATGTATCGATCAGTGTGAGTAACTCATTGGCAGAGGTGTTTTCTACATTATCTACATGCAAGTTAAAATCCCCTGATATAATAAGACTGTCAAATTCCAAACAAATGTTCGATTGCAGTTCTGCAAACTCCTCCAGAAAAAGTGTTGCTGACAGTCTTGGTGGTCTGTAGATAGTCAGTAGTAACATACTAGGAGAACACTTAATGAGTGCACTTAAGTACTCAAAGGATGTAAAGTTGCCAAATGTTCTCTGTTTACACTGAAAAGATGCTTTGAATATGTTTGCTATTCCTCCTCCCCGTTTATTATCTCTTGTGACACTCATGAAATCAAAATTTGGGGGAGCCGATTCGATAAGGGTAGTAAAGCTGTTTGCTTGTTCCAGCCAGGTTTCAGTAAGAAGTAAAAAATCAAGTATTCTATTCTAGCATTCTATTCTATTATTTCTATTTCTTGGTATAGAAATAAAAATATATGTGGAGAAAGATCTTGATTTGGAACTAGCTTTAATACTGCCAATTGCCACAAGATTATTATATACCGAATCAAATGTGTTCACATTCTTAGCCTTCTAACTGATACAAAAGTGCACCTCATACACCACACTTACCCCATTGTTTAAAGATTGGCTCCTCAGTAATCAGAGGTGTGAGCATATGTAATTATATCTTTATTTGTTTTCTTATCTTTTTCTCCCTCTTGGATTGATGATGGCTGCTGTCTGCTTGTTGTTAAGTGTGTGCCTTGTTTTTAAGTGTCTTGTTTGTTGTTATGATTTTTATAATTGATGATGTCTGCTGCTAACCTCTTTGTCTTCTGCCCGTTACATGTCTCTCTAATGTTTTTTTTTCTTTCTTTTTTTGTGGTGTGGATGTTCTCATTCTACAGTGTAGTGGTGTTGGTGTGGATGTTGTCGTTATATAGTATCCTAGATGTAATGTTTGTTCTGTCCTGTTTGTCTTTTCCTAATGTTATTATTTTACTAGTATTGGTTTTTTAAGAACAAATGGTCAATTTTGGTTACAAGACATCTGGTAAGTAAATAAATGAAAAGAAATGAAATTGTTATTGCCTTTTCATGCAGCACATCAACTCGTCATTAGGACTTCAGCATTCTATTCAAGAACTTCACTACCAAATGTGTCTGAGGGTGTTGCTAGGCTTGAAGTACACTGTGATGTTGTGCTTGCTAAAGATTCTCATTAGTTTCTCCGATAATGCAGACACGTATGGAATCACCATGTGGTTTCCTCTGCTGCTTTTTTTGGTGTCGGTTGGTAATACATACGTACATTCTTCCTTGAGATCTCATCCCAGGAAGTTTAACTGCTGTTCACCATCAGATCAGTTCTCATTCTCTGGATCTTGTCATCATAATGACTTTCACTCCCATTCACACGTTGACTTATGTTAATGACACATGTGACCTTTTGTTCACTGTTTGCTCACAGTTCCACCTCCAGTGGTCCAGAGATATAGCGCCTGGTTCTCCATCATCAGGTCTGAGCTGAAGAAGCCTTCTGGATGAAAGGTGAAATGTCTTTAAGCTCCGAAAAGAAGTCCAGTTGCATACAACTTAGCTGTTTTAACTACCATGACGTGGATGAATGAGAATCTTTGCAGACATTGAGCAAGCTTTCCACAGAATCTCTACCAACTTCCAGGACACGGACAATAAGAGGGAGAGAGACACAGAGAGATAGATCCAAAAGGAGCTTAGCACAAGGGCTTCAGACCAAGAGTCACTCAATTGTGATAGGCTAAACAATGGCAGTAAAAAAATAAATAAAATGATAAAATCAGGAAACCCAGCCATGGACAGTAGTGTTGTAGTGTTGTACCCGAGGTCAGAGTGCTTCACTCTGGGCCCTTTACAAAAGTCGCCCCCTTTCTTTCGATACTACTCATGCAAGACCGTGCTGTAGAAAAGCATGAAGTTTAATGGCTTTGACAGATGGTGCAAAGATGGTCTCAGTGCACAACTACAGCATGGAACACATGTAATCTGTAAACATACAACAAAGTGGGACTAATTCTTCTATGGAAGTCTGAACAGGTGCCTTTTTTGGAGCAGTCACGGTCTAGCAGTTAGGCAGTTAAATGTTCAATTCCCAACACCCACAGGTGGGTAGGGGAGTGAATGACCAGCACTCCTCCATTCTCCCCTGTGACTGAGGTGCCCTAAGCAAGGCACTGTCCCCACACACTGCTCCCCAGGCACTGCTGTCATGGCTGCCCCCTGCTCACAGGTGTAATGGGTTAAATGCAGAGGTTAAATTTCTTTGTGTGCACTGTGTGCTGTGTTATCACAATGTGAATCACTTTCATTTGTCCTAGGCCTTTCCAATGGCTAAAAATTCAGTTCTACAAAATGCAGACCTAGGGTTGTTCCCCCACTGTCAGTCCCTCCAAAGCAAACATTACTACCCTCTATCTGTCCAAAAGCCCTGAGTTTTTTTATTCCTTATGATTGCACATACATAATGATAACAAAACAGCAAGATATCTGATGAAAGATCTGCGCTAGGCTACTGCCCCTGCCGGCTACAAGTTATGACTTGCAGCTGCCACTATTTCACTAGGAGTCACATAGGGTGGGATATATATATATAGGTAGCCATCCCTTGAAATGACCAGTGTCAATCATTTTTTTAACTGCCAAGCGACAGCTTTAGTAAAAGTAGAACAGCATTGAAATGTATTGCTCATCGCGTCTTACCTGTCAAAAAGCCAGTGTTAGCAACCACATGACTCAGGGCTTTTAGAGACAGCTACATAGTGGACCCAGATCCCTCAGGGGACAGGCACAACAGGCAGAAATGTGTTATTGCATGTTTTACCAGAGACAGACTGTCATGAATCTCACCACCCTTAGGCAAACATCTGGGGCAGTAGCGGTTTTAGGCAAGGCAATTCGTGGGGGGCGCCACAAGCGCTTGGGGAAAAAAATAAAATAAAATAAAAAGCTCTGTGTGTCATATCGCTGCAATCAAAACATTGGCGCCCCCCTGGTGAACTGCTGAAATGCAGGCGCCCTTCTTGCTGAGAAGGTGCCATGCACACAGAAGCAGCGCAGGGCTTAACTATAGAACCGCCACTGACCTGGGGAGTTCAATGTTGCTGTCACCTGTCAGTCAATGGCATTATGTGCTGTCATTAGTAGTTGCTTGCTGATTCAATATCTTTTTTACATCTCATTGTACTATAAGAGAGTAAAATACTTGTGTTTTAAGCACCTTAAAACTGAGAAAATAAATAATAGATGAGGTTGGTGTTAAATGCTAACTAAGTGAGTGCATGTGTATGTGTGTGTGTGAGAGAGAGGGACAAGGTATGTGTATGAGACCCATGGGCTTAAGTGTGTGTAAGTGCTTGATCAAATAGAGCTCAAACAATTATTTTATCACATTCCATTTTGCAAGGACTTGTATTCTCAGTTGTTCTGACTTGCACACACACACACACACACACACACACACCATATGATGGATTAAAGAGAAAGGGAAATGTGAAAGTCAAATGAAATTAGAGTTTAAAAGTTTTAGGTTAAATAGATGCATTGAACAGACAGGCTGATAGGCCCAGACTAAGGCTATCATCATTCACCGTTTAAACGTCTGATTGGTCGATGGAAAAAATGTTCTGGACTCTGGGGTCTAAGCCTTGACACTGTCATATTACTTGCCAGATGGCAGCAGCTGAAACACCCCACGGTCTTCAGTGTCTCTACTGGCCTTTCATGATGCATCCCCTGCTATGCAAGTCTTGCATTGAGGGCAGTACATATCAACAGATGTCTTGAGCTGTATGCACAACGCCTTGCAGTGTTTTTCATTTGGTGGGAGTGCAGCGTCCATACCATGTGGCTATGCCCATAGTCATGTCACACCTGGCAGTGGCCGTGCAAAGGGCCCTGAGGATCTCAGATCTCATGCCAAACTCCCTCTGTCGCCTGAGGTGGTTTTTTATGGTCTGCGTGCTGTGCACATCTCACATAAGGTCCTCTGTGATGTTAAAACTAAGGAACTTGACATTGTTGATTCTCACCACTGCAGAACCATTGATGGTTATGGGGTATCACTGATTTGTTTTCCTCCTGACGTTAACTAGCAGCTTTTTTCAAGCTTCAATGTTCACAGGGTTCCGACTCATACTGTATGTGCCCAAATGCTCTGTGAACTACTCCTAGTTCTCCAAACAGAAGTTCTAGAGTTTAAATTGGTTCATCCATTCAATAATTAGGAGCTAGTTTTGGACTCGCTAAGATTCTATGTCAGTATAAGCCCACACAATGCCAAGCAGGCCTGGAATTTTATCATTTTAAGGGCAAGGCAAGGACAATCAGTCTCAAAGTAATTGTCAGCTGCAGGCTATTTCAGTCATGGTCTGGAAAGACAGTCAGAAGAATTAGTGGTCAAGTGGTTTAGAGTCATATCAGGCACATGCTGCTCATCTGTAACAGTCTGATTCATGTGGTGTCAGAGGTGCCCAGGATTCTCAATGAAGCAAACAGGGCACAATTATGGAAACATAATCCAATGTCAAAAGGCTGAAGAAAGGTGACACAATAAACCACATCACAGAATTTTGCCCTCGTAGTTGTGAAGGCCAGGGGCGAATCTAGACCATTTTTAGGGGTGCCAAGACACCCCCGTGAAACTGCTCGGCACCCCCTGGCTCAGTGCCAAATGAATAATATATTATATATAATAATAGTGTTGTGTGATAAGCACTGGGGGCCGGGCACCCCTAAAGACCAGATGCTAAAATCGCCCCTGGTGAAGGCTACTCTTAACTCTGACCTCTGAGGGTTTAAAGGGGTTTAAAATCAATCTTATGAGTACAATTGGGGGTGGAGGACTTGTTGAAGGCACTTAATATTATTTGTATTTATAATAAGTTGGTCCAAAATGTTATTTTTTCATAGGGATCAAAATGTATAGTGCTGGTGCCTCTGCACCAAGTCATAACTGTTTAATTACCCTTTCTTTAAACCCTACTACCTACATCAAATCCTACTGCTTTTGCAATTGCTTCCTATACATTTGAGGGCAAATGGTAAAACGATGTCACCACGCCACTAAGCACTGCTACCCCTATAATATGCAAGGCATCTGGACATGATGAACTATGTATGACAGAAAAGATTAGGTCAGCCACACTGAGCCAGCCAATTTAGCCTTTAATAATATTAAGGGCACAAAAGAGTATCGTGGAAGGACACATATTCATTTGACTTAACTGACACCATTACTCTTTCATATAGAGATTTAAGAACATATCACGTGTCATGAACACATCAATGTTAAATGTCAGAGATTTTACGAGGTCCAACACTTAAAGGAGTCACCTAACACCAGGAATAAATCTCTGTGGCTCTCTTACCACATATGTCTCTCCTGTTTTGGATAGTTGCACTAAAATTTACAAGAGCTGTCACTCCCAAAGAGGGACCATGCATGCTTGGCACTTACGTGGGGCACAAATAGATTTTAGTCAAGTGATGTTTCGAAGACATATTCACTTCCTTAGGCATAATTAAAGAATGGTTAACCACATAAACCATATAATGATGTCAATTAAAACCAAACTAAAAAATAAATTAAGGATGTAAAATATAAAGTGAATGTCATAAAAATTAACAAGCAGACACAAAAGAATTTAGACTCTCTTTAGAGTGAGGATTTTGTGATTGTGGGAGGATTTTGTTAACAATATATAAAATATTGAATATAATTAAGTATTAATCATATTCATTTTATATATGAATTACCTTTAAATGACACAAAAACACTTAAAATTAAGTACCATCTATGTATCTACGCCCAACTTTTAAATTTTTTATAAAATAGGTTTGTAATGTGTATAACCAACAACAAAAACTATTTCAAGCTGTTGACATAACACAAATATTTTGCTGATGAGTGGGAGAGATACTTGAGATAACGTTTAAATATACCAATACAACTCTGTCAAAACACATCTTGCCTTATTAGGGTGCTGCTTAGTTTGCAGAAGATGGCTGATATAAGGGCCGTGAGGGAGAAGGCAGGGCTGCAATTGAGGCCAGGCGGGGTTCCAGAGCACAGTAAGTCATCCCCTGCAGCTCCGCTCAGACACAGCAGAGATGTCTGCAGCCACAGGAGCAGATGCTGCATAGCACACTCTCTATTCACTGCTATGCTACATGCATTTATTTTAAACAGTTTAGAGAAAACGCAGGATACTTGTGCACTTAGGAAGAGTACCTTTGGGAGAAGAGATTTAAGCCTTCCTAACATACCTATTGTAACATACTATTATTTTGGAGAACACTTAGCACTTTAGGTTTTATTATTACTTTTTTTATTAAATTTTTCTATTTTTATTATATTATTCTATTTTTTATTTGTATTTTACTATCTTTTATCAGTCCTAAGTCAATCGTCCTATTGTTCGGTTTGTTTGCTAGATTGCCTGCTCCAGTTGGTCTGCAAAATTTAAACTAATATAATGTACACAGATTCATAATTTTTTCTGCCTTTTTTTTTTAAACTCTGTTACAGTCCTCGACAACTTAAACATCATCAAATTTGTCTGGTCTTGGGAAGAAAGGTAAGACTTGAGTGTGAAAAATCAACTAAATTAACAAGAATGTATTTTTATTTCTATAAAATAAGACATACTGTAGATTTTTAAAAGAATGCTTTAGGGGAATTACATGAGGCCTTCTGCTTCCCAGTGAACAGTTCTACAGCCATTTTTTAGTAATACATTTTTCATTTCCAGACAGACAGACACCTTGTTTGTTAAAGGAATATGTATAGTGTGTAAACTGAAAAGAAAAACACTCTGGCAAATGTGGTTGTATCTGTTCTCTGCGTGCTTAATGAGGACTTTGGGGGCTTCTCTAGCCTTCCCTGTGTCTTTAGAGTGTTATGTAGTTTTGGAAGCCATTTCTCCCCTTGCCTAGGAGCTCTGTTTTGTAGTTTTGGCAATTCTGGCAACTAAGTGGGTGAGCTGAGAAGCTGACAATGTATTTCAGAGAGAGGCTTTATAGAGTTTTACAGTGTGGGGAAGACTATATGTCTTGGATCACTGAAGCATTTCAATGTGTTTCAGTGAACCCCAAATAAACATTGTGTTTACAATCTTTTTTTATGTAAGTTTTCCTATCCTCTCTAAGTTGTGGTTTTGCGGAGTGACACTTACATAAATGTACTTTAATAAATAAATATGCCTAATTTCTTCAGTAAGCCGCAATCATGGGGGACGCGGATATGGCTGTTTATGGCCCAGCTGCCATTTACCTCCGTAAGCCTGAGAAGGAGAGAATTGAAGCCCAAACCAAGCCCTTCGATGCAAAGACCGCTTGCTATGTGGTTGACAAGGAGGATTTGTACGTGAAGGGTACCATCAAGAGCAGAGATGGCGGCAAAGTCGTTGTTGAAACTCTTGAGACCAAGGAGGTTTGTCTGCACTTTGGTTTGGTTTAGCCTCAACATAACACCCAAAGGATTTTTACCCATATTATGACAAATCTCTCCTTTATTTGGCACCATGTTAACGTTGTTTCGCACGAATGTTGCCAGGAAAGGACTGTTAAGGACGATGATGTCACCCCCATGAACCCTCCCAAGTTTGACAAGATTGAGGACATGGCCATGATGACCCACCTCAATGAAGCTGCTGTCCTGTATAACCTCAAAGAGCGTTATGCAGCATGGATGATCTACGTAAGCTTTGCCCTTTTCTGGGAAAAAGAAGGAATTACTTTGACAAAGTTCAAATTAAAATAATACAAATCTACTGTATGCTCTACTTCAGACCTACTCTGGACTCTTCTGCGTCACTGTGAACCCCTACAAGTGGCTCCCTGTGTACGACCCAGCTGTGGTGGCTGCCTACAGAGGCAAGAAGCGCATGGAGGCCCCACCCCACATCTTCTCTGTCTCTGACAACGCCTACCAGTTCATGCTTCAAGGTAAGAATCTCTATTTTCAAACTGTTATTAGTTTAAAAATGTAAATGCACCCAATTTACATATTTAATAACAAAAAGCACTTAAGCTGTTCAGGCAAATGTAATTACATATTGTGATTCCCCCACAGACAGAGAAAACCAGTCTGTCCTGATTACGTGAGTATTAACAATATTTTCTAATGTTCTTATGATGAATTTAATGTCTTACGTCTTATTACTGTTTTCAAATGGCTCATTCCTTGCAACATCTTTTGGATAATCTAGTGGAGAGTCTGGTGCTGGAAAGACTGTCAACACCAAGCGTGTCATCCAGTACTTTGCAACAATTGCAGTGGCTGGTGGTAAGAAGAAAGAGGAGGCTGCGCCAGCGGCTGCTGGACAACTCAAGGTAAGAACCCTTTTTAAAAGGTAATGTTTAGTGTTCCTGTGGGGATTACAGTAAATATTCCAATCAAAATGTTCTGGCAGCAACCCACGATTAGCACAAATTTTGCACGAATGAGGAATCTGTATTTCAAATTATCAGAACAGCAAAATTATTCCTTTTTAAGGGCTCCCTTGAGGACCAGATTATTGCTGCCAACCCTCTGCTGGAGGCCTATGGTAATGCCAAGACTGTGAGGAATGACAACTCCTCCCGTTTCGTAAGTGATTTCCCAATTCAGTAAAAATAAGATTCTGCTTTCCTAAATGATCTATAGAAAGCACTGTCTAATGTGTCATGTTGTTTTAAACAGGGTAAATTCATCAGAATTCACTTTGGCACAACTGGAAAACTGGCTAGTGCTGATATTGAGACTTGTAAGTAAAACAAACCTCTTTTGAAAAAATATACTACTGTCATATTTGTGGAATGACAATCACATGTGAACATATGAAAGTAAAACATATATTGTTTTATTAAACAGACCTGCTGGAGAAGTCTAGAGTGACATTCCAGCTTTCTGATGAGAGAGGCTACCACATCTTCTTCCAAATGATGTGCAACCACATGCCTGAGCTGATTGGTAGGCTTTTAACTAAAAAAACTGAAATATTGCTGTCAAAATAAAATGCTAATTTTACTACTAATTTTTACTCTTTCCTTTGCAGAAATGTGCCTCATCACAGCGAACCCCTATGACTTCCCCATGTGCAGTCAGGGTCAGATCGCTGTGGCTAGCATCAATGACGCTGAGGAGTTGGTGGCCACTGACGTAAGATGTGCACAATTACGTTTTTTTTTTAAATTATACACCATATCTTCCTCATGTCATGCATAAAGAGTATCGTTAAAAATATATAAATAAGTCTACCTTTTATCATTTCAGACTGCCATTGACATCCTGGGTTTCACCGCAGAGGAGAAAGTCACCATTTACAAGCTGACTGGTGCTGTGCTCCATCATGGCAACATGAAATTCAAGCAGAAGCAGCGTGAGGAGCAGGCTGAGCCTGATGGCACTGAGGGTAGGTTTAAAAAAATAAATTTTAAAAAGAAGCTGTTTAATGAACTTCAAATGTGCAAGGTTACATCCATTTGTTGTATGTGCTGCCACAATATCTGCAGCTTGCAAATGTACAATATATATATATATATTTATATTTGTATATTTATATAGATGCTGACAAAGTCTCTTACCTCATGGGCCTGAACTCCGCTGATATGCTTAAGGCTCTCTGCTACCCAAGGGTGAAGGTCGGAAATGAGTTTGTCACCAAGGGTCAGACCGTACCACAGGTAACACGTCAACTATTAGTTACATCAGGGAGAGAATAAAAACATTGCAACTATGCAATGAACGATATTCAATTTTGAGTCATTTAAAAAAAATTGGTCTAGCCTTAATTGTATAAAAACCTTTTAAAATAAATATATATTTGTGGGCATACCTTGATGTTTTTCCATTTTGACTTTAGGTCCTGAACGCAGTATCTGCCTTGGCCAAGTCAGTGTATGAGAGGATGTTCTTGTGGATGGTCATCCGTATCAACCAGATGTTGGACACCAAGCAGCCAAGACAGTTCTTCATTGGTGTGCTGGATATTGCTGGCTTTGAGATTTTCGATGTAAGGACTGACCTGATGTTGGAAATACTTCACTGTTAATGACTCAAGGCTGTAAATGTTCACACTGATGATTTCTTAATTTCTTATTACAGTTCAACAGCATGGAGCAGCTGTGCATCAACTTCACCAATGAGAAACTGCAACAGTTCTTCAACCACCACATGTTCGTCCTGGAGCAAGAGGAGTACAAGAAAGAGGGCATTGAATGGGAGTTCATTGACTTCGGTATGGACTTGGCTGCTTGCATTGAGCTGATTGAGAAGGTGAGATATTTGCATTGTGACAATGTTGTTCATCCCTGATATTTAATGGCATCCATTGTTAACGCTTTAAGTGATCTCATTATTTTAAAACAGCCCATGGGTATCTTCGCCATCCTTGAAGAGGAGTGCATGTTCCCCAAGGCATCTGACACCACCTTCAAGAACAAGCTGTATGACCAGCATCTTGGCAAGAACAATGCCTTCCAGAAGCCCAAGCCTGCCAAAGGCAAGGCTGAGGCCCACTTCTCCCTGGTGCACTATGCCGGCACTGTGGATTACAACATCGGTGGCTGGCTGGACAAGAACAAGGACCCACTGAACGAGTCTGTTGTGCAGCTGTACCAGAAGTCGGGTGTGAAACTGCTGCCTATCCTGTACCCACCTGTTGTTGAGGGTAATTTTTTTTCACTACATATAACTAAACAGAACTGTATGAATTATCGACTTAAACATTTGTTTGTTTTCTCATTTATAAAATGAGATTTCTGGCAATTATATCAAATACCAGGTTTCCTGTTATGTATTTATTATTTTTTCTTTTCATTCAATCTTTTTTGATTTAAAGAGAAGGGAGGCAAAGGTGGTAAGAAGAAGGGTGGCTCCATGCAGACTGTGTCCTCACAGTTCAGGGTATGTGTATTAATATTATCAAGAAAATGATCAATAAATGAACTAAATTGACATACTAGCATGATGAAATGTATGACTTAAATTTGATGCATTCTTACCTCAACAGGAGAACTTGGGCAAACTGATGACCAACTTGAGGAGCACTCATCCTCACTTTGTGCGTTGCTTGATTCCTAATGAAATTAAGAAACCAGGTAAAGAACTTTTAGTGATGTTTGCTGTTGTAGCTCTTGCATTATCTACAGATACTAATATTTCTGTGTTTTGACAGGTCTGATGCAGAACTTCCTGGTCATCCACCAGCTTAGGTGCAATGGTGTGCTTGAGGGTATCAGAATCTGCAGAAAGGGTTTCCCAAGCAGAATCATGTATGCTGACTTCAAGCAGAGGTGAACACATCCAGCAATAAGTGATAATGCTGTATTTTTTTGTTTTGGGGGAAATGACATATATTTTATATTACCTCCAAACTTCAAACAGAGGTGACCTGGGATAGCAAATAAAGTATCACACATGTTGAATGCTGGATGCAGATGGGAAAAATCTCTTTTTTTGTCTGTGTTGATCATGTACAGATACAAGGTGCTGAATGCCAGTGTCATCCCTGAGGGACAGTTCATCGATAACAAGAAGGCTGCTGAAAAGCTCTTGGGATCCATTGATGTTGATCACACCCAGTACAAGTTTGGTCACACTAAGGTAGAGATCTTGCAAACAAAACCTGAATTCCAATAGAAATCTATATTACAAGTGCTGATGTAGATTTTGCCTTGCCCTCTCAGGTGTTCTTCAAGGCTGGTCTGCTGGGTACCCTTGAGGAGATGCGTGATGAGAAACTGGCTTCCCTGGTGACAATGACTCAGGCTCTCTGCCGTGCATACCTCATGAGGAGGGAGTTTGTCAAGATGATGGAGAGGAGGTAACATTTATTCACAAAAGATATTTTAACTATAATGTATCCTGAAGAGAAACTGAAATGCTTCTGTTGGATTCTTTGCTTTATCTAACATGACTCAGAAACAGAATCCTCCATAATGTCCAGCAGCTATACTGTAGTAACACTAGCTTAACTCTTACTTTAGCTGAAATGAATTTAAAACTTATGACGAAATCAACTGATTTGATTTATCTTGAATTATCCTTTCCGGTTACACTTTATTTTAAGGTGTCTACATAAGAGTAACATGAGCATCTTATAAATACTTAGGTTTTTGTAATGTTAAGTTGATATTTTTTGGAATGCAGATCTTGCTGATATTGCTTACTGAATGACACTTACTGACAACAGTGATAAAGATTGAAGAAAAGAATGAAGTGTCCTTAATGTTCATTATATGTGTCATGTGGTGTTTAAGAAGGGCTCATGTTCAGATTGTGTAGACACCTTCAAAAAACTAACATAATTTCCTATGTTGTGACTGATTCTGATTTATTTCATATTGATTTTGTACTAATTATGTTGCGGCCAAAAATGTTTTTCCTTAAAAATTTAGATGTGGGAGAGAAGGGGGTGGGTAGATGTAAGACCACTTGCCACTGAGTAAATTGTTCAACTCACCAGCCTCTATTTAATGCATCAACATGTTGGACTATTACTAAAAAAATTGAAAATGGGAAATGTTTTTTTTGTAGGGAGTCAATCTACACCATTCAGTACAACGTCCGCTCATTCATGAATGTCAAGCACTGGCCATGGATGAAGGTGTACTACAAGATCAAGCCTCTTCTGAAGAGCGCTGAGACTGAGAAGGAGCTCGCCACCATGAAGGAGCAGTTTGGCAAACTCAAAGAGGACAATACTAAATTGGAAGCCAGGAAGAAGGAGCTTGAGGAGAAGATGGTTGCTCTGGTGCAAGAGAGGAATGACCTGCAGCTGCAAGTTTCCTCTGTATGTTTGTTATTGTTGTGTTTATATCAGTAATTATTTTACTTTTACCATTGTTTACCATGCTAACTGATATGTATCCCATTTACTGTCATTCACTGTAGGGATCTGAGAGTCTGTCAGATGCTGAGGAGAGGTGTGAGGGTCTGATCAAGAGTAAGATCCAGCTTGAGGCCAAACTCAAGGAGACAACCGAGAGACTGGAGGATGAAGAGGAAGTCAATGCTGAGCTGACTGCCAAGAAGAGGAAACTGGAGGATGAGTGCTCTGAGCTCAAGAAGGACATTGATGATCTGGAGCTGACCTTGGCCAAAGTGGAAAAGGAGAAGCATGCCACTGAGAACAAGGTTCGTATTGTGCTTTTAAAATTTTAGCAGTAGTTTGTATTTTTCAGGAAGTCATTATGAAACTTACTGGATACTGAAATAGGAAATCTAAATATGAAATTTTTGATGTGTAGGTCAAGAACCTGACCGAGGAGATGGCTGCCCAGGATGAGTCCATTGGTAAGCTGACAAAGGAGAAGAAAGCCCTCCAAGAGGCCCACCAGCAGACTCTTGATGATCTCCAGGCAGAGGAAGACAAAGTCAACACTCTGACAAAATCCAAGACCAAGCTTGAACAGCAAGTGGATGATGTAAGTTTTTCATCCATATGACTAAAAATGGTTTTACTGATCCTAATTTCTACCTACTCATTGCGCACTTTGAACCATCAGCTTGAGGGCTCCCTGGAGCAAGAGAAGAAGCTCCGCATGGACCTTGAGAGAGCCAAGAGAAAGCTTGAGGGTGACCTGAAACTGTCCCAGGAGAACATCATGGATCTGGAGAATGACAAGCAGCAGTCTGAAGAGAAGATAAAGAAGTAATGCAGGAATTTGTTTAGCTATACAAACTTTTGGTTTTGATTTGGGACAAGCAGAAAATCTAACCATGTACCAAAATATCTGATAAACAGGAAGGACTTTGAAACAAGCCAGCTGCTTAGCAAGATTGAGGATGAGCAATCACTGGGTGCTCAGCTGCAGAAGAAGATCAAGGAACTTCAGGTTTGTAGCCATGTCTACATTGATACACTTGCCTAAAATCTAGTACTAGTATACAACAAACATTTTTTTTCACCACTAATAGGCCCGTATTGAGGAACTGGAAGAAGAGATTGAGGCTGAGCGTGCAGCTCGTGCCAAGGTTGAGAAGCAAAGAGCTGATCTGTCCAGGGAACTGGAGGAGATCAGTGAGAGGCTTGAGGAGGCTGGTGGTGCCACTGCTGCTCAGATTGAGATGAACAAGAAGCGTGAGGCTGAGTTCCAGAAACTGCGTCGTGACCTTGAGGAGTCCACTCTGCAGCATGAAGCCACAGCAGCAGCTCTGCGCAAGAAGCAGGCTGATAGCGTTGCTGAGCTGGGAGAGCAGATTGACAACCTCCAGCGTGTCAAGCAGAAGCTTGAGAAGGAGAAGAGTGAATACAAGATGGAGATTGATGACCTCTCCAGCAACATGGAAGCTGTTGCTAAAGCTAAGGTTAGTGACATGCATAGCCTTGTGTTCTCTTTGTACTAAAGTAGCACATATTGATATAACTGATTACAAATTAAATTGTTTCTGTACATTTTAAGGTTTACTTGTCCTTAAAATGTTTATTTTTACAAACAGGGCAATTTGGAGAAGATGTGCCGTACCCTTGAGGACCAGCTTAGTGAAGTCAAGGGCAAGAGTGATGAGGGCGCCCGCCAGGTCAATGACCTCAGTGCACAGAGAGCAAGACTTCAGACTGAAAATGGTAAAATGGCTTGTTGTCTACTTTTTAAAATTGTTTTAACCAGTTTGTCACTTCATCTATATTATTAGTTTAATATGCTTCTCCATTAAAGTCACACTAAATACATAACTACCTACAAGGTACAAAATATTCTACAATATGCTTTCCTATCAAGGTGAGCTTGGCCGTCAAGTGGAGGAGAAAGATGCTCTTGTGTCTCAGCTGACCAGGAGCAAGCAGGCCTTCACTCAGCAGATTGAGGAGCTGAAGAGGCTGAATGAGGAGGAAGTCAAGGTATTTGAACTTTTGAAATTGAGGAAACTGGACTGTATAAACCGTGTTTTGAAAAATGCTTCATAGATACCATTTCTTGTTTAATAACAGGCCAAGAATGCCCTGGCCCATGCTGTTCAGTCTGCCCGCCATGACTGCGACCTCCTGAGGGAGCAGTTTGAGGAAGAGCAGGAGGCAAAGGCTGAGCTGCAGCGTGGTATGTCCAAGGCCAACGGCGAGGTTGCTCAGTGGAGGTCTAAATATGAAACTGATGCTATCCAGCGTACTGAGGAGCTTGAGGAATCCAAGTATGTATTAAACATGCATAGAAGCTGAAAATGTTTGTGTTTCTCTTTTAAAACTGCTATGTCCTCTGACCTAAATCAATTGCATCATCAGGAAAAAGCTTGCCCAGCGTCTGCAGGAAGCTGAGGAGCAAATTGAGGCTGTTAACTCCAAGTGTGCCTCTCTGGAGAAGACCAAGCAGAGACTCCAGGGTGAGGTGGAGGACCTCATGATTGATGTGGAGAGAGCCAATGCTCTTGCTGCCAACCTTGACAAGAAGCAGAGGAACTTTGACAAGGTAATATCTCAGATAAACCATTGCCATGGATTTGGGAGGAAAGCTTTATTTGAATCTGTTGTTAACAAAAAATGTTTCTCCTGCCTGAAAGGTCCTGGCTGAGTGGAAGCAGAAGTTCGAGGAGGGTCAGGCTGAGCTGGAGGGTGCCCAGAAAGAGGCTCGCTCTCTCAGCACTGAGCTGTTCAAGATGAAGAACTCCTATGAGGAGGCTCTTGACCAGCTGGAAACTCTGAAGAGAGAGAACAAGAACCTCCAGCGTAAGTGAAGAAGACCTAAAACATCCACCAGTCATAGCTTGTATTAAGTAACTTAAATACAGAGACAAAAAAGTCAATAACACATTTACAGATAGGGATTTCTGTTAAACCAAGTGTTTTAAATGTATTTTTGCAGAGGAGATCTCTGATCTAACTGAGCAGCTTGGTGAGACTGGAAAGAGCATTCATGAGCTGGAGAAGGCCAAGAAGACAGTTGAGACTGAGAAGGCTGAGATCCAGACAGCCCTGGAAGAGGCTGAGGTAAAACAATTTTAGCAAGTTAAAAAAATCTTTTACATATAAGTCAAAAAAAAAACTCCTCGAGTGTTAAATTCCTTAAAAATATTTTTTTTCTCATATGAATAGGGAACTCTTGAGCATGAGGAGTCCAAGATTCTCCGTGTCCAGCTTGAGCTCACCCAGGTCAAGGGTGAGATTGACAGGAAGCTTTCAGAGAAGGACGAGGAGATGGAGCAGATCAAGAGGAACAGCCAGAGGGTGATTGACTCCATGCAGGGCACCCTGGACTCTGAGGTCAGGAGCAGGAATGATGCCCTGAGAATCAAGAAGAAGATGGAGGGAGATCTCAATGAGATGGAGATTCAGCTGAGCCATGCTAACCGCCAGGCTGCTGACGCCCAGAAAAGTCTGAGAAATGTCCAGGGCCAGCTCAAGGTCAGTCATATTATAATGTTTAAACTGATTAAATGATTAAGTCATTAGAACAATGTAGTATAGCATATTTTTACGTATACACTAGGATGCCCAACTGCACCTTGATGATGCCGTTAGAGGACAGGAAGACATGAAGGAACAGGCTGCCATGGTGGAGCGCAGGAACGGCCTGATGGTGGCTGAGATTGAGGAGCTCAGAGCTGCTCTGGAGCAGACAGAGAGAGGCCGCAAAGTGGCTGAGCAGGAGCTGGTTGATGCCAGTGAGCGTGTCGGCCTTCTGCACTCTCAGGTAAAGAGAAGTTACTTAAGAATGTAATTCAATCAGGATGTTGCACTGTTGAGCTTAGAGTTTACATTGTGTGTGTGTGTTTGCTTTATTCTAGAACACAAGCCTGATTAACACCAAGAAGAAGCTTGAGAGTGACTTGGTTCAGGTCCAAGGTGAGGTCGATGACATCGTCCAGGAGGCTAGAAATGCTGAGGACAAGGCCAAGAAAGCCATCACTGATGTAAGAAGCTTTCCTTGTGTTAAACTAAAGCATGCATACAAATAAGTATGTAGATTTGTTCTAGAAAGTTTGTATTTACTGAGAAGTGTATTGTATCATCACCTAGGCTGCCATGATGGCAGAGGAGCTGAAGAAGGAGCAGGACACCAGTGCTCATCTGGAGAGGATGAAGAAGAACCTGGAGGTCACTGTGAAGGACCTGCAGCACCGCCTGGATGAGGCTGAGAATCTGGCCATGAAGGGTGGCAAGAAACAGCTCCAGAAACTGGAGTCCAGGGTTTGTAAAACAATTTGGTTAAAATTCAATATTATCCATACTTATGAAGTGACCAATTTAACAGATGTGACTATTCGTATGTTTAGGTTCGTGAACTGGAGGGTGAGGTTGAGGCTGAACAAAGGCGTGGTGCTGATGCCGTCAAGGGAGTTCGCAAGTATGAGAGGAGGGTCAAGGAGCTCACCTACCAGGTAGAAAAAACTAACACACACAACACATCATTATTCTACAAAATAAATAGGACATTTCTGACAACATTTTCTTTTCAGACTGAGGAGGACAAGAAGAACATGGCCAGACTCCAGGATCTGGTTGACAAACTGCAGCTGAAGGTCAAGTCCTACAAGAGGCACTCTGAGGAGGCTGTAAGTACAACTTGTCTTCATCATGAAAATTGTTTTTCTCTAGTTAGTTCATCATAATGGTCCTAGCATTACAGTGTGAAAATCTGAAATGAAACACTCTCCATCATTACACCAATGTCCTTTTGAAAAACAGGAGGAACAGGCCAACACCCACCTGTCCAAGTTGAGGAAGGTGCAGCATGAGCTGGAGGAGGCTGAGGAGCGCGCTGACATTGCCGAGTCCCAGGTCAACAAGCTCAGGGCCAAGAGCCGTGATAGTGGAAAGGTAACATATCTTCACATCCATTCTACTGTACTTAGAAAGAACTTGTTATAAAACTCTACATTCATGATAATGCATTGGTCTGCATTATATGATCTAAACTCCTTTTTTCCTCTATTTTAAAGGGCAAAGAGGCTGAGTAAGAACTTCAACGTGATGTCAGTTTCTTGGGAAAATCCTAAAGAATATGACTGTTTAGTAACAATGTACAATACCAAATAAATACTTTGATTCAAAATTCCATGTCATTTCACATGTTTTACTCTTATAAGCATGTAATAAGTGTAGGCTTCAAATATGTAGTATATACAGGGTGGGCCAAAAATGGAAAAAAAGAGTACCAAACACATAGGGTGGGCCAAAATTATGGGACATATTTTAAGTGCTTATATCTAAAAATGATAGAGAATAACAAATATATTAGTTGAAAAGCTAACATTCAGGAGTTTCCTCTGGGCATGACTCTAGAAACAAATGAAAGACATCTAAATTGTAAGGGTAGGTTTGAAAAAACTATTTTTGTTTTACAAAACACAGCAAAATCAAAGCATCCTGTTACAGAGTTTTGGACAAAGACCTAAGTACAGACCAGATGCAGTCAAAAAGGCAGGTGTATTTGCAGATGATCAGGCCCAAAACAGGGCAGGGTACTAACAGTTCAAAGTGGTAAAGCACACAAGATCCAGACAAAAAAAGTTCAAATAAAACTCACAGCAAGTCCACAGGGCTTAAAAAAAAAAAATTCCAGGAAACACACAAAAGATCCAGACAAATTCCAAAATGTCAGAGGCAGGGAAGCACAGGCAACAGAGACTATACAGAGCTCCTTCCAGTTTCAGGTTGACAATCTAACAAAGAACACAGGACAATGCCATCCTTCTTTCCAACACAGAAAAAAACCTGCTCCTGCAGGAGACGAGGATGGACAGATGATGCCTGCTGCAAGGGACTCTTGGATATACTTTGTCATTGCTTCAGGCTCAGGCTGGGACAAACGGCCTGTAGGAGGAGATGTTCCAGGCAGGAGATTAATGGGACAATCGTAAGGACGGTGAGGAGGCAGAGAAGAGACCTTGGACTTACTAAAAGGGCTTGAGGTCCATATAGTGCAGAGAACAGCTGGTAAATACAGAAACTCCACTGAGGATCCAGGGACTGGTGACAGCAAGGTCTGGGCCTGGAGAAGACAGAGGGGCAGAATGGGCTCCAAAAAAAAACACCTCCGCACAGGGTCAATGTATGGATTACACTTACCAAGTTGGAGGAGGGTTGTGTGGATGTCACACTCACCAGTACCCTCTTACTGGTGACCGTTGTCTTTGACAGACAGGAACGGCAGCTAGTCCTTCCCTGTCGGTCGGCTTGGGTCAGGTGGGTTTGGTCCACTTGCATGGGCCCTGGCTCCAGGGTGTCTCTGGTGCCGCGCTGGGGAAATACTGACCCTGTGAAACCTCTGAACGATCCTGCCCAGTGGCGTTGCTGCCTCGTGTTGATGCGGATTGAGAGGTTGACCACATGCAGGGCAGATCATGAGAAGCTAATCCCTCTTTGATCTCTTCAGACAGGCCATTCAGGAAGGTGTCAAAAAGAGCATTAGCATCCCAGCCAGAAGTAGTTGCGCAAGTTTAAAAGTCAATAGCATATTCAGACACAGACCTACGCCCCTGGCGCATATGGAGTAGCTCACTGGCAGGTTGTCTGTGCTTGGAGCTGTCAAAGAGCCTCTTCATCTCAGAAAATAACTCCTTGAAATTAGCACAAGCAGGTGATTCTGCATCCCACATAGTAGTCCCTCATTCTGTGGCACAGCCAAACAGTTGAGTTATCACATAGGCCACTTTAGCTCGATTAGAGAGAACGGTGGCTGGTCGGAGCATTAAACTAATACAAGAAGAAACGACAGGTACCGGGATCACCGGAGTACTTCGTAGGTGGAGGCAGTGTTGGCTCACAGGCTGCTGGTGGACATGAGGCAGACAGAAGTAGATGACTGAGTGATTTGGAATGCTGGATCTGAGCTGTCAGGTCTCATTAGTGACATTAGTGATCACTGCATCCAGCTGAGTTTGCTTTGGTCAGACTGTACTGTTACGGAGTTTCCAAAAAGGCCCAAGGGCAGACCAGATGCAGTCAAAAAGGCATGTTTTGTTTGCAGGGGCTCACGCCTCATGGCAGGGTATTAACAGTTCAAAGTTCAAAATCTGACAAAGAACACAGGACAAACAGTATAAATAGTGAACGAGGAGCACAAGGGCAAACAGGAGACAGGAGAAAATCAATAAAACAATCAGCAGACATTTAGGCAAGACAGGTGAGGCACAAATAAGGGATTGGAGTAGTGATCCAAAACAACAGCACATGGAGACAAAAAAACATGCTGTCAAAACACACACAAGGCATCTAATGCCACAGCCATCCAGCAGGGCGGTCAGAGTCCACAAGCCAGGAAGTCAAAATACTAACACACTGTAAACCCGAATAAGTCAATACAACTCAAAACTTTTGATGTAACTGATTACATCAATAGTTTTGAGTACATTAACTATATATTTTAATTAAAGTTAACTTAAAAAAATTAAATACATGAATTTGTACTTAAACTTTTAAAGTTAACTTTAATTAAAATATATAGTTAATGTACTCAATCAGTTACATCAAAAGTTTTGAGTTGTATTGACAATCCGGTTTTACAGTGCACATTTATAGAGAGATCAGAGCCATTCCAGTGGAGATGCCGAGACGCACCGTGCTTGACATGAGAAAGCGAGCTGATAAGTGTTCCCAGATGGTGACCATCACAGGGAGATAATATTCTGATCTTAGGCGATACAGTATGTACAGTGATTGAACTCCTGAATGTTATTTATGAAATAAACTGATTTGGTATGCTATTTCTGTGTTTTTGTGAAAAATGGGTTAGCCAGGGGGCAAGAAGGAATGGAATTTCATAATAAGCGCAAGTGCTGGGCTGTGGTAGGGAGCACAGGGCTGTGTGCCATAAATTTTGATCATTGACAATTTCCCACATTGCACTTATTTTGACTGTAAATGTTTCTATTTCTATCTAACGACCTCTTCATAATTATTAATTTAGGTCTATCGTTTGAAATGTTTTGGGATGTGTTTTTGTAAAAAAAAAAAACCCTGTTTTTCCAAACCTACCCTTACATTTTAGACATTTTTAATTCGCGCCATTTGCAATAATTTGCACAAGTGCCTTGTGTTTTCTCAAAACCCAAACTATAGACCGGAACTAGAGAACATCATTCCAGGGAATTACACAGTACATTAAAATGCAGATGCTGTTGTGCTTTTCTTTAACTGAAGTCCAATTACAAACAGGTCTATTCTGCAACATAGTGTACTGCCAGGCATTTAATGCATTACAATTCTGAAAGTTAATTACAAATTAATTACAGTGCATGAAAATGCACTGTATTGTTTTTCAAAGTCTTCTTTCTTTCTTTTTTGGCATGAAGAAGCATAATGAGCACTTAGAAAGTCAGTCTCATCCATGCCAGAAGCCCTACACTGCCTTTGGGACCCTAAGCAATCAGTCACCCACCTACCCTGAATCTCAAGCCAAGCTGCGTTCAAAAATGGGCCTGCACGAGACAAGATACCAAAACCGTGCTGTAGAAGAGTGCCAGGGTTTAATGGCTTTGGCACATGGTGCAAAGATGCTCTCAGTGCACAACGACAGCATGAAACACTTGTAATCTGTTAACATAGTGGGACAAAGTGGGACTAATTCTTCTATGGAAGTTTAACCAGATGTCATTCACCAATTTCACTAAACTGCATGTCCTACTCTACCCAGTATGTCTATGCATGTAACAATAAACCATCCCTGTAAAATGCAGACAAGTGGTTTATTGTGATTTATTAATTATATGATATATTCATATAATGTTCATGAACATTAACTAGCACAACAGCATAATATCTAATGAAAGATCTGAGGTGGACTACTGCCTCTGCTGGCTACTCTTGTCCACCTGCAGCAGCTGCTGTTTCATTCTGAGTGACACTGAGCAGGGAAATTAACACACCCATGCAACCAAACGACTATCAACTAGATTTTATCTGCCAAGTGACACCTTCAGTGACTAAAGCGGCATGCACACATACTGCTCATCGCTTCTCACTTGTGGAAAACCTAATGTTAGCAACAATATGACTCAGGACTTTTGGAGGTGGCTACATAGAAAAACCAAACACTGGGTGACCAAATCTCTGAGAGGAAAACCAGGGACATGTTCCTGAAAATCCGGGGAGAAGCAGAGGTTCCACTTGATGTAATTAAAATAACGGGTTATTGCATGTTTTACTAGAGGCAGCCCACCAAAAATAGGGACTGTCCCTGGAGAATGGGCAATGGTCAACCAAACAAAAACATCACATCACCTTCAGGTCATCATCTAGGGAGCAGATCGTTTCATTGGATAAGACAGTTGTGGGTGGGAGGTGCCTTCCAGACAGCTCTGCTTCTACGACCATCAAGCCAAGAATACAAGGACACATTTATGTTAACTGACATCGATAATCTTTTATGTAGAGTTCTATCAACATATCTTGTTTCATGAATACATTAATGTCAAGTGTCAGTGTTAATACAAGATGAAAGATTTAAAAGAGTCACTGAACACCAGAAATAAATGTCTTACCACATGTCTATTCAATTTTGGACAGTTGCCCTAAAATTTACAAGAGCTGTCCCTGCCAAAGAAGGATCATGCATGCTTGCTACTTATGAGGGTCATAAATAGCATGCAGTCAAGTGATGCATCATAGGCATATTAACTTCCTTAAGTGTAATTAAAGAATGATTAAGCGCAGAGACCATATAACAATGTCAAATAAAAACCAAACCAGAAATACATTAAGAAAGTAAAATTCACAGTGAAAGCCAAAGCCAAATTATCAAGCAAACAAAAAAACACATGATTTAAGTGTGCAGGAGGATTTTGTGATTGTGGGAGGATTTTGTGAAAATATGTAGGCTATTAAAAACTATTGATTAAAATATTACTTATATAAATGAAATTAAATGTAGAATCACACAAAACATTTTAAATTAAGTATATGCCATCTACACATTTATCTATCACTAACTTTTTAATTTATTTCAAAATATGTTAAGAATATATTTATCATCTCAACAAAAACTATTTCACACTGTTGACATAACACACGTATTTTGCTAGTAAGTAGGAGAGATACTTGAGGGATGTTTAAATATATCAAACCATGTCTGTCAAAACACTTCTTGCCTTATTGGGGTGCTGCTTAGTATGCATACAGTGGCTGATATAAGGACCGTGAGGGAGAAGGCAGGGCTGCAATCGAGGCCAGGCGGAGTTCCAGCGCACAGTAAGTCATCCCCTGCAGCTCCAGTCACAGCAGAATGCTCCAGTAACAGGAGAGATGTTGCATGTCAAACTGTGTAGTCATTGCTATACTACTTGCATTCATGTTCGACCTGGTTAATGATAGATTTATGAATGGTGTCTGGCTTTCTGACTATGTTACAGCCTCTGGCAAATTAAAGATCATCACATTCATCTGGTCTTGGGAAGAAAAGGTAAGACGTCCCCTAAATTTAACAGCTCAGGAAAAGAAGTAGTAACGAGATTTTTAAACAAGTGAAACAGACGAAAGTCTAAGTAGGCTAATATGAAAATCTAGGGTGTGAGTCTTTGAATTTACAGGAGGCCTCTACTGCCCCATTTACAGTTATAAATGCATCACAAGGAAAACACTGACACAGTAGATTTTGTAACATTTCTGGAGAATCTTCTCTCTTAACCCATATATCAATGACTGGTTTAATTACAATTAACAAAAACAGAAAAGTCTGCCAGTATAACTGGCATTTGTGTCTTTCACACAATGGATTGGCTCTTACACTGATTCATTAAAGTACTATGACTATTATATTAACGATATAAATTATAATAATAGAAGTGGTTGTACCATATCAATGGCACATGTGTTTTATTGATGGTTAATGGTAGAATATTGTAGTATATTTTCAAACAGACACTCATCTTGTTTGTTAGATGAGTATGTTGTGTAAAGTAAACAGAAGAAAAACACTGGTAACTGTGGTTGTATCTGTTCTCTGTGTGCTTAATGGGAACTTTGGGTGCTTCTCTAGCCTTTCCCGTGTCTTTAGAGTGTTATGTAGCATTTGTGCAGCGAAAAAATTTCCAAAGATGTAATGCATACACTAAAATGACTACCAGTATTTCAGTGTCGCTGCAACACGTGATATTCAAGTAAAGGTTTAGACTCTTTCATATGCTTTCATAGCTGCTTCCAGTTGTTTAAGAAGTTTTTTAGTGTTTTACGGAGTACCATGATATGTGCATAAATGTATAAAGTGTTTAATATGCAAATACATCTAATTTATTCAGTAAGCCACAATCATGGGGGACGCGGATATGGCTGTTTATGGCCCAGCTGCCATTTACCTGCGTAAGCCTGAGAAGGAGAGAATTGAAGCCCAAACCAAGCCCTTCGATGCAAAGACCGCTTGCTATGTGGCTGACAAGGATGAGCTGTACCTTAAGGGTACCATCAAGAGCAGAGATGGTGGCAAAGTCACTGTTGAAGTTCTTGAGACCAAGGAGGTCAGTTTGCATTTAGGCTCAACATGACACACAATAGATTTTTGACCATGTTATGTCTCTCATTTAGTGCCATGTTAAATTTGTTTTGCACAATTTTTTCAGTCAAGGACTGTTCCCGAGGATGATGTCACCCCTATGAATCCTCCCAAGTTCGACAAGATTGAGGACATGGCCATGATGACCCACCTCAATGAAGCTGCTGTCCTGTATAACCTCAAAGAGCGTTATGCAGCATGGATGATCTACGTAAGCTTTGCCCTTTTCTGAGGAAAAGAAGCAATTACTTTGACAAAGTTCAAATGAAAATAATACAAATCTACTGTATGCTTTACTTCAGACCTACTCTGGACTTTTCTGCGTCACTGTGAACCCCTACAAGTGGCTCCCTGTGTACGACCCAGCAGTGGTGGCTGCCTACAGAGGCAAGAAGCGCATGGAGGCCCCACCCCACATCTTCTCTGTCTCTGACAACGCCTACCAGTTCATGCTTCAAGGTAAGGAACTATATTTTCAAACTGTTATTAGTTCAAAAATGCGTATGCACTCAATGTACATATTTAATAACAAAAAGCACTCAAGCCATTCAGGCAAATTAAATTACATATTGCATTTCTCCCACAGACAGAGAGAACCAGTCTGTCCTGATTACGTGAGTGTCAACATTTTTTTTTCCCAAATGTTCTTATTATGATTTGAATGTCTTACATCTTGTGTCTCAAATGGCTAATTTCTTGCATTATCTTCTTGGTAACCTTGGTAACCTAGTGGAGAATCTGGTGCTGGAAAGACTGTCAACACCAAGCGTGTCATCCAGTACTTTGCAACAATTGCAGTGGCTGGTGGTAAGAAGAAAGAGGAGGCTGCGCCAGCGGCTGCTGGACAACTCAAGGTAAGAACACTTTTTAAAAGGTAATGTTTAGTGTTCCTGTGGGGATTACAGTAAATATTCCAATCAAAATGTTCTGGCAGCAATCCACGATTAGCACAAATTTTGCATGAATGAGGAATCTGTATTTCATAATTATCAGAACAGCAAAATTATTCCTTTTTAAGGGCTCCCTTGAGGACCAGATTATTGCTGCCAACCCTCTGCTGGAGGCCTATGGTAATGCCAAGACTGTGAGGAATGACAACTCCTCCCGTTTCGTAAGTGATTTCCCAATTCAGTAAAAATAAGATTCTGCTTTGCTAAATGATCAAGAGAAACCACTGTCTAATGTGTCTTGTTGTTTTAAACAGGGTAAATTTATCAGAATTCACTTTGGCACAACTGGAAAACTGGCTAGTGCTGATATTGAGACTTGTAAGTAAAATAAACCTCTTTTGACAACATGTACTACTGTCAAATTTATGTAATAAACACATATATAAAAAGTAAAACATATATTGTTTCATTAAACAGACCTGCTGGAGAAGTCTAGAGTGACATTCCAGCTTTCTGATGAGAGAGGCTACCACATCTTCTTCCAGATGATGTGTAACCACATGCCTGAACTTATTGGTAGGCTGTAAACTTTCAACTGAAAATAAAAAATCTTGGTATCGAAATAAAATGCTAGTTTTACTGATTTTTAATCTTTCCTTTGCAGAAATGTGTCTCATCACTGCCAATCCCTATGACTTCCCCATGTGCAGTCAGGGTCAGATTGCTGTGGCCAGCATCAATGACGCTGAGGAGTTGGTGGCCACTGATGTAAGATGTGCAGGATTTTTTTTTTTTAAATGACACACCATCTGCCTCATGTCATGCATAAAGAGTATCTTTAAAAATATATAAATAAGTCTACCTTTTATCATTCCAGACTGCCATTGACATCCTGGGTTTCACCGCAGAGGAGAAAGTCACCATTTACAAGCTGACTGGTGCTGTGCTCCATCATGGCAACATGAAATTCAAGCAGAAGCAGCGTGAGGAGCAGGCTGAGCCTGATGGCACTGAGGGTAGGTTTCAACAAATAGAAAAATATATCAATTAAAAAGGCTATTTAAAGAACTAAATTGTGCCTAGGTCATATACAGCCTTTAGCAGTTTTAAGTTATCAGCTTGCAGATACTTAAGATATATACAGTAATATGTATATATACATATTGTATATTCATATAGATGCTGACAAAGTCTCTTACCTCATGGGCCTGAACTCCGCTGACATGCTTAAGGCTCTCTGCTACCCAAGGGTGAAGGTCGGAAATGAGTATGTCACCAAGGGTCAGACCGTACCACAGGTAACACGTCAACTATTAATTATAATAGGGAGAGAATAAAACACATAACAAGAAAAGATTACACTATTATGCAATTAAAAATATTAAAGTTTGAGTAGTTTTTGTCTGTGTCGCCAACACTTAAGCCTTCATTGTTTTGAACTTTTGAAAACCATTTATGTTTGTGGGCATACCTTGAGTTCTTTCCATTTTTAACTTTAGGTCCTGAACGCAGTATCTGCCTTGGCAAAGTCAGTGTATGAGAGGATGTTCTTGTGGATGGTCATCCGTATCAACCAGATGTTGGACACTAAGCAGCCAAGACAGTTCTTCATTGGTGTGCTGGACATTGCTGGCTTTGAGATTTTCGATGTAAGAACTGACCTGATGTTGGAAATCACTGTTCACTGTTAATGACTCAAGGCTGTAAATGTTCACACTTATCATTTTTTAACTTCTTATTATAGTTCAACAGCATGGAGCAGCTCTGCATCAACTTCACCAATGAGAAACTGCAACAGTTCTTCAACCATCACATGTTCGTCCTGGAGCAAGAGGAGTACAAGAAAGAGGGCATTGACTGGGAGTTCATTGACTTCGGTATGGACTTGGCCGCTTGCATTGAGCTGATTGAGAAGGTGAGATATTTGCATTGTCTCAATGTTGTTCATCCCTGATGTTTCATGACATCCATTGTTAACCCTTTAAGTGATCTCCTTGTTATTTTTTTAACAGCCCATGGGCATCTTTGCCATCCTTGAAGAGGAGTGCATGTTCCCCAAGGCCTCTGACACCACTTTCAAGAACAAGCTGTATGACCAGCATCTTGGCAAGTGCAATGCCTTCCAGAAGCCCAAGCCTGCCAAAGGCAAGGCTGAGGCCCACTTCTCCCTGGTGCACTATGCCGGCACTGTGGATTACAACATCGGTGGCTGGCTGGACAAGAACAAGGACCCACTGAACGAGTCTGTTGTGCAGCTGTACCAGAAGTCGGGTGTGAAACTGCTGCCTATCCTGTACCCACCTGTTGTTGAGGGTAAATTTTTTTCACTACATAACTAAACTGAACTGTATGAATTATTGACCTAAACATTTGTTTGTTTTCTCATTTATAAAATAGAATTTCTGGCAATTATATCAAATATCGGGGTTGTGATGTACTCATTATTCATTTATTTTCATTTAATCTTTTATTGATTTAAAGAGAAGGGAGGCAAAGGTGGTAAGAAGAAGGGTGGCTCCATGCAGACTGTGTCCTCCCAGTTCAGGGTATGTATTTTAGTGTTATTGGTCAATCAAATAAAGTACTGACATAATGAAATGCATGGTGAAAATGTTTCACATTTACATCAACAGGAGAATTTGGGCAAACTGATGACCAACTTGAGGAGCACCCATCCTCACTTTGTGCGTTGCTTGATTCCTAATGAAATTAAGAAACCAGGTAAAACCCTTTTTGCAGACAAGACATCATTTTCCATTTTATATTCATTCATCCGTATTTTTTTCAAATACTGACACATATGTATTTTGACAGGTCTGATGCAGAACTTCCTGGTCATCCACCAGCTTAGGTGCAATGGTGTGCTTGAGGGTATTAGAATCTGCAGAAAGGGTTTCCCAAGCAGAATCATGTATGCTGACTTCAAGCAGAGGTGAACACAACCAGCAATAAGTGATAATGTTGTATTTTTATTTGATTTTTTTGTTTTGGGGAAAATGACACATATTTTATATTACCTCCAGATACAAGGTGCTGAATGCCAGTGTTATCCCTGAGGGACAGTTCATTGACAACAAGAAGGCGGCTGAGAAGCTCTTGGGATCTATTGATGTTGATCACACACAGTACAAGTTTGGACACACTAAGGTAAATATTTCATTGATCAAAATTAATCAGCATACTGTGCATCTACTTCTGCTTCCATTCAGTAATGTTTTTACATTGTCTTTCTTAATCTCAGGTGTTCTTCAAAGCCGGTCTGCTGAGTCTTGCAAACAAAACCTGAATTCCAATATAAACCTATGTATTATGTTGTCTTCTCATGTAGATTTTGCCTTTTCCTCTCAGGTGTTCTTCAAAGCTGGTCTGCTGGGTACCCTTGAGGAGATGCGTGATGAGAAACTGGCTTCCCTGGTCACAATGACTCAGGCTCTCTGCCGTGCATACCTCATGAGGAGGGAGTTTGTCAAGATGATGGAGAGGAGGTAACATTTATTCACAAAAGCAATTTCAACTGAAGAGGAGATTTAATGCTCCTGTCGGCCATTAAGTCCAGCAGTTGTACTGTAGTAAAACTAGCCGAAGTCTTCCTTTAACTTAATTAAATTAAGTTAAAACTTTGGAACAAATCAACTGATTTGATCTTGTATCATAATCTCCTATGCTGCAGTTAATTCTGATTTATTTTGTATTTATTTTCCACTACTTATGTTGTGATGCCACAAGTTGCACAATGATGACAATAAAGATATCTTAACTTTGACCTTGACCCTGTAAGACCACCTACGACTGAGTAAATTGTTTAGGGTTGGGTTAGGGTTAGGGTTTATCACCAGCATCTATGCATTTAATGCATTAAATTGTTGGACTGTTTCTGAAAAACTGAAAATGTAAAAAATGTTTTGTTTATTTTGTAGGGAGTCTATCTACACCATCCAGTACAATCTCCGCTCATTCATGAATGTCAAGCACTGGCCATGGATGAAGGTGTACTTCAAGATCAAGCCTCTTCTGAAGAGTGCTGAGACTGAGAAGGAGCTCGCCACCATGAAGGAGCAGTTTGGCAAACTCAAAGAGGATAATGCTAAATTAGAGTCCAAGAAGAAGGAGCTTGAGGAGAAGATGGTTGCTCTGGTGCAGGAGAGGAATGACCTGCAGCTGCAAGTGTCCTCTGTATGTTTCTTATTGTTGTGTTTAAATTAATAATAATTGAGCATATTACCATTGTATACCGTACAAATCAATATATACCCCCCTACACTTTTATTCAGGGATCTGAGAGTCTGTCAGATGCTGAAGAGAGGTGTGAGGGTCTGATCAAGAGTAAGATCCAGCTTGAGGCCAAACTCAAGGAGACAACTGAGAGACTGGAGGATGAAGAGGAAGTCAATGCCGAGCTGACTGCCAAGAAGAGGAAACTGGAGGATGAGTGCTCTGAGCTCAAGAAGGACATTGATGATCTGGAGCTGACCTTGGCCAAAGTGGAGAAGGAGAAGCATGCCACTGAGAACAAGGTTAAAACAAGACAAAATAATGTTTGCTTTTCAAGTAATCAGGTTAACTGATTACTGATAAAAAAAACTCCCCATGTTTAGGTCAAGAACCTCACTGAGGAGATGGCTGCTCAGGATGAGTCCATTGGTAAGCTGTCAAAGGAGAAGAAAGCCCTTCAAGAGGCCCACCAGCAGACTCTTGATGATCTCCAGGCAGAGGAAGACAAAGTCAACACTCTGACCAAATCCAAGACTAAGCTGGAACAGCAAGTGGATGATGTAAGTTGAGGGTCTGTATGTAATAGGGCTGTTGGAACGACTTTCAGTAGTCGAATATAATTCGACTATTAAAAAAACAATAGAATTCAAATGCAGGAATTACTAGTCGAATGTTTTTTTTTTCTCGCGTTTTTATCGCGTTACTTCAATGCTTGAACGTTATCATAGCGTTGCCTACAGCATCAGAATTTAATTAATGGCGAGCGAGGAGAATTCACGGGCGGATATTACTCTTACATCTCTTGACTTCTGGTATAGAATGTTTACTGATTACATCGGAACGCCCTCTACTGGCCAAAAGTATAATAACCCCATGCCCTACAAGGTAACCTATAGTAATGCATAAATAGGCTATATTTTAACATAAAAAAATCGAATATTATTCGAATTTTTAAAAAAATAAGTAATGAAATTCCAATGGGATTGAAGAGGAAGGATGACAGCCCTAGTATGTAAGGAAAAAAATCCCACTTTTGGACTTTAACTATTTCTTAATCAAAATGTACAGCTTGAGGGCTCCCTGGAGCAAGAGAAGAAGCTCCGCATGGACCTTGAGAGAGCCAAGAGAAAGCTTGAGGGTGACTTGAAACTGACCCAGGAGAACGTCATGGATCTGGAGAATGACAAGCAACAGTCTGAGGAGAAGCTGAAGAAGTAATGCAAGAATCTGTGAAGCTATACAAGCTTTTGGGTTGGATTTGAGATGAGCAGAAATTCTAACCATGTACCTAATTATCTGATAAACAGGAAGGACTTTGAAACAAGCCAGCTGCTTAGCAAGATTGAGGATGAGCAATCTCTGGGTGCTCAGCTGCAGAAGAAGATCAAGGAACTTCAGGTTTGTTCATTATTTTGTATTTCGTCTATAATTAAATATATATTAATCTCTGAGTATTTCGCAATTTGGGATGTGATCTTTTAACCATTATGTTTGTATTTCTTAAAGGCCCGCATTGAGGAACTGGAGGAAGAGATTGAGGCTGAGCGTGCAGCTCGTGCCAAGGTTGAGAAGCAGAGAGCTGATCTGTCCAGGGAACTTGAAGAGATCAGTGAGAGGCTTGAGGAGGCTGGTGGTGCCACTGCTGCTCAAATTGAGATGAACAAGAAGCGTGAAGCTGAGTTCCAGAAGCTGCGCCGTGACCTTGAGGAGTCCACTCTGCAGCATGAAGCTACTGCTGCAGCTCTGCGCAAGAAGCAGGCTGATAGCGTTGCTGAGCTGGGAGAGCAGATTGACAACCTCCAGCGTGTCAAGCAGAAGCTTGAGAAGGAGAAGAGTGAATACAAGATGGAAATTGATGACCTCTCCAGCAACATGGAAGCTGTTGCTAAAGCTAAGGTTGGTGACATGAATGTCCTTATGTTGTCTTCTAAATGAAGTAACAAATATTTACAAAACTGATTATAACTTTCATTGTTTCCAAGATTTACATGACCTCAAAAATGTATATTTTTACAAACAGGGCAATCTTGAGAAAATGTGCCGCACCCTTGAGGACCAGCTTAGTGAAGTCAAGGGCAAGAGTGATGAGGGCACCCGCCAGGTCAATGACCTCAGTGCACAGAGAGCAAGACTTCAGACTGAAAACGGTAAAACTAACAAAATATAGAAAGTTGGCATTATCATATCAATGTTTATTTCTCATTTGCCTATCATGTATTTGCTTGCAATGAATTTACTTATAATATGCTACCAAAATAGGTGAGCTTGGCCGTCAGCTGGAGGAGAAAGATGCTCTTGTATCTCAGCTGACCAGAAGCAAGCAGGCCTTCACTCAGCAGATTGAGGAGCTGAAGAGGCTGAATGAGGAGGAAGTCAAGGTGAATAATCTGAATATAACATCTATTTTTTTGAAAAGGCTGATTGAAATTCACAAGGCTTTCAGAATGAGATTGCTGACAAAAAGTATTTTTGTATAACCAGGCCAAGAATGCCCTGGCCCATGCTGTTCAGTCTGCACGCCATGACTGCGACCTCCTGAGGGAGCAGTTTGAGGAAGAGCAGGAGGCAAAGGCTGAGCTGCAGCGTGGCATGTCCAAGGCCAACGGCGAGGTTGCTCAGTGGAGATCTAAATATGAAACAGATGCTATCCAGCGTACTGAGGAGCTTGAGGAGTCCAAGTATGTTTCAGTAACTGAAACATATGTTTAAAAACAATCTATATTGTTTTCCACTTCTATGCATTAAACATGCATCGACCCAAATCAATTGTTTTTTTTAGGAAGAAGCTTGCTCAGCGTCTGCAGGAAGCTGAGGAGCAAATTGAGGCAGTTAACTCCAAGTGTGCCTCTCTGGAGAAGACCAAGCAGAGACTCCAGGGAGAGGTTGAGGACCTTATGATTGATGTGGAGAGAGCCAATGCTCTTGCTGCAAATCTTGACAAGAAGCAGAGGAACTTTGACAAGGTTATACCTTGAAATAGATTTCTAATGTAGCACAAACCATCATAATACATACTACAATCAGTAGCTATGTATGTAAAATTGATCTAAGACCAAAAATACTTCTCTTAGGTTCTGGCTGACTGGAAGCAGAAGTTCGAGGAGGGTCAGGCTGAGCTGGAGGGTGCCCAGAAAGAGGCTCGCTCTCTCAGCACTGAGCTGTTCAAGATGAAGAACTCCTATGAGGAGGCTCTTGACCAGCTGGAGACTCTGAAGAGGGAGAACAAGAACCTCCAGCGTAAGTCAAGGGGACCTAAAACCTTTCCCAGTCAAAACAGAAAGAAAAATTAACAGCACATAGCACAAATCCTAATTTTGATTTAAATCTGTTTTGCAGAGGAGATCTCTGACCTGACTGAGCAGCTTGGTGAGACTGGTAAGAGCATTCATGAGCTGGAGAAGGCCAAGAAGACTGTTGAGACTGAGAAGGCTGAGATCCAGACTGCCCTGGAAGAGGCTGAGGTAAACTACCTTCAACAAGGCAGAAACAGTTTTACATCATAATATGCCAACAAATCTCCTTAATGACCAAGTTTGTAATACTTTGAAGTCATTTTTTCTCACGTAAATAGGGCACTCTTGAGCACGAGGAGTCCAAGATTCTCCGTGTCCAGCTTGAGCTCAACCAGGTCAAGGGTGAGATTGACAGGAAGCTTGCAGA
Organism: Setipinna tenuifilis; assembly: GCA_030347295.1. Classification (NCBI taxonomy): domain Eukaryota; kingdom Metazoa; phylum Chordata; class Actinopteri; order Clupeiformes; family Engraulidae; genus Setipinna; species Setipinna tenuifilis. The sequence continues at coordinate 1,168,754 of CM059273.1, read as the reverse complement.
GAAGGATGAGGAGATGGAGCAGATCAAGAGGAACAGCCAGAGGGTGATTGACTCCATGCAGGGCACCCTGGACTCTGAGGTCAGGAGCAGGAATGATGCCCTGAGAGTCAAGAAGAAGATGGAGGGAGACCTCAATGAGATGGAGATTCAACTGAGCCATGCTAACCGCCAGGCTGCTGAGGCCCAGAAACACCTGAGGACCGTTCAGGGTCAGCTCAAGGTCAGTTACAACACACATATAAAGACTGTCATGGTTTAAGCGAACAATGTGGTACAGAAAATGTGTTTTACATCTTGTACACTAGTGTGGACTATAATAAAACTATATTTAGGTGTCATAGTTAGACCAAATGGATATAATAAATCCCTTTCATGTCTTGTACACTAGGATGCCCAACTGCACCTTGATGATGCCGTTAGAGGACAGGAAGACATGAAGGAGCAGGCTGCCATGGTGGAGCGCAGGAACGGCCTGATGGTGGCTGAGATTGAGGAGCTCAGATCTGCTCTGGAGCAGACAGAGAGAGGCCGCAAAGTGGCTGAGCAGGAGCTGGTTGATGCCAGTGAGCGTGTCGGCCTTCTGCACTCTCAGGTGGAGAGAAGTTAGTTAAAAATGCAATTCAGTCAGGATGTTGCACTGTTGAGCTTAGAGTTTACATTGTGTGTGTGTTTGTTTTATTCTAGAACACAAGCCTGATTAACACCAAGAAGAAGCTTGAGAGTGACTTGGTTCAGGTCCAAGGTGAAGTTGATGACATTGTTCAGGAGGCCAGAAATGCTGAGGATAAGGCCAAGAAAGCCATCACTGATGTAAGTGGCATTCTTCCTTTCAAACACAGGTTATATAAAAAATAATTATGTATATCTCTTTTGAAAAGTCTATTATACCATCATCTAGGCTTCCATGATGGCAGAGGAGCTGAAGAAGGAGCAGGACACCAGTGCTCATCTGGAGAGGATGAAGAAGAACCTGGAGATCACTGTAAAGGATCTGCAGCACCGCCTGGATGAGGCTGAAAATCTGGCCATGAAGGGTGGCAAGAAACAGCTTCAGAAACTGGAGACCAGGGTTTGTAAAAATTGGTTAAAAATCTGTATTATCCATAGTTATGAAGTGAGCAATTTAACAGATGTGAATGTTCCTATGTTTAGGTTCGTGAACTGGAAGGTGAGATTGAGGCTGAACAGAGGCGTGGTGTTGATGCTATCAAGGGAGTTCGCAAGTATGAGAGGAGAGTGAAGGAGCTCACCTACCAGGTAGAGAAATGTTTCCTAACACAACACATCATTATTCTACAAAATAAAGAGGACATTTTTGACAACATTTTCTTTTCAGACTGAGGAGGACAAGAAGAACATGGGCAGACTACAGGGTCTGGTTGACAAACTGCAGCTGAAGGTCAAGGCCTACAAGAGGCAGTCTGAGGAGGCTGTGAGTACAATTTGTCTTTATTGGGATTTTCTTCTCTCTAGTTAGTTCATCATAGTGACTCTAGCATTTCACAGTGTGAAAATCTAAAATGATGAAACACAGAAACAAAAAATGATGACCTGGAATATGTTTATTTTAAATGGTAATCTAAAAAAGTGAAGCAACTTCAGTCATCACACAAATGTCTATTTGAAAAATAGGAGGAACAGGCCAACACCCACCTGTCCAAGTTGAGGAAGGTGCAGCATGAGCTGGAGGAGGCTGAGGAGCGTGCTGACATTGCTGAGTCCCAGGTCAACAAGCTCAGGGCCAAGAGCCGTGACTCTGGAAAGGTACATAGAGGTTTTTTTAATGAGATGCATTTCATCTATGTTAATATGATGTCTTGACTTAATATATATAATGAAATTAACATATTTTTGTTCTCTCCCTAAGGGCAAAGAGGCTGCAGAGTAAACCTCTGAAACTAGGCCACTGTCACCTGGATTAAAAATCCTGATGGCTATGTACAGTGTCTAATAAACGTTTTCATTCAGAACATTTTTGTTTAGTGTTGTTCATTATTGATGATTTGCAGAATCAGGTATTGACCAATTGGTCAGTTTATCCAATCTAAATCTACCACAAACCTTTTTCAGAAAAAAATCCAGTTTAGTGTGTGTTATATTTCAACAATCCCATCACAGCAACAACTTTCTTTAAATAATTCCTCTATTTTTCCCAAATAAATCTTTCTTTTAAAACTCAGAGATTAAATATATCAAAGTCATATAATAACACATACAATTGCATGTACAATTCATACCTGAAATACAATAAGCTGAAACAGTGTTTCCCACACATAGACCAATTTGTGGCGGGCCGCCACACATTGAAATCCCCCCGCCACACATTGATTCCGGTATTTATTTATTTTTCCAGACGCGATTTTTATATAAAACGTTCCGTTAATTTAAACCTCGGATCAGTCTCTGCTTTACTGTAGTTCGCTTTCCCACACACGCACGCATGGGTCCAAACCTGGTCCAAACGCACTGACATCTGATTCGCCCGCTCCTCTCCATGGCAACGTCTGACGCTGCAGCCGAAGCTGGATAGCAAGAAAGCAGAATTGCACTGAGGAGAGATTCGGCGAAACCTGGCTGTTCACAAAAGGTTTGTATGCTACTGTGCTCAAAACACACATGCACAGAATTATTGTCCAGAGAAGTTATATTGGCATAGTGAGCTAAAGGTTGTTAACGTTAGCAAAGGAACATCCCACGCCCTAATTCGACATATAAAGCTGGTAACGCAGCAGCCCCGTAAAGCCCAAGACATTCCGCCCAGGGCACGACCATAGCGTTCTTGATGCATTTAGCTAGAAAGTGACCATAGCGTTCTTGCTGCATTTAGCTAGAAAGTGTTGACGGAGTCAGATTTGAAGCAGACACGATGTACAACGTTCTGATTGTAAAAGAAATGCACTGGCATCGGTCTACGTCTACACTAGTCAACTATGGTTCTCAATCGCATCCTGGCATAGTCCCACCCTCCCTCGTGAGATAGGTCGAATGGACTCTGTTTGATTAACTGCTGTAGATAGAATGGTAGGTCCATTTATAAACTGGATTACAGTAGCCTAATTCAGCGATTCAGGTGAAATGTGTTTATGGATAAAGCTATGTCCATAGTCAAATTAAGAATAGGCCTAAAGCAACATATTTTGGCTTTTTTTTTCACTCTGACTCTGAATGTATGTTGCTTTAATTCAGATGAGTATTGAGAAATATTTCTTCAAAAAAAGGCCTCGTGCAGAGGAGAGAGAGCAGCTGGAGGTATCATTTTGAAATCAAGTTTAAAAGAACAGTAATGGTGTGGCTGCTATTAATTTACTATTTTAATGCTCCTAGGCATCAGACAATGCTGCTCAGGGCTGCTCAAATGAGATGCTGGAGAGCCAGGGAGATAGCTAGATGGATAGATAGATAGATTTTTGGTAAGAAGTTAACAAAATGGAACTTAATTAAAATCAAGTTCAATTTCAATCTGGTGATGGGTCTTCCATAGGCTACAAAGTGCAGGTATTTGTATGAGCATACAAATTTTATTGGCCTGTCCAGTAATGCATGTTTAGGTGGAGGAAGGTCCATACAGGATTCTAGTAGGGTTCTTATCAGTCAGAAACTAAGATTAAACCTAATAATTTAAAAATGTCTTTTACAGTTTTTTATGTTTGCTTACACGCTAAAATCTAAAGTTTTCCACAATTAATGAAACCCAATACTCAAATACCAAAACATCGGCTCAGGTAGGCACCACTCTAAGCACATTTTCAGCTTCACACATTTTGCAAAACACTACACACAGCGATTTGCAAAACATTACACACATTTAAATGGCATACACACATGATGCTTTTGTAATGTCACCTTTTTTCCATTTCAAAACACTAGCTACCAAATGACCACACACTTGCAACCAACTGGTTAAACACAATTGTCATGTGCCAAAACACTAAGGGAAAAAATGCAAAACACAGTAATCATACTTAAACACTGTAAAATAGAAAGCAGGGGCATAACTTTGACTTGAATATGAATGTAAGGCTTAGTAAATAAAGTAAAGTAAAGATTAGAGTGAAGAGGTAAATACTATCACTGCAAGGTACAATGGGAGGAGAGCAGACAGAAAAGACAAGGACTAAATTGATCACATTGGAATGACATTGGTTGACTACCTTGAAAACGCTATGTTGAGACTTGCCACCAAATTAGCCAGACATGATACTTACAGTAACTTTTTGTCTCCAACAACACTGTGTTTTACTATGTTTGCTGTGAATATGGTTCTTTGAAAAAATGGTTTTCAACATGCAACCATGCAACAAGCAAACACTTCAGCATATTGACTGATTTTGGATTACATAAAAGTAAAAAAATATCTATTGAAATATATGTAGTGAACAGCATTTGTCATGTGTGTAGTGGTCTCGGTATATATTTTTAACTTTACCACAGTTTTAGTGAAGAGGAGGAAAAAAAAAAGTTACCCCACCAGGGTTTGAACCCAGGTCTCCAGGGTACCAAACATGCACTTTGACCATAACACCAAAGAGCCAGACAGTGTGTTATGGTACTCAGAGCACACCCAAAACCCTAATGGTGGTCACTCCTGAACTTATCCTTGCATATTTGGACAGAGTACACAACATTGTAACTGCAGTGAACACGAATGAACGCATGCGTTACATTGTTGTGTGGGACAATGTGTCCTTTCATAGATCTCCTTTGGTACGAAATTGGTTTCTACAGCATCCACAGTTTACAGTCCTTTTTCTTCCACCATACTCATCTTTTCTAAATCCAATAGAAGAGTATTTCTCAGCATGGCGGTGGAAGTTTTACGATCTCGATGAAATTCTGTGGCCAGATGCAGCAAGGAGAAGGGATGCCTATTTTTTTCTTCAACATGGTTAAAGATACTGTTGTGTATTGTTTTGTTCAGTATATACTTTGTTGTCAAACTGCAACTATTGTCTGAGTTGAGTCTAGTTACAGGATAAAAAAATAAACATTTTCATTGGTCTGCAGAATTGCTGTCATGTAGTGTCGAATTTGTGAATTGGTGTCATCGGGTGAATTTACTATATTTTACTTTGTCTGTGTAATTTACAAGAGAGCAAATGTTACAATTATTTTGCATTTATTACCACTGTGTCTAACTTATTCCAATACAATCATATGATGTGACTCATGTGTGTGCAATTTGGTGCCAGAATTGCATTTTTATAAATATGTGTACACTTTTGACAAAAGAATAGCATTTTGCAATAGAGCTGGGGTGTTCTGTTAATTGGGTATATGGTTGCATTAACTGTGTGTAGTGTTTTGTCAACATGGGCCCAGTTTTTAAAATTGAGTTTAAGCAACTGTAAAAAACTGTAAATACTAATGTACATTCAACTTAAAGCAGTTGACCGCCGACCGCCGTGACTTCGCGACGCGGTGACACTATCCCGGTGCGCAGACCCACCACAAATTGCCACCTGATCTGTGGGAAACACTGTGAAAGTATGTAAAATAATTGATTTGTTCAATACTCAATTATATTGACATTTAGTATAAAAGGTTAAACAACATTTTAGTACAAAATGGGGAAAGCATCTTCCATGCCATGCCTTCAGTTGTGACCTTTGCAAAACACAGCTAAGTATGCAATTGAGGAAAGTTTTGGGACATCAGCACTGTGTTAAAACTACCTATCTCTACTGGCATGCACAGCATATTAGACATAACAAAGATGTCAGCAGTGTGTTCACTTAATATGTTCTTGTTTTGTTTTTCTAAAAATATGGTTTGGTTTTTGCTATACATGTGAAGTGGGAGATGGCAGAGCAGATATAGTGTAATGATTTTACGCTTCCTGGTTTTATTTAGCTTGTAGTTGTTGTTTATCCTTTTCAATTGCCCTCAGGTCACTCACGCCATCCAGTACTGTCTAGCACAGCGTTCCCTTTAAGTAATTTGAGAATTTTTTATCCCTACATAATCCAGAAAAGGTTTTTTTTTTTTAATTAAAAAGCTACACATCATTTTGTATTGTGTTGTATTTTAAATGTATGTGTATTACCCATAAATTAAAATATTCTGGCACACTATTATGCACACTTCAACAATAAAATTAATTAAGAAATTCTTTTAAAAAATGGTGGTCTCGCCCGGGGAGTAAGACACTGCAGAACCGCCACTGTGTCCTGACCTGCAGGTAACTGATGCCCTACCCTGGCCATGTGAGGAATTACAGCAATGTTACACTGGACTACAGCTTGGTTGAAGTGCAAGACGCACACCAGAGACAGAGGTGCTGGCAACTCAATAAACACTTTGCCAGAGAGAAAAAAAGTACCGCACACTCCCGAGTTGTCAGTGAAAAGGTTTTTTATGTGACAACGTTAAGTACTGCATTGCCTTTTAAAGGGATGCTTAATTGCTCCCACCTGATGTCCAATTAAGCTCCCGTAAGTGTTCAGGTATACAATTGGTGTTCAATTAAGGTCAACACAATAGATAGAACAGAGAGCTGTCAAAGTACACTGGACTACAGCATCATCAGACAAAACCAGCCAGTGAGAGGCCCCCAAGGGAGAATTAGTGGTGGTGATGGAACCCTAATCTGATAGATCTGGAAGAAATGGAGGGAAACTTACTGTAAGTTTGGACCAGAGTATTTCTAGAATATACAAGCAGACTGCAAATTCTGTTTGTTTTAATTGTGTGTTTTGCCTCTTGCATCTGGATGGGGGAATACAACTTTACAGTAGGCCTATTTTGAATTTGACTGCACTAGCAGTTTTGGCCACAATCCTAAATAGAGTGCCTCTGAATCTCAATGGTATGTAGATACCCTACTCAATTCTACTAATCCTGGCAATGGAAGTCTAGGATATCTGATAAACAGCCTGGAGAGAGGACATAAGCATGTGGCCTGACATTGTGGCCTGAGTGTGCCAGAGACATGAGTCATCACAACTAGGAGAGAAGGCATGTTATGCAGCTAATTAGGGGATTCACTGTGTAAATCTGAAGTGTATGTTCATGATACTGTGTCTTGCACAGATTTTGAACAAGACTCACACACTGAGACAGGAATCTGATCCATGGAGAAAAGCCCAACTGGCACTGGGCTCCAAATAAACTGTAAACTGAAGTAAATGATTTATTTTGGACACAGACATTTATTGGCTGTGGTTCTTGAAATTAGACATGCTAATTTTAAATGTCTTCGCCACAGTACGTCTTCCCAAGGTTTACAACCAAAACATTATTTTATATAACAGTGGGAGCAACCATCTGGGAGGTGTGTATGGTCATCTATGCAGCATTTGGCTGAAGATGACTTGGTCTTTAAGGTCAACTCATAAAATCTGTAAACATCAGCAAAGGAGGATGGCTAACCCAGTTGTTGCATGCTGTACACTTACTTTTGAGAGATGATTCTTTTACAGCTATCGGATCACCTCTCTGACAACAACCCCAGACAGGTATGGGAGAGCCTGAAACGCGTTACAACCTACAAAGGCAGCGAGACAAACACAGAGAACATAGACTTCTCATTAGCAGAAGAGCTAAACCACTTCCTTGCCTGCTTTGAGAAAACTGTATACACCCCTACCATGCACATGGCCCTGCCCACAGCCACCTCTGAGCTCAGCCCACACACTCGCACCAGGTTCACAGTGTGTTCAGACCAGTGAATGAGAGTTAAGCTGCTGGCCCGACTGTTGCTGCTGTTTATGTTCAAACTGTGCAATACCCACAACTTCATGTGCAATACCTACCTCACAGTAGATTACTACTACTACTGCACTAATCTGTAAATAGCTCCTCTATCACTTATTATTTGTATTATTTGTACTGTTATTTTTATTATTTGTATGTACTTACTTCTTCTTTGCTTTTTGTACTTGACACTTTGACACCTTCTCCTTGCACCTTTGTGGCATTGCTGTTTTAGTTTTGTTGTACAGTCAACTGCACAAAGACAATAAAAGACTTGAATACTTGAATACTCAAACCTATTTTTAAGAATATAAATCTAATTCTACACTACACTGCACTACATTACATTACAGCAAAATATCCCATGTATTATTGTACGTCCTGCTAAATGTGTAGATGTCAATGCAAGGGATTTTCCATGGCCCTTGGTAAGACCTTTGCAACTGTACCATCAGCTTTTCATGTGGAGGACCATACTGACTAAACTAGTGGAACTTCAAAAATATTCTTTCTCAGATTTAAAAGATTTCCCCTCACTGCCTCAGTCAGTCACATAGCAGCTGGTGCAGCCGCCTCACATACACTTGGTGATCCGGTCAGCAGCAGCACACAGCACAGCCAGAAATAAATGTAGCACCCACAGCAAAAATGTGCATGTCAAAGCCTGCCATGCTCAGACGTGTGTGTTGAGGACGTACTGTAACAGACACGCCTCCTACTGCCTTGTATGGGAGAGGGCCTTAGCTATACAGTTCCAGCCTGGCTTGCAGCTGCTGCCAGCTGAATTAACAGCATGTGTGAAAGCCTTATGCTCCAAGAGGTGAGATTGAAGACCACAGAAAAATGTCTTTACTATTTCAAACAAATGCTGACTGTATGCTTATTTACTGTATAACGCAATAAACCTAAATTTAAGAGGACGACGTCAATGACTTTCAAGTTATTGGGTGAAGTTTATCCGCTACAGTCTCAGGGAATGGTTTATTTGAAAAATTGATAGCCAAATGTGTAGAGATGGATGTGTTTAAAAACATTTGTGCTGTTTTCAATACTTTTACTCAGCTATCTTTCTTTTTATTACCAGGCCCACAAGAAGATGGTGTTTCTCTCTTTTTTTTGTCGTTTTAAGCAGACACACCACTCTCACTTGGGGAGGTCCTAAGGTCCCACTGACCCAAAAGAATGCACAGTTGTCGAGCAATCCTAAACCAGGAGCACATAAATGTCAAGAAGCTGTACCGCTTATACTACTAGGCCAAAGTCTTGAGTACAAACGTTGGAGTTTACTTTCACTCAGCCAACTTCTGTATATTTCAGACAGTGCTTAGATGCGGCGTTACTTTTTTGTAGCTGTTTTCAGGACTAAGATATTATATTAGCTGTCTTCAAAACTGTAATGAGTAATGGGTCAGAGTTCATTAGGGCTGTACAGAACATAAACCTAGAATACACTCTGAATTGGTTGCTTAATATTTTTGACAAAAATATCGTAAAATTTGAATAATTTGCATCGATCTAATAAGCTGGGAACAATGTACTGGCTGCACTAAAGGCTTAGGAGAAGTGAGTGTTGACAGGCAGCTATGCCACTGGCAATAAATTATTCACCTGGGGAAGCCCTCATGAGCCGCTGACCCGCTGACACCGAGCGGCTGCGGTTTATAAACAATCCTAAATCAGTAGCACGTAAATGTCACCCAGAGGAGCTGTGAAGCTCACAGTACTGGCACTAATCCCTTACACATGTTCATAAATGACTGGGATATTAATGTATGATCTGTCCGTGCAGTCACTGTCCTCTGCAATGCTTTAGTGCCATGGTTTCCCCACTGATAATTTAATTTAATTTAATTTATTTGTATTTTATTTTAAAATTTGTGTAAAGCACATTGAAGTGCATTCATGTATGAAATGCGCTATACAAATAAATTTGACTTGACTTGACTTGACTGATACCCTAAGCGAAGTTGTGCATAAGCAGTATACCATGTGTCACAACTTAAGAAAAAAGCTCAATTCTAAGTAACATTCAGGTTGTAGATGCAGTGAATCTGTATTCAACTAACATCAAAGCCACAATCAAACATAATCACTATGCAAAAGTGCAAAGGGTGTGAAATATAGTAATCACAGCCAACTGCCTTGAAAAGCTGAAAGTATAAAACATTTAGCTTTGTGCACATTTTTGTGATTGTTTTTACATAATCACACATGTGTTATTTGATAGTTTTGAGTTCTGTTCTACAAATAAGTCTTAATAGTTATTTCACATGGAAAAATGGAAATTAAAAATGCAACACTGTATATAAAACTGTCTTAAGCCATTGTATATTAGTTAACATATTTTATTGAATCATTTCCTAATGTCACACATGTACATTGCAGTTTATCACCTTTCTCAGTTATCTTTCTCAAAATCAGTTATCACACTACTTTATAAATGGTGTTTTACAAAAAAAAACCTCTCAACTACCTATTTGTCAACTACAAGTAACTTTTTGTCATTATTTTAGAGGACCTTTTTTGAGGAGAACCCTGTTTTTACTCATTTTCATTCTGTTCACCACATATATTTTGAGGGAAGCATTTCTTTTTTTCTTTCTGTGTTAGTATTTAAAAGTGTGTTTAAAAACAGTGTGTCACACTACAAACTGCACGGTAATGGGATGGGCCGACAATACTGGACTCAGTATCCAATATGCCAATATATATAAAACTGATGGAGTAGCAATTTCTTCTTCGTTGCATTAACTGGTATACAAGAAAGGAATGTAGGCCAAGTCTGGACACTTAGCTTCTGTTAGGGTAATAATATTTTTAAAATCAATTAAAAATATGAAGAGGTCATTAAACAGTGCCAAAAAACATTTAAAAGTCAAAGTCACTGAAATACAGGACAACTGTCTATGACTAACAGTAGTGATTTTAGGCACGGGCAAACAGGGCAGCCGCCAGAGGTGCCATTTCGTAGGGGGTGGCACGAGCACTTGAAAAAGAAAAAAGTATCTCTGAATATCTATCATATCACTGTGTGAGATACTGGCAGATTGGCGCCCCCCTAACTGCAGAGAAGCTGTGTGTGAGAAGGGGAAAGGGGAGGGGGCGCAGAGGACAGTTCTGGGTCTCCAAATGCAATGCAACGCCATGGGGGGGAACAGGGATCCACTGTACAGAGCAATACTCTAATGCAGTTAGTGGGCTAAAGTCAGTCACACATCAACTTTCTTCCAAATAACATACATTTCATTCATGGTATTACTAATACAGGTTTATAATTTCTTTACTTCCATGGCTAATAAAAGTAGGTAATACAAGACAATTATGTGGTCACCAAGGTGAATTGGTTTACTCCTGGTCGTGAGTGACAGTGTTGGGGGATGGGATCATGGGAAATATATTGATTGTCAAGTGACACACATGGAGAGAAAAAGGCCAAAGCCATCAGGTTCAGGATGGTACTCGTTGCTTTTGAAAATGCTGTCGAAATGTCCTTGGGCTGTAATGGTGGGTCTTTGGCTGGTGAAATATATTTCCACTAAAAGTCTTTATAAACAAGTCTGCTTACTCTGCAGCGTGGCCATATTCTTGACCCCTTCCGGCATGTTTTAGGTAAAGGAGATGAAGGCCCTGTCTATGAAACAAAGGCTCTGCTACAGCCAAATTGGATTTCCTTTCACTTAATGAGGATCATTTACCTTTCGTGAATATTGGATAGGACGAACACCCTATATTTTAAATATTAAGTAGGATACATCATCTGCCCCCTCCCCCTATCCACACGACTAATTCCTGTGCTTACAACACTAGTTTTATCCACTTTTTAAGCTTAATGATGTATGCATGATATTTAGTACAATCTCTAGTAACATTAAATAGCCCGTACCCTGAAGATTGAGCAATCTTAGAATGTCTAGGAATTTGGCACAGCCTGCCACCTAAAACAACTAAGTTTATGCAAAGGTGGGACATTTGGCTTTGGACAGAAGAAAGCTGAACCAAATACTGATTTCCTGTTTGTTTGTTTTTCCCAGCTGTATGCCATACCTATGTATCTCGTAAGAGTATAGTAGCATAAGAGCATAGTAGCATACTGCCCAGTTTCCTCAAGATGTCCAAAGTCTGAAACACAATTTATAACAGTGTGAGCTATTATAGACCTGGAATTATCCAAGATCCAGGTACATCTCCGAAGATTTCGTCCATATATGTCTTCATGCAACTGAGCATGCTGTAAGGAAACATACTGTCTAATTGTATCCTGTACACTGCAGCAATTCTAAATACCTTTTCTGACATGGCTTGTACTTTCCATCAGCATTTGTCCTGATAACTGGTTTTGAAACATCATTCACCATTATTATTATTATTATTATCTCACTAGCAAATTAATCATATTTACTGGCATATTCACTGACCACGGCAGTCAGAAATAAACGTAGCAGCCACAGTAAAATGTGCTAGTGACTTGCAGGCACGTACAGATCCTGTATGTCAGCAAGGAATTTGATCAGTCCCTCCCCACAGTAGGTGCTGCCTTGTTGGAGACAGGAACTCAGCTGATAGTTATACTCTGCCAGCTGCTAGTGGCACACAAAGCACAGCATGGGTGATCTTAAAGGTAAAACGGATTAATCTGGCTTTCAAAATATGTTTTTAGTACTTCTGTGATTAATATGATGTTATATGAAACTGTAGAAGTTTTTTTTTTTTTTTAAATACATGCATGTTTGCCTGTATGCTGGTTAAAGTATGTGCATTTGTGCAAAATAGTTTTTTAAATAAAAAAAAATGGAAAAATACTAAGCTGACATGAAGTTGTAAATAATTGTAGCCAAATGTTTGCACAGTTTATACATCACTTAATGTATCCTTTATGTTTCAATATTGGAGTGTTTGCTTATATTGTTGTTGTTTAAAACATTAAAAAACTTGATTTCCCACTTTGTTCTGTTTTATTCAAGTGCTATATCTCAACACTGCAACATTAGGCATTATCATTGAAGTGACCTACACCAGTACCTGATAAACTTGACAATGCAAGATTATATGTATATATAAAATTCCACCTGTTCTGGAGAATCAAAGAAACAAAGCCAGGATGGTACACTTCCTGGTAATTAGTTGTTAATCTGATTGGGAAATAAAATGCTTAGAGGGAGTGCTGAGAGGTGGCTGTAACACTAGAAAATTGTTCACACAGAGCCACTAATTCCAAAGCATCCACTGATTCCAAAGCATCTACACTTTGTAAGCAATGCCTGTCCAGCAATACATAAACCTTTCGGTTAGATGTTGGGAAGCTGGGAACCAGCAAGACCAATACAGAACCCCATAAGCTCAAGAGAAACTGTAAATCAGCTGTTGTGTATGAGTTCTCCACTCCAGACTTTTATCATTATAAGGGGTTGTATTTCTGGCCTGTACAAGAGTCACACGTTTTTTTATTTCTGTCCTGAAGTCACAGTTTGGATAACATCCAGAACATACAATTTATTTTCTGTAACAATAACTTGCATTGTCCTGTGCTTAAAAAAAAAAAAAAAAACTAAATAAAAAAAAAATTATTGCCCTACTTGCAACTCAACAGATTTGAAAAAGTGAAGTGAAAGTCCACCTTGGAAACACCCAACTCCCAGTTGTCATTGTGACACAGCACACACACTGCACACAACGAAATATCATTTATGCCTCAGCCGTGCAAGGGGGCAGCTCCCAACAGCACAGTGCAGCGGGACGGTACCATGCTCAGGGTACCTCAGTCATGGAGGAGGATGGGGAGAGCACTGGTTAATTACTCTCCCCACCAACCTGGCGGGTCAGGAGTCGAACCGGCAACCTTTGGGCTACAAGTCCGACGCCCTAACCGCTTACCCATTTGTGTCACAGAGTGACGCTTTATCCCTCCCTTACTCCTCTCTTCTCCTAGTGGCTCTACTCTCTCTGTCCTCTATATCCATAGGTGGTGCAAGTGGACATTGTTCTCTACGATCTCTTCAATCTTTCCAGGACCAAGGCCAGCTACCACGCCAAACATGCGCTCTTCAACATCAAGCAGTCATACAGGCGAACTAGTGAAAAAGTAGTTAAAACACCAATTTTACTGATGTAAAAATGCTATTACAGTGAAGCATTGCTTGTTCTGAATGTTTGTGGCTATGCTATAAATAAAATGTTTCGTTAAAATTCCAGATGTTAAATAAGTATAAAAATGTGTAAAACTGAAAATAAAAGTGTAAAAATGTTTTAAGTAATGCTCGAGATGATAGTAAGTAGTAGTAGATGATTCCAATACACAAGGTCACGATACAATATGATTCTCTTTATTTACTTTTATTTCTTAGTATGAATGCCAGTTTTGCTTGTTTATGAAATCACTGGCATAAGCACTGTATTTTATTTCTTTATTTTTTTGCCTGATGTTTGGGGCTATTTGGCAAACAGACATACTGTATGTGAAAAGCACTGTGTAATTGGATGGTACATTTTGCATAACATACAAATTTAAAGTGTGGTATTTAAAGAAAATAAGTGGTTGTGTGGCCAAAGAGAAATATTTTTTAAAAATCCCCAATCCTTGCTTAAACTGTTACCACCAGCTTTCTTACTACAAAAACACAAAGTCACAAGAGGCTATTATTTAGGACATCAAATATAGCAGCACTTTCCTTGGGCAAATTTTACTAACATTGTTTAGGCTTTGAAAATATTCAAGAGTGATGGCTGCTTCAGGATGGCAGCCTGTGGGTCAAGTTCAAGCAGGAGCACTGGCTACAGCAGGACATGACAGGAGGCTGGGGTCATATATTTGGGTGGGCTAACATCATATAGTCTATGACTAATATGGCCAGTGCTCCTCAGCCTAAACGTACTTGTAAAAAAGACAACCACAACTTTTATGTTTGCAAATAATAAACGTTTTAACCAATATTTGCCATGATAAATTGTATTTAGTCATAATAAATCAGGTAAAGCAAACAGGCACAAGAAAAAGCTTGGCTAAAATGAACAGGACATTAGGTGCAATCACAACAATAACACAGCTCTTTGAATACCTAGTTAGGTATTCAATAGTATTGATTTTGGGCAAAATTGCTATATAATTTAGGCTTCAAAGTTGTAATTTATAAAATGGTGGCATGACAAATGATGAACAGATAAATGTATGCAAACAACAATGACTGATAAAATCTTAGAAAGACACTATGGACTGACATAGTGATGAAAACAGAACTTAGGTCCATCTTAGATATTTATTTTGTGCAATTAGATTTCATTTCAAATTACTTTAACTGAGGCCCAGTATTGTGATATCACAACATCTGATTTAAACCTAAATAAATATATATATATTTTTTTTTTCCTTTTCCAAACCACATTTACACTATAAATGGGTCCTGTTGTTCTGTTCTTTAATGCTATTGGATGGCAAAATGGGTAAATAGGCCCAGTTATCAGTTCACAAAGTCATTCAACTTCAGGACCCCCCACGGAGCTTCCTGTTTTGGACGAGTTAAATAAAAAAGGAAACAAGTAAAATATAAAGAAAATAATGTTTTTTATCATTGATTTTTTAAGATCATGATTATTTCAGGCTACCATTGAATATACTGATATTGTGATATCTATAACTTGTTTTGTTCACGTTGTAATATTACAAAATATGATTATTGTTATTATTAATAAAAAGTTACTGAAATGTCAAAAATGAAAAAATGAAGCCTGATTTCTGCATCAGAAGCTTCCTAGAACAACATCTAAAAGGTTGAATTTTTTTTTTTTTTTTGCATTTTTTTTTTATATTTGAGCTCTTGGGGGTTAAAAGTGAGGGTAAAACAGCAGAATCACAGGCTCAAGAAGCACCAGGAGAACCAAATGTTACTATGGCTTTCTGTGTTTGGTCATGTCAAAAACTCTGCAAGAGAAACAAGAAACATTACAGAAATTCAGTGTTAATACATACAGTCTGGTATAATTCCACCCAGCATGGCCTACAGCCACACAAACCACAGCAAAGCGAAGCAGCCATAAACTGTGTGTGCTCCCTTCTCAGATGACACCTGCTCCCTGATGTTCCCCATCTATATTGCCATGACCCCCGTTTACATTAGAGTGCCACCTAATGGTAAATTACAAACTCACAGGGAGTGACACTAAGTGGCCCCTACTGGATAGGTCTGACCATCATTACAAGCTTTCTACCCTTTTTAATGTTTAATGTACCTATTTCTAATGTTTATAGTGTTCATTTTTGTGGCGTACTGAAAAAGATCAACAAACTTTGATTATTCAAAGCTTGTAAATTCTTATTGTAAAACCTATTCACAGGTCTTGTATAACTACAATAGGTTAAGGTTAGTAGACAAAGATAACCATTACTGCTACTTAATATTAAAAAACGCACTGACAAGGGGCGCTGTTATCTCTCACCTCTCACTCACACAGGCTGCTGTGCACGCGACACTACGAGACGTTAACGATTCATTTACAATACCACACATTAAAAATTATAGTTCGGTATATTTTTTAGTAAATGGCTTATTCAATAACGTATATAAATACAGCATAGTAACAACACCAACATTAGAAGTCATTCTTTCTGATTGTTTTTTTTTTTTTTAAATATAGCTAGGTCTGGGATCCTAGCATGCTAGATAGCTGTCTTCTATTCACACCATGAACTAGCAGTCAAAGTTATCTTTTACTCACCCTAGTTAAAGATCAAACAAGGGGTCTTCTAACTTATACGCAGGTAGAGGGGGGAAATGTAAGCTGATTCAGAAAGGTACTTTTAAAGTAAAGAAAAAATATATAAGAAAATTATCAACGCGGTAATCAACAAGGTCTTAAAAGTGTCATGGGTGGCCTCGCGCGGGAGCAAAAAAGCCAACATTCGTCACCTCGTTGATGACCATATCAAAATAAAAGTTTTGACGAATACGTTTACTTTTAACTAGACCATAAAGATAATGGGGAAAAAAACATATTTCATGTAACCTTGTCTTTTTCTAGTTCTACTTATCCAAGTGTTGATATTTTATGTCTTTCTTAATATTTATCTAGTTACGATCATTAACAGTACAAGTCTTAAATTCATGTTAGATTGGATTTATTGGGTTTCACAGTAGGCTGCAGGCACAAAATAACCTGTCTCTCTCCATTATTTATAGTCATCGGAAATCAAGAGACATCCAGTCTTTGACATTATGCCTTTATATAGACCACAGATTTACAGCATAAGAGTCTAAGGCAAAAAATAAGCAACAAAATGAGGAAATCAGGGCCTACATTTAAACCCTGTCTATTTAGTAATAAATTCAGAATCAAAACAGAAAATGAAATTTAAAATTCTAATCACCAGACACCACTCGTTTGCCCATTACATCTGCGTTCACAGTCAGAAATTAGCTTTCTAAAAATATGGCCTGGGGTGTTTTAAGCGCATTAATTTATGACTGGCTTCTGAGGTGTCGGGGCAGTTCCCCCCGACGGGAGGGCCATGTGCATCTGGCTGCCTAAGATGGTTCCTAAAGGGCACATTGAGCCAGTCCCAGGGCCAAATGCAACATAATCCACCACTGTTAATATGTCAACATGATTTAGTTATACACATGAAGCATGGAATTGGAGGCATCCCTGTCATTTTTCCAACTGTCACCCTGAGAAACACAATCATTTTAATGTGTTTACTGCAAACTACTTCAAGTATTTATAAATACCGCCATCAGGCCAAAGATACAAGGACACTGCATTAACTGACACTATTAATCTTTCACGTAGAGTTCTAAGAACATATCCAGTCGATGAATAGATTAATGTTTAGTGTCGGGGATCACACAAAGCAGAGCGGGAGATTTAAAAGAGTCACTGAACACTAGAAATAAATCTGCATGGCTCTTCTATCACACACATCTCTTTTCAGGTTTGGACAGTTGCCCCGAATTGTACTAAAGGTATTTACTAGGTCCACTGCCAAAGAAGGTTCATGCATACCTGCTACTTATGACGGGCATAAATAGAATATAGCCATGTGATGAACTATAGGCATATTAACTTCCTTAAGTATAATTAAAGAACCATATAACAATAACAAATCAAAACCGAAACCAAAATAAATTAAGAAAGTATAATGATAATAAAAATAATATACTTTATTTATAATACACTTTACATTTGAACACAAATATCAAAGTGCTAAATAAAAAGACAATAAGAACAACAACACATTGTGTATAGCACTTTTCAAGACACCCAAATCGCTGTAAAGCAAGGGGGATCTCACTAACCACCACCACTAAAATACACAGTGAAATTAATGCCATTAAAATAAAATCAATCCAACACAAAAAGAATGATGGCCCATGTGTACAGAAACCCTTTTTGTGACTGTGGGAAGATTTTGTAAAAATATATTACACTACTATAAGACTACAAAATATAATGCATTGTTGCATAAATAAATGTCATAAAACGTAAATCACATAGAGACACTAAAAATATCAAACCATGTCTGTCAGAACACTTCTTGCCTTATTGGGGTGCTGCTTAGTGAGCACACAGTGGCTGATATAAGGACCGTGAGGGAGAAGGCAGGGCTGCAATCGAGGCCAGGCGGGGTTCCAGCGCACAGTAAGTCATCCCCTGCAGCTCCAGTCACAGCAGAAGGCTCCAGTAACAGGGGCAGATGTTGCATGTCAAGCTCTGTAGTCATTGCTATACTACTTGCATTCATGTTCGACACATTTAATACACACAGATTTATAAATGTGTTGTTTTTTTTTTTCTGTTACAGTCTCTGGCAACTTAAAGATCATCACTTTCATCTGGTCTTGGGAAGAAAAGGTAAGACATTACCTTAATTTAACTGAAAAATCAGCTCAATTAAAAACAATCTAGTTTACTTTTACTAAATGAGAAAGAGAGGTTTGAAATAATTCAGACTTAAGAAATTAAATAATAATTTACCTGAAGAGATTTTTTAAACAAGTGAAACAGAAAAACGTCTAAGTAGTATGAAAATGTAGGGTGTGAGTCTTTGAATTTACAGGAGGCCTCTACTGCCCCATTTACAGTTATAAATGCATCACAAGGAAAACACTGACACAGTAGAGATGTGTTAAGAGATGCGTACTTACTTCTTAATTACAATTTAAAAAAAAAACAGAAAAGACTATGTTATAACTGGCATCTGTGTCTTTGAAAAAAAAGCATTGGCTCTTACACTGGTCAATTAAAATACCATGACTTACTGATATAAATTATAGCAGTAGACGTGCTTTTCTGATGAATATGGCACAGGTGTCTTATTGGCGGCTAATGGTTTTGCAGCACATTTCCAGACAAACAGACACTCATCTTGTTTGTTAGATGAGTATGTTGTGTAAAGTAAACAGAAGAAAAACACTGATAAATGTGGTTGTATCTGTTCTCTGCGCGCATCATGGGGACTCAGGGTGCTTATCTAGCCTTTCCTGTGTCTTTAGAGTGTTATGTAGCAT
The DNA here is from genome assembly GCA_030347295.1 of Setipinna tenuifilis. Classification (NCBI taxonomy): domain Eukaryota; kingdom Metazoa; phylum Chordata; class Actinopteri; order Clupeiformes; family Engraulidae; genus Setipinna; species Setipinna tenuifilis. Next base: position 1,149,567 of record CM059273.1, on the reverse strand, counting down.
TTGTGCAGCCAAACAATATGCAAACTTACAGACGTCCAAAGCTAAAGTGACTACCAGCACTCCACAGAAGCCATTTCTTCTTTGTAGTTTTGGCAATTCTGGCAACTGAGCGAGTGAGCTGAGTAGATGACAATGTATTTCAGATTGAGGCTTAATAGAGTTTTACAGTGTGGGAAAGACAGTACATTTTAGATTACTGAAGCATGTTAATCTGTCTCAGTGAACCCCGAATGAATACTGCGATAGACAAAAACATGAGCACCCACAGTCCATTATAAGTAGTTTACAAACATGTGATATTTAAGTAAAAGTTTACAATCTTTCATAAGCTTTCATATCTCCTTTCAGTTGTTACAGAAGTTGTTTAGTGTTTTGCAGAGTGACATGATGTCTACATAAATGTATACAGTCTTTAATATGTAAATGCATCTGCTCTCTACAGTAACCAGCAACCATGGGTGACGCGGATATGGCCGTTTATGGCCCAGCTGCCATCTACCTGCGTAAGCCTGAGAAGGAGAGAATTGAAGCCCAAACCAAGCCCTTCGATGCAAAGACCGCTTGCTATGTGGCTGACAAGGAAGATTTGTACCTGAAGGGTACCATCAAGAGCAGAGATGGCGGCAAAGTCGTTGTTGAAGTTCTTGACACCAAGGAGGTATGTCTGCAGTTGTTTAGCATTAACATGACACATAAAAGTTTTGTTTTGGCCATGGCCATGTTATACCAAGTCTGTCTGTCATTTGGCACGACGTTAAAGTTGTTTCACACCATTTGCTTCAGGAAAGGACTGTTAAGGACGATGATGTCACCCCCATGAATCCTCCCAAGTTTGACAAGATTGAGGACATGGCCATGATGACCCACCTCAATGAAGCTGCTGTCCTGTATAACCTCAAAGAGCGTTATGCAGCATGGATGATCTACGTAAGCTTTGCCCTTTTCTGAGGAAAAGAAACAATTACTTTGACAAAGTTAAAATGAAAATAATACAAATCTACTGTATTCTCTACTTCAGACCTACTCTGGACTTTTCTGCGTCACTGTGAACCCCTACAAGTGGCTCCCTGTGTACGACCCAGCTGTGGTGTCTGCCTACAGAGGCAAGAAGCGCATGGAGGCCCCACCCCACATCTTCTCTGTCTCTGACAACGCCTACCAGTTCATGCTGCAAGGTAAGGAAGCCTATTTTCAGTGTTTATTAGTTCAAAAATATATACACACTCAATGTACATATTTATTAACAAAAAGCATTCAAGCCGTTCAGGCAAATGAAATTACATATTGCGTTTCTCCCACAGACAGAGAGAATCAGTCTGTCCTGATTACGTGAGTATTATTAACCATTTTTTAATAATGTTCCTATTATGATTTTAATGTTAATTAATTCGTTAATTAACTATGTTAATTAATGTCTCACAATTACTGTAATGTCTTACAACATTGCTGTTTTCAAATGGACAATTCCTTGCAACATCTTCTGTATAATCTAGCGGAGAGTCCGGTGCTGGAAAGACTGTCAACACCAAGCGTGTCATCCAGTACTTTGCAACAATTGCAGTGGCTGGTGGTAAGAAGAAAGAGGAGGCTGCACCAGCGGCTTCTGGAAAACTTCAGGTAAGAACCCTTTACAAATTTAAAACCTAACTTCAATACAACCCACATTTTGCAGACATGCTCAAATACATTAACCTTGAGGAATCTAATTTCAGAAATTTCACAATAGAATTACAGCAAATTGATTTCTTTTCAAGGGCTCTCTTGAGGACCAGATTATTGCTGCCAACCCTCTGCTGGAGGCCTATGGTAATGCCAAGACTGTGAGGAATGACAACTCCTCCCGTTTCGTAAGTGATTTCCCAATTCGGTAAAATTAACCTCCTCCTTTGCTAAATAATCAAGAGAAAGCACTGTCTAATGTGTAATGTATTGCATTGTTTTAAACAGGGTAAATTCATCAGAATTCACTTTGGCACAACTGGAAAACTGGCTAGTGCTGATATTGAGACTTGTAAGTAAAATGTCTTTAAAAAATGTACTACTGTCAAATTTATGGAATGAACATATATGAAAGTAAAACATATATTATTTTAATTAACAGACCTGCTGGAGAAGTCTAGAGTGACATTCCAGCTTTCTGATGAGAGAGGCTACCACATCTTCTTCCAGATGATGTGCAACCACATGCCTGAGCTGATTGGTAGGCTGAAACTTTCAACTGAAAATCAAAAATCTTGGCATCAAAATAAATTGCATTATTTTACTGATTTTTACGCTTTCCTTTGCAGAAATGTGTCTCATCACTGCCAATCCCTATGACTTCCCCATGTGCAGTCAGGGTCAGATCGCTGTGGCCAGTATCAATGACGCTGAGGAGTTGGTGGCCACTGATGTAAGATGTGCAAGATTCCCTGTTTTTTTTAAGTGACATACCATATCTGCCTCATAGCATGCATGCAGAGCATCATTTCAAAACTATAAATAAGTCTACCTTTTATCATTCCAGACTGCCATTGACATCCTGGGTTTCAGTGCAGAGGAGAAAGTCACCATTTACAAGCTGACTGGTGCTGTGCTCCATCATGGCAACATGAAATTCAAGCAGAAGCAGCGTGAGGAGCAGGCTGAGCCTGATGGCACTGAGGGTAGGTTTCAACAGATGAATAAATAATGAAATGTGGTTTATTGAACTTACAGGAGAAATCAAGTGTAAATGGAACTTTGGGTATGTTAAAACACGATAGCAAGAGGGTGGTTGGATTTCTCCTTTAATTGTGGTAAGGTTATATATACATCATCAGTTGTATGTCCTGTCATATCATAATACCTGCTGCTTGCAGATACTTAAAATATATAACCATATTACTATAACATAATATATTGTACATTTATATAGATGCTGACAAAGTCGCTTACCTCATGGGCCTGAACTCCGCTGATATGCTTAAGGCTCTGTGCTACCCAAGGGTGAAGGTCGGAAATGAGTACGTCACCAAGGGTCAGACCGTGCCACAGGTAATATGCCAACTATTGGCTATATCAGGGACGTAAAAAACACATATCTGGAAATTAGTATATTACACAATTAAAAATATTCAAGTTTGAGGCATTGAAACATTTTGTCTGTGTTTACAATATCAAAGCCTTAATCATCATCAAAAATGTTTGAAAACCATTCATGTTTGGGTCCATACGTTGAGTTCTTTCCATTTTTGACTTTAGGTCCTGAATGCAGTATCTGCCTTGGCCAAGTCAGTGTATGAGAGGATGTTCTTGTGGATGGTCATCCGTATCAACCAGATGTTGGACACCAAGCAGCCAAGACAGTTCTTCATTGGTGTGCTGGATATTGCTGGCTTTGAGATTTTCGATGTAAGGACTGACCTGATGTTGGAAATCTTTCACTCTTTATGACTCAAGATTGTAAAGGTTTACACTGATTGTTTTTACCTTTCTATTATAGTTCAACAGCATGGAGCAGCTGTGCATCAACTTCACCAATGAGAAACTGCAACAGTTCTTCAACCACCACATGTTCGTCCTGGAGCAAGAGGAGTACAAGAAAGAGGGTATTGACTGGGAGTTCATTGACTTCGGTATGGACTTGGCTGCTTGCATTGAGCTTATTGAGAAGGTGAGATCTATGCATTGTCTCAATGTTTTTCATCCATGATATTTAATGGCATTTATTGTTAGTCCTTTAAGTAATCTTCTTATTTTAAAACAGCCCATGGGCATCTTTGCCATCCTTGAAGAGGAGTGCATGTTCCCCAAGGCCTCTGACACCACTTTCAAGAACAAGCTGTATGACCAGCATCTTGGCAAGTGCAATGCCTTCCAGAAGCCCAAGCCTGCCAAAGGCAAGGCTGAGGCCCACTTCTCTCTGGTGCACTATGCCGGCACTGTGGATTACAACATCGGTGGCTGGCTGGACAAGAACAAGGATCCACTGAACGAGTCTGTTGTGCAGCTGTACCAGAAGTCATCTGTGAAACTGCTGCCTGTCCTGTACCCACCTGTTGTTGAGGGTAACATTCTTCAAAACATATAACTAAACTAAATTGTATGAATTATTGACTTAAACATTTGTTTGTTTTCTTGTTTATAAAATGGAATTTCTGGCAATGATATCAACTATCATGTTTCCTGTTATGTACTTATTATTATTTATTTTCATTCAATCTTTTTTGATTTAAAGAGAAGGGAGGCAAAGGTGGTAAGAAGAAGGGTGGCTCCATGCAGACTGTGTCCTCACAGTTCAGGGTATGTGTGTTAAAATCATCAAGAGAATGATCAATAAATTAACTAAATTGACATACTAGCATGATGAAATATATGACTTAAATTTGATGCATTCTTACCTCAACAGGAGAACTTGGGCAAACTGATGACCAACTTGAGGAGCACTCATCCTCACTTTGTGCGTTGCTTGATTCCTAATGAAATTAAGAAACCAGGTAAAGAACTTTTAGTGATTTAAGACAGGTTTGTTGTTGTAGCTCCTGCATTATCTACAGATAATCACATCTTTGTGTTTTGACAGGTCTGATGCAGAACTTCCTGGTCATCCACCAGCTTAGGTGCAATGGTGTGCTTGAGGGTATTAGAATCTGCAGAAAGGGTTTCCCAAGCAGAATCATGTATGCTGACTTCAAGCAGAGGTGAACACATCCAACAATACGTGATAATGCTGTATTATTATTTGATTTTTTTGTTTTGGGGAAAATGACATATTTCATATTACCTCCAGATACAAGGTGCTGAATGCCAGTGTCATCCCTGAGGGACAGTTCATTGACAACAAGAAGGCTGCTGAAAAGCTGCTGGGATCCATTGATGTTGATCACACACAGTACAAGTTTGGTCACACTAAGGTAGAGATCTTGCAAACAAAACCTGAATTCCAAAATAAATCTATATTACAAGTGCTCATGTAGATTTTGCCTTGCCCTCTCAGGTGTTCTTCAAGGCTGGTCTGCTGGGTACCCTTGAGGAGATGCGTGATGAGAAACTGGCTTCCCTGGTAACAATGACTCAGGCTCTCTGCCGTGCATACCTTATGAGGAGGGAGTTTGTCAAGATGATGGAGAGGAGGTAACATTTATTCACAAAAGATATTTCAGCTGAAACTCTTTGCAACACTTAAAAGTGAATTAAGGTTTAATGTACCCACTAAAACTTGGCCTCACCCCAGATGATGTAAAAAAAGTATAATGATCTTCATACATTTTCATATAGCCAGCGTGTGTCCTAGGACATAGTTATACCAGCTTTATTGTTGTTGTTGAATTTGAATTTCAACAAACCATCTATTAAGTCTCTGTGGGTGAACTATCCAAACAAACCAGTTACCAGTGCTTCTAATACCATTTAATGCATTAGAAATGTACACAACTTTTAGACCGTGAAACTGTTTTCATAGGGAGGCTATCTACACCATCCAGTACAATCTCCGCTCATTCATGAATGTCAAGCACTGGCCATGGATGAAGGTGTACTTCAAGATCAAGCCTCTTCTGAAGAGCGCTGAGACTGAGAAGGAGCTGGCAACCCTGAAGGAGGACCATGCCAAACTCAAGGACGACTTTGGTAAAGTTGAGGCCAGGAAGAAGGAGCTTGAGGAGAAGATGGTTGCTCTGGTGCAGGAGAGGAATGACCTGCAGCTGCAAGTGTCCTCTGTATGTTTCTTATTGTTGTGTTTAAATGAATAATAATTGAGCATATTACCATTGTATACCGTACAAATCAATGTATACCCCCCTACACTTTTATTCAGGGATCTGAGAGTCTGTCAGATGCTGAGGAGAGGTGTGAAGGTCTGATCAAGAGTAAGATCCAGCTCGAGGCCAAACTCAAGGAGACAACTGAGAGACTGGAGGATGAAGAGGAAGTCAATGCTGAGCTGACTGCCAAGAAGAGGAAACTGGAGGATGAATGCTCTGAGCTCAAGAAGGACATTGATGATCTGGAGCTGACCTTGGCCAAAGTGGAAAAGGAGAAGCATGCCACTGAGAACAAGGTTAAAAAAAGACAAAAGAGTGTCTGCTTTTTAATATATTTTTAGTAGGTTCACTGATTACTGATAAAAAAAACTCCCCATGTTTAGGTCAAGAACCTGACTGAGGAGATGGCTGCTCAGGATGAGTCCATCGGTAAGCTGACAAAGGAGAAGAAAGCCCTTCAAGAGGCCCACCAGCAGACTCTTGATGATCTCCAGGCAGAGGAAGACAAAGTCAACACTCTGACCAAATCCAAGACTAAGCTTGAACAGCAAGTCGATGATGTGAGTTGAGGGTCTGTATGTAGGGAATAAAATATGACACTTTTGGTCTTTTAACTTACATTTCTTGATCAAAATTTACAGCTTGAGGGCTCCCTGGAGCAAGAGAAGAAGCTCCGCATGGACCTTGAGAGAGCCAAGAGAAAGCTTGAGGGTGACCTGAAACTGTCCCAGGAGAACATCATGGATCTGGAGAATGACAAGCAGCAGTCTGAAGAGAAGATAAAGAAGTAATGCAGGAATCTGTGAAGCTATACAAGCTTTTGGGTTGGATTTGAGATGAGCAGAAATTCTAACCATGTACCTAATTATCTGATAAACAGGAAGGACTTTGAAACAAGCCAGCTGCTTAGCAAGATTGAGGATGAGCAATCTCTGGGTGCTCAGCTGCAGAAGAAGATCAAGGAACTTCAGGTTTGTTCATTGTTTTGTATTTCGTCTATAATTATATATATATTAATCTCTGAGTATTTCACAATTTGGGATGTGATCTTTTAACCATTATGTTTGTATTTTTAAAGGCCCGCATTGAGGAACTGGAGGAAGAGATTGAGGCTGAGCGTGCAGCTCGTGCCAAGGTTGAGAAGCAGAGAGCTGATCTGTCCAGGGAACTGGAGGAGATCAGTGAGAGGCTTGAGGAGGCTGGTGGTGCCACAGCTGCTCAGATTGAGATGAACAAGAAGCGCGAGGCTGAGTTCCAGAAACTGCGTCGTGACCTTGAGGAGTCCACTCTGCAGCATGAAGCTACTGCTGCAGCTCTGCGCAAGAAGCAGGCTGATAGCGTTGCTGAGCTGGGAGAGCAGATTGACAACCTCCAGCGTGTCAAGCAGAAGCTTGAGAAGGAGAAGAGTGAATACAAGATGGAGATTGATGACCTCTCCAGCAACATGGAAGCTGTTGCTAAGGCAAAGGTTGGTGACATGAATATCCTTATGTTGTCTTTTAAATAGAGTAACAAATATTTACAAAACTGATTATAACTTTCATTGTTTCGATGGTTTACATCACCTCAAAAATGTGTCTTTTTACAAACAGGGCAATCTTGAGAAAATGTGCCGCACTCTTGAGGACCAGCTTAGTGAAGTCAAGGGCAAGAGTGATGAGGGCACCCGCCAGGTCAATGACCTCAGTGCACAGAGAGCAAGACTTCAGACTGAAAACGGTAAAACTGACAGAATATAGAAATGTAGCATTGTTTTATTGATGTTTATTTGTTATATGCCCATCATGTATTTGCTTGCAATTAATTAATTTATATCATGTATAAGGCTTCAGACTAAAAATGGTAAAACTAAAAGATTATTATGTATATACATGTTTATTTCTCATTGCCCATCCGGTATTTGCTTTCAATGAATCTAATTATAATATGCTACCCAAACAGGTGAGCTTGGCCGTCAGGTTGAGGAGAAAGATGCTCTTGTGTCTCAGCTGACCAGAAGCAAACAGGCCTTCACTCAGCAGATTGAGGAGCTGAAGAGACTGAATGAGGAGGAAGTCAAGGTATTTGAACGTTCAGAATTGAGGAAACTGGACTGTATAAACCATGTTTTGAAAAATGCTTCATAGACACAACTTATTGCCATTTCTTGTTTAATAACAGGCCAAGAATGCCCTGGCCCATGCTGTTCAGTCTGCACGCCATGACTGCGACCTCCTGAGGGAGCAGTTTGAGGAAGAGCAGGAGGCAAAGGCTGAGCTGCAGCGTGGCATGTCCAAGGCCAACGGCGAGGTTGCTCAGTGGAGGACCAAATATGAAACTGATGCTATCCAGCGTACTGAGGAGCTTGAGGAGTCCAAGTATGTTTTAGTAACTCCAAAACATTTATTGTCATGTAAATATGCATTTGAAATGTATCTTATCCTCTGAAATTTACCATGTTACTTCATCAGGAAAAAGCTTGCCCAGCGTCTGCAGGAGGCTGAGGAGCAAATTGAGGCTGTTAACTCCAAGTGTGCCTCTCTGGAGAAGACCAAGCAGAGACTCCAGGGTGAGGTTGAGGACCTCATGATTGATGTGGAGAGAGCCAATGCTCTTGCTGCCAACCTTGACAAGAAGCAGAGGAACTTTGACAAGGTTATACCTCTAAATAGAATGCTAATATAACACAATCAGACCATCATAATGTATAATACAACATAAAATAGGATCAGTAGCTGTGTATGTAAAATTGATCTAAGACCAAAAATACTTCTCATAGGTTCTGGCTGAGTGGAAGCAGAAGTTCGAGGAGGGTCAGGCTGAGCTGGAGGGTGCCCAGAAAGAGTCTCGCTCTCTCAGCACTGAGCTGTTCAAGATGAAGAACTCCTATGAGGAGGCTCTTGACCAGCTGGAAACTCTGAAGAGGGAGAACAAGAACCTTCAACGTAAGTCAATTGGACCTAAAATCTTTGCCAGTCCCAAGTTATAGTCAATACAAAAAGAAAAACGAAGAGCACATTTAGAGATACTTATTTTCTGTTATGTTAAAGTGTTTTCAAATTTATTTTGCAGAGGAGATCTCTGACCTGACTGAGCAGCTTGGTGAGACTGGTAAGAGCATTCATGAGCTGGAGAAGGCCAAGAAGACTGTTGAGACTGAGAAGGCTGAGATCCAGACTGCCCTGGAAGAAGCTGAGGTAAACTACCTTCAACAACATAGATTTTTACATCACATCCCAATATGTCCACAAACCTCCTAAATGACCACAATTGTAAGTCCTTTTTAATTTTTTTATATGAATAGGGAACTCTTGAGCATGAGGAGTCCAAGATTCTCCGTGTCCAGCTTGAGCTCACCCAGGTCAAGGGTGAGATTGATAGGAAGCTTGCAGAGAAGGATGAGGAGATGGAGCAGATCAAGAGGAACAGCCAGAGGGTGATTGACTCCATGCAGGGCACCCTGGACTCTGAGGTCAGGAGCAGGAATGATGCCCTGAGAGTCAAGAAGAAGATGGAGGGAGATCTCAATGAGATGGAGATTCAGCTGAGCCATGCTAACCGCCAGGCTGCTGAGGCCCAGAAACACCTGAGGACCGTCCAGGGTCAGCTCAAGGTCAGTTACAACACACATATAAACATGTCATGGTTTAAGCGATTAGAACAATGTGGTATAGAAAATGTCTTTTACATCTTGTACACTAGTATGGACTATAATAAAACTATATTTAGGTGTCATAGTTAGACCAAATGGATATAATAAATTCCTTTCATGTCTTGTACACTAGGATGCCCAACTGCACCTTGATGATGCCGTTAGAGGACAGGAAGACATGAAGGAGCAGGCTGCCATGGTGGAGCGCAGGAACGGCCTGATGGTGGCTGAGATTGAGGAGCTCAGAGCTGCTCTGGAGCAGACAGAGAGAGGCCGCAAAGTGGCTGAGCAGGAGCTGGTTGATGCCAGTGAGCGTGTCGGCCTTCTGCACTCTCAGGTGGAGAGAAGTTACTTAAATGTAATTCAATCAGGATGTTGCACTGTTGAGCTTAGAGTTTACATTGTGTGTGTGTTTGTTTTATTCTAGAACACAAGCCTGCTGAACACCAAGAAGAAGCTTGAGGCTGACTTGGTTCAGGTCCAAGGTGAAGTTGATGACATTGTTCAGGAGGCCAGAAATGCTGAGGACAAGGCCAAGAAAGCCATCACTGACGTAAGAAGCATTCCTCCTTCCAAACCCAGATGATATATTAAAAATAATGATGTATTTACTGAGAAGTGTATTGTACCATTATTTAGGCTGCCATGATGGCAGAGGAACTGAAGAAGGAGCAGGACACCAGTGCTCATCTGGAGAGGATGAAGAAGAACCTGGAGGTCACTGTGAAGGATCTGCAGCACCGCCTGGATGAGGCTGAGAATCTGGCCATGAAGGGTGGCAAGAAACAGCTCCAGAAACTGGAGTCCAGGGTAGGCAGCAAACCTTTAACAAGAATGCTAATAATAAAACACTACAATATGTAAGTTAGAAAAGATGTTACTCTAATGATTGAATATTTCCCATGTTCAGGTTCGTGAGCTGGAAGGTGAGGTTGAGGCTGAACAGAGGCGTGGTGGAGATGCTGTGAAGGGAGTTCGCAAATATGAGAGGAGGGTGAAGGAGCTTACCTACCAGGTAACTAAATGTCACTACATAGCTGTATAAAATTATTACACTACATCAAATAGAAAAAAGACTAACTTAACAAACTTAATTTTCCTATTAGACTGAAGAGGACAAGAAGAACATGGCCAGACTTCAGGATCTGGTTGACAAGCTGCAGCTGAAGGTCAAGGCCTACAAGAGGCAGTCTGAGGAGGCTGTAAGTGACATTTCTTATCATGTTAACACAAAATCTTACATAAATGTTATAACATTAAATGTTATCTCTTGTTAGTTTTACCAAAATAGCTCCAGTATTTGAGTTGCTCCATTTTCCTTTTTAACGGAAATCTGTAATGATGAAACACCTTCATCTCTACTAATGTCCTTTTGAAAAACAGGAGGAACAGGCCAACACCCACCTCTCCAAGTTGAGGAAGGTGCAGCATGAGCTGGAGGAGGCTGAGGAGCGTGCTGACATTGCTGAGTCCCAGGTCAACAAGCTCAGGGCCAAGAGCCGTGACTCTGGAAAGGTACATAGAGGTTTTTTTAATGAGATGCATTTCTTCTATGTCCATATGATGTCTTGACTTATATACAATGGCATTAACATAATTGTTTTTGTTCTCTCCCTAAGGGCAAAGAGGCTGCAGAGTAAACCTCTGAAACCAGGCCACAGTCACCTGGATTAAAAATCCTGATGACCATGTACAGTGTCTAATAAACGTTTTGCTTCAGAATATTTTTGTTTATTGTTATTATTTATGAATCAGGTTCAGACCAATCGGTCAGTATGTCCCACTTAAATCTACCACAAACTTCAGAAAAAGACATTCAGTGCAGTTTAATGGGTTAAATATATATATAGGAATTATCTTCCTTAACACAGCTATATTTGGGGCTATTATATTATATTATATTATATTATATTATATTATATTACATTATATTACATTACATTATATTATATTATATTATATTATATTATATTATATTATATTATATTATATTACATTACATTACATTACATTATATTATATTATATTATATTATATTATATTATATTATATTATATTATATTATATTATCCAAGCTACTGGTTATTAACCTCAGTCCCGCTTATGGCTGTGGGAAGAATATTCAACATAGAAAGAAATTGTCTAAGAAACTCTGGAAACACTTTTATGTTACACTGAAAATGCTGTACAGAGACCTACAACATTGGTTCATCAACAACTAATGTTATTATATATTATGCTAATTAGTAATTATATATTGTATTTAAGACTCAACACAGCAGAGGAAAGCTGCACTGTGGTACACTGTAATTTAGCTCACACAGAGGTCAGATCCAGCTGAACTGGCAAATGAAACCTGATTGTTTTGGCATAGTCAGTCTTTTGGAGTTGGCATAATCCACCCAATATACCATATCAACACCCGAATCTACACAATATTCCATATTTATTATACCGTATCATTCATATTATGTTGGAAATTTTAAGAAAATCTGAAGGGGCTGTTGGGCCAATGATTTGGGTCTAAGCCCAATAAAAACATGATAGTAGTAAAGACAGCAGGACCTGTACAGAAACCATCTGTTGGACATTATTGTTTTGAGGCAGCAATCAAGCAGGCACGGTCTGAACTAGCAATGGCAGATGCTTTTGACTGTGTGCCACCGGACCCAGGAGGTTTTGAAGAATAACAGGCTGTACCGAATACCAGTTATTGTATAGCAATTTCATTGCAGAAAATAAATTGACAACCCTTATTATATTAGTGTCAAGATTCATTTTAAAAACTTTCATCACTGTACAGCAAATCATGTCCATAAACATATAAAATGAGATGAGCCTTTATTGTCTCTTTTTGTGTTGGGCAATTGAAAGGGGGTGTGATTACATATAACATATAATAACACCATACACAAGAGACAGAAAACATGTAAAACATAAATATAGACTAACTCACATCCATCCAAAAACACCTGAAATACCAATACAAACGGAGGTTAGTTGGGTGTCGCAGTCATTACAAATCATTGACTTCTCAAACAGAAGTGATTTCCATTTGCCATTGTGATCACAGCACACTGAACAAAATTCAGCCTCTACCCTAAACCCATCTCATTCATGGGCAGGGGCAACCATGGCAGTGGCACCTGGGGAGCAGTGAGTGGGTACAGCAACATGCCCAGGATACTTCAGTGGCACTTATGGCAGATGGGGGATTCAAACCTGCAACCCTCAGGCTACAGATCCACAATCTTAACCACCAGGCCACCACTGCCCAGGGAATAGTTAAAACCAATAAGCTGATTGTAAGGTTCACACCACGCTACTAAAAGCATGCAAACATTTGAGAAATAGAGACACTGCAGGTTGCCCTAATCCTAACCTTAATGTAAACAAATGTTTAAAAATAGTGTCACCAGTATGAGTAAATAAAGTTTAATATGTATTGCCTGTTTCAACCTTTAAGGCTACTTTTTTACAACTATATTGTTGTTGTACTCCTAATTAGTGTATAGCAGTCCCACTGCTGTTTTAAAAAAGCGTAAAAAGAAAGTGTCACACTACACCAGTTATAAACCTGTCACTTCTCAGTTCTGGAATGTTGCCCAGAATTCTTGTGTGTCCATGTGAGCCAAGGAAGGATCTGTCATATGCCACGTATGTGTGTGGGCAGCTGAGACAGAGAATGCTGCAATAATGTTTGAATAGCCATTTCCATTTTGTGTAACAGTAAGCCCAAACATATCGTAAATCACTGAAAATATTCAACACAAACCTTTCAGGAAAGAATTGAACAAAATTCACAACACACACACACACACACACACACACCATGAACAAAGCAAGCACAAATCCAAAACTTGCCTTGATAAACAGACCTGCTGGAGAAGTCTAGAGGGACATTCCAGCGTCCTGATGAGAGAGGCTACCACATCTTCCTCCAGATGGTAATAGACCTATTCTATTAGAGATGTCCCTCATCACTGCCAACCCCTATGACTTCCCCATGTGCAGCCAGGGTCAGATCACTGTGGCCAGCATCAATGACAAAGAGGAGCTGGTGGACACTGATGTGGGTTATACAAATGTTTGTCTATGTGTACACGGATTAAAGCAAGGAGTAGAGAAGTAAAGGAGTATAAAGAACAGACTAAAGTGGTTACAAATGTTGGGGAAAATACAACACATTAAAATGTCTGTAAAATAAGCATTACAAAATAAAATATTAAGAATTAAACATTAAACTGAGCTGAAGGCCAGAGAGAAGATACATGCCTTTAAATTAGATCTAAAAGTATTCACAGTTACAGGGTTTGATATGAAGTGGACGGCTAGGCTATTCCACAACCTCAGAGCGGTGACAAGCTTGGTGGCTTTTGTTTTAAGTCATGAGTGGGGAGCTGAGAGCAGTTGTTGTGAGGAAGCCCTGGGAGGGCTAGGAGCAGTGTATGGGGTTAGTGGGACTAAAATAAAGACACTAATCCATTAAGGGTGCTAAAAACAAAAAATACAATATTAAAATTGATCCTATACTTGGCCAGAACGAGCCAGAAAGGCTGTACCAATTGTAACCTACAAATGTTGGACTAGAACACACCTGAATACATTGAGTTGCAGTAATCCAGCCTAGAAAATAGTACAAAGCTCTATGTAACATGTTATGAATGTAGCATTGGTTGTCTGAAAGAGAACACAAGGTGTTAAGCAATGGGATAGACAGAGGGGGAAGTGAATGGAATATAAGGTCTCATGACCACAAATAGCCAATCACCTAATGAAAACAATGCTCAGTAGGCTACAGCTGGCTAGAACTGAGGAGAAGTGAGAAGAGTCAGCCATTATCAGGGGAAAGCCCAATCAACATGCCTGACATGCTGTCGTGTAAAAGGGCTACCACCATCAAATGTAAACTACAAAGAGGGCAGATTCAGACCACCTGTGCTGTGTGAGCCTGGCCTGCACTGCAGTCATAGTCATAATAGGCTATAGAGTATGTTTTACATAAAACAGCATAATACAATACCAGACACCCCTTTCATTTCCAACAGTCAGAACCTATTTTGACCGACTATTTAATAAATAGCAATGTGCACTAATACAAATGTGCACTTGTGGGTATTTTGTAATAGGCCTACTATACATATTTATATATTTACATAATTCCTTTAAAATACTTAACGGACAGAATAACAATCAGAGGTCGCCATTGGTGGGCAGCTTATTTATAACCCTCTCTCAGTGGACCAATCACAACCCTGGGTTTGTGACGGGCCTCCTGTTTTGGGAACTCAACGAAGGCTGCAAGTCAAACTGCAGCAGCAGCTTAGTAGACCTTTATAATCATACATGGCTCAATAAAGGACTAGTAGACAAGACAGAGATTTTAGTAACCCCACCCCTAATTGGCTGAAAAATGGTGGAGATGTTCTCTGGCATTCAGCCTATTATTGCTTGGTGATACTAGAGTTCATTCAAGTATAACCCATTACATCAAATCGTTCGAATTGCCACGCGTATAAAGATTCTGTAAACATATTCTGCGTTCCGCGACTTCAACTCGTCTTCCCAGAACTGAGCTGTAAGCTGTTGTTCAGTTCCACAAAAATAGCCCTTATTTCTCGTAACGTCGTAAGTGCCTGGTGCATTAATATGCGTTCAACTGTTGCTGATGGTAAAGAAAACACGTGCAAAAATGCAGTTAACTCCACAGCTGCCGCAAGGATCACACGCCTAGGAGAAACACTGACCTTAGGCTACGTGTTCACCCGACACTAAGGATTTGGCACTATTAATTAAATAGACGCGTCTGGTTGGATACTTCAGCCTAGGCTATTTCTAGTCTTTAACAACATCGGGGTTCGGCTGATGTGTTTGTATTGACGAAAGTAGGCTAATGACAGTATTAAACTTTTGACTTTAGTACTAGTTGGAAATATGTGTCGCGTCTGCAAGTATTTTAAGCTGAGTGAGTGTGCGCATCCTCAACATCATCTGAGGTTTTTAGTTGGCCGACAACTTTCCCACGAGCTTTCCCACAAGTCCTCAAGTGATCCATCCCCGTCAGACCACCTACGACACTTCTTGGATGTACTGTCACTGCCGTCAGGGTATCTGTGTATACAGGCACACTTTAAAGTTTATTCATTTGGTTATTTTTTTTAATAGGTCTACATACGTTGAAGACATTTCAAGATAGTTTTTTTAAAAAGTCTAAATATTTTTTGCTTCTTTACTTTAGTCTGCCTTTTCAATTACTTGAAATGTGTGAGTGTATGTATTACTGTATGCAAAATAAACAAAAAAATGGTTTAATAAGTGATTTTGTTTTGTCATTTTATTTTTATTTGTTATTTGTGCATGTTGCTCTTGCTATTTACTGGGTAGGCTACTTTGACATAAATGTTAGGGAACCAGTTCATTGAACATTGAACATTATTCATGCTTCTGTCCATTACAACTTTTGTTCACAATGATAATAATTCAATTTGTACATCTCTACCATTATCTCTGGCTACTGTCTCAGAAACATAATCGGTGATTGCCAGTACGGGACAACAAATAAACATACATACAAACCTAACAAAACATAACTATCACTAAACCAACTCTTTTTTTCTCTGTCCCTATGCAGAAGTACACGTTTGCTGTGTCCCTACTCTGTGTCCCTTTACACCTCTGTTTGCTTATGTCCTCCTTTTTTGTAAGTCGCTTTGGATAAATGCGTCTGCCAAATGCAATGTAATGTAATGTAAAAAAGGGTTGGCTGTTATAAGCCTGGGCAAGTGTTTCATTTTCACATGCTCTTTTATATGTGGAATGTGGAATGCACTGCATATTATACTTTTAAATAAAATGCACCACTTCAGTGGTAGCAATGTGTAACACCAGACTACTCATATATCACCATAAAAAAACATCTTTTAAAAGTTCTTGTGTGTAAGTACCTGTTCTGGATTGAATGTGTGTGCATATGTCATTCTAATGGCTGTGTTGACAGCAATGTCTGAACTACAACTATAAATAATAGTGTTATGTGCTTTGTCCTTACCTACATTTTAGAACACCACCTTGAATGTGTTCAATTCACTTTTGCAGGGGAAATGGCATGTAATGACACTGAGTGATTTACTGAAAGGTTTGGAGAGCTCAGCTGTGTGTGCTAATAAACTTGTTCTACACATCATAAAAATGGGAAAACACAAGTTATGTTGTTGAGGTTGCCTCGACAGGTCGACTGCCTGCCCTGCTTATGAGGGTCAGGGGTATAAATAGTGTTGTTAGGTTGTTGAAGGAAATTCAAGGCTTTTGTTGTCGCAAGATCCTTTAAACTTTAAATGATTTTTTTAAAGTATTTAACCTTTTGAATGTGTGAGCATGTAACCTCCACGTGGTAGTTTCTTGCACAACCAAGTACACAATGTTTAAGTGAATTTTCAAAATACATGTCACCGAACACCACGCATCAATCACACCCTCTCTCCATCTTAGGAATGTTGCCCTGAAATTCAGTAGTGCTGCAGCTGCCAAAAATGGACTTGCCAACGATGCTTATATGTGTTATTGGAATGACTATGATACAGTGTGTATGGTTAGTTATTTATACAAATATGTATGCCTTCAAAGGGACATCATGGCTATTTTCATTATAAAATCAAAAAACAATAAAACAATGTATTTGTCTTGCAGTTACTGATTAAAGTGGGCATGAAACTCATCACAGGGATTAAGCTGTGTATGTTTCACTGGAGGAGGTGATGTAATATTATTAAAACTGAACAAAGTGCTAATCACCCTACACCCTGCCCCTACACGAGATTGTTACTGCTGTGTTGTAATTTAATCCATGTTACAGACACGATAAGTCTGTGTAGAATGCACTGAAAATATTTCAGATATCATCAAATATTGTGTTAGATTTTTATACAGGACAACAATAAATCAATCACACAAATGAACACAGGTGAGACCTACACCACATAATTAATGTATGGTTGATGTATGGTCTAGATGTATGTATAGCCTGAATGAGTAAACGTGTTAATGGGTTTGTATATGTATGTGTGAGTGTATGTGTCTATGTCTGTGTGGGTGTGATGGAATGCTTGGTCTTAAGTTTAAATATAAGAAACCCTTGCAAACATACCTTATTTGGATCCTGCTTAGCATGCACACGGTCACAATATAAGGACCAGCAGCAACCAGGAGCCTCAGACAGAAGGCCAGGGGGTTCCAGCTCACAGTAAGTTGTCACCTGTTTGACTTGTCACAGCAGAGCCCTGCCACACTCTGCTGCATGTAGTAGACACTCGGATGTAAGCTCTCATCTCAAACATGGGTGACTTGGAATAACTAAACTTTTCCAGCACTCTAATGTTTGATTGTTTGTTTGTTTAGGTGGTTTTGAGATAAATCCACACCAACATAGGACAAACATATCACTTACATCATGCTTTAACCAATAATAGTTTTCTGTACCTTTGAGTTATTTTCTTGTGAAAGGTTCTGATATCTGTCTCTATGATTCCATCTTTTTAGACTGTTTGGTGGAAATTTCATCTGGTCTTGGGAGGAACACGTACGTTTATCTGCTTTTTAACACTTTTTATCATACTAGTATAGCGTAAAGGATGTTTTCACGTAATAGCATCCTAATTGGCTTAAGGAATATACAAGGTTGTATAAAGATAAGTATCTATATTCATCACATTTGGTTCCCTAAATCCAATGATCTGGACTGTCCATAGGAGTATTTTCCTCGACAGTTCTCCATGTCTGGGCTTGTAGCTATGTATACTTCCAGGCAATCGATACTTTGGTCCATTCCTTAGTGATGTCCTATTGATGTATGGCTTAAGATGTGAAAATACTGGAAGGGAAGACAAGATGCACTTCTCTGGCTATGTCCAGATCTTTTGGACATAGACTTCTTTTTTCCTTTTTGGAAAAAAAGTCCAGACAACTGATTTTCATTTATCACATCTGACACATTTATTTAATATACTACTCCATGCCTGCAGTGTGTTCTTTTAACGCAGTATTTTTAAATTGACTGCTTCAGGCTATAGGTTAACATGATTTGTGATAATATCCTACTTATAGGATAGTATGTACATAATTTCAGTTCCACTCCACTGACTCCTATGGTCAGGAGATCTAAAAAAGCAAACAACAGTATTTTACTAACTTTTTCAGACATGCTGAATTCTAAGAATGAATACAGTTCTTTATGGTCCATAGCTGTAGTCTTTGTAGTTGCAAAACAGTGATGTATGTCTTGGATATACGTGTATGTAAAACATGTCTCTTCTTCCAGCAGTAAGCCGCAACCATGGGGGACGCTGATATGGCTGTTTATGGCCCAGCTGCCATTTACCTGCGTAAGCCTGAGAAGGAGAGAATTGAAGCCCAAACCAAGCCCTTCGATGCAAAGACCGCTTGCTATGTGGTTGACAAGGACGATTTGTACCTGAAGGGTACCATCAAGAGCAGAGATGGCGGCAAAGTCGTTGTTGAAGTTCTTGACACCAAGGAGGTTTGTCTGCACTTTGGTTTGGTTTAGCCTAAACATAACAGCCAAAGGATTTTTGCCCATATTATGACAAATCTGTCCTTTATTTGCCACCATGTTAACGTTGTTTCGCACAAATGTTGTCAGGAAAGGACTGTTAAGGACGATGATGTCACCCCAATGAATCCTCCCAAGTTCGACAAGATTGAGGATATGGCCATGATGACCCACCTTAATGAAGCTGCTGTCCTGTATAACCTCAAAGAGCGTTATGCAGCATGGATGATCTACGTAAGATTTGTGCTCTTAATGAAATGAATGACTGAAATTCAGATCTGCGTGTTAATACTTTAATGGTAAACTATGTAATTCCCCATTTCAGACCTACTCTGGACTTTTCTGCGTCACTGTGAACCCCTACAAGTGGCTCCCTGTGTACGACCCAGCTGTGGTGTCTGCCTACAGAGGCAAGAAGCGCATGGAGGCCCCACCCCACATCTTCTCTGTCTCTGACAACGCCTACCAGTTCATGCTTCAAGGTAAGTACTTGTAGTGTATTTTTATACAAGAGAAAAAGATTAGAGTTGAATGTTATCTAATTTTTCTATTTTCCCCTCAGATAGGGAAAACCAGTCTGTCCTGATTACGTAAGTGTTGATACACCTTTTAAATCTACACACGTGAGCTATTATAACACCATGCTTAACTGTTAACTTTATAACACCTTCACGCCTTCATCTTTCATGTAACATAGCGGAGAATCTGGTGCTGGAAAGACTGTCAACACCAAGCGTGTCATCCAGTACTTTGCAACAATTGCAGTGTCTGGTGGTAAGAAGAAAGACGAGGCTGCTGCACCAGCGGCTTCTGGAAAACTCCAGGTGAAAACTCAACACATTCAAAATCCAATTTCTATTAGTTCACAAAACATTAATCTATGATAAACAAAAGATTTTCACAGCCTAACAAAATGTTTCTCTTACTTTCAGGGCTCTCTTGAGGACCAGATTATTGCTGCCAACCCTCTGCTGGAGGCCTATGGTAATGCCAAGACTGTGAGGAATGACAACTCCTCCCGTTTCGTAAGTTACTATAACATGCATCTTCTCACTCTTACTACAGTTATGTAGTGTATGACTAAAACACATCACTTATGATATAATATTGTTTTAAACAGGGTAAATTCATCAGAATTCACTTTGGCACAACTGGAAAACTGGCTAGTGCTGATATTGAGACTTGTAAGTAAAACCAACCTATTTTGAAAAAATGTGCTACTGTCATATCTGTGGAATGAACATATATGAAAGTAAAACATATATTCTTTCAATAAACAGACCTGCTGGAGAAGTCTAGAGTGACATTCCAGCTTCCTGATGAGAGAGGCTACCACATCTTCTTCCAGATGATGTGCAACCACATGCCTGAGCTGATTGGTAGGCTGGAAACCTTCAAAGAAAATAAAAAATCTTGGCATTAAAATAAAATGCTAATTTTACTGATCTTCACTTCACTGATTTACACTCTTTCCTTTGCAGAAATGTGTCTCATCACAGCCAATCCCTATGACTTCCCCATGTGCAGTCAGGGTCAGATCACTGTGGCCAGCATCAATGACAAAGAGGAGCTGGTGGCTACTGATGTAAGACTTTTACTTTTGTCAATCTCAATAATATACTGCATATATTCTATCTCCAATGCTGTGCGGTCAATAATGTGGAAATTACCTTTTTATTCCAGACTGCCATTGACATCCTGGGTTTCACTGCAGAGGAGAAAGTCACCATTTACAAGCTGACTGGTGCTGTGCTCCATCATGGCAACATGAAATTCAAGCAGAAGCAGCGTGAGGAGCAGGCCGAGCCTGATGGCACTGAGGGTGGGTTTCAACACATTACTTAAAGGCTTACTCCTGAACATGTCAAAATGTAACTTCTGTAAAATTTCTAAAATATTATTTTTTAAAATGTGCAATATCCCTCCTACTCCTGATTACCCTGTTTTTACTGACTCCAGCAATGCTACATTCTTTTCAGATGCTGACAAAGTTGCTTACCTCTTGGGCCTGAACTCTGCTGACATGCTGAAGGGTCTCTGCTACCCAAGGGTGAAGGTCGGAAATGAGTACGTCACCAAGGGTCAGACTGTACCACAGGTACTGTATTCATCAACAAAATACCCTTTGCTATGTTCTGTTATCCTATTAGTGGCACATATGAACTAAATTGGGGATATTTAATACTTATTTCATTTTTATGTTTTAGTGCAATAATGCCGTGTCTGCCCTGGCCAAGTCTATCTATGAGAGGATGTTCTTGTGGATGGTCATCCGTATCAACCAGATGTTGGACACTAAGCAGCCAAGACAGTTCTTCATTGGTGTGCTGGACATTGCTGGCTTTGAGATTTTCGATGTGAGGACTGACCTGATAGAAATACTTCAGTGTTAATGACTCAAGGCTGTAAATGTTCACACTGATTTTAACTTCTTATTATAGTACAACAGCATGGAGCAGCTGTGCATCAACTTCACCAATGAGAAACTGCAACAGTTCTTCAACCACCACATGTTCGTCCTGGAGCAAGAGGAGTACAAGAAAGAGGGCATTGACTGGGAGTTCATTGACTTCGGTATGGACTTGGCCGCTTGCATTGAGCTTATTGAGAAGGTGAGATCTTTGCATTGTCTCAATGTGGTTCATCTCTAAAATGTAATGCCATCCATTGTTAACCCTTTAAGTGATCTCCTTATTATTTTAAAACAGCCCATGGGTATCTTTGCCATCCTTGAAGAGGAGTGCATGTTCCCCAAGGCCTCTGACACCACTTTCAAGAACAAGCTGTATGACCAGCATCTTGGCAAGAACAATGCCTTCCAGAAGCCCAAGCCTGCCAAAGGCAAGGCTGAGGCCCACTTCTCCCTGGTGCACTATGCCGGCACTGTGGACTACAACATCGCTGGCTGGCTGGACAAGAACAAGGACCCACTGAACGAGTCTGTTCTGCAGCTGTACCAGAAGTCATCTGTGAAACTGCTGCCTCTCCTGTACCCACCTGTTGTTGAGGGTAAATCATGTTTAAATGATTCATTGTAAACAAAGAATAGGTAGATTTCAATATTTGTCTCTTATCCCATTCATGAACACAGTGCTTGATGAGTATGCAGAGAGTATTATTTTTCGCAAAATGTTCGTAAATAATGTTTTATTCAATCTTTTGTTGATCTAAAGAGAGTGGTGGCAAGGGAGGCAAAGGTGGTAAGAAGAAGGGTGGCTCCATGCAGACTGTGTCCTCACAGTTCAGGGTATGTGTATCAATATCATCATGAAAAAAATCAATGAATTAACTAAATTGACATACTAGCATGATGAGATATATGACTTCAATTTGATGCATTCTTACCTCAACAGGAGAACTTGGGCAAACTGATGACCAACTTGAGGAGCACTCATCCTCACTTTGTGCGTTGCTTGATTCCTAATGAAATTAAGAAACCAGGTAAAGGACTTTAAGTGATTTAAGACATGTTTGTTGTTGTAGCTCCTGCATTATCTACAGATAATGACATCTTTGTGTTTTGACAGGTCTGATGCAGAACTTCCTGGTCATCCACCAGCTTAGGTGCAATGGTGTGCTTGAGGGTATTAGAATCTGCAGAAAGGGTTTCCCAAGCAGAATCATGTATGCTGACTTCAAGCAGAGGTGAACACATCCAGCAATTGTAATAATGCTGTATTGTTATTTGATTTTTTTGTTTTGGGGAAAATGACATATATTTCATATTACCTCCAGATACAAGGTGCTGAATGCCAGTGTCATCCCTGAGGGACAGTTCATTGACAACAAGAAGGCTGCTGAGAAGCTCTTGGGATCTATTGATGTTGATCACACCCAGTACAAGTTTGGACACACTAAGGTATACATCTCCTAGATCAAAATTAACCAGCATACCATGCATCTATTTCTGCTTCCAGTCAGTAATGTGTTTACGTTGTCTTCCTTAAATCTCAGGTGTTCTTCAAAGCTGGTCTGCTGGGTACCCTTGAGGAGATGCGTGATGACAAATTGGCTTCCCTGGTCACAATGACTCAGGCTATCTGCCGTGGATTCCTCATGAGATCCGAGTTTGTCAAGATGACAGCAAGGAGGTACATTCCATTCATTCATCTCGTCTGAAAACCCATATAACACGTTGGAACAGCTGTACACTTAATGATCGTTCTTAATTTGCACTCATCAACGGTCCCAATGTGAACACATGCAAGCTTTGTTAAACATTAGCCAGAACACCACAGGCTAACTCAGGCCTAGCTCTTTTAACAAGACTAAATGCACTCTTTCAGAGATGCAATTTACACCATCCAGTACAACCTCCGCTCATTCATGAATGTCAAGCACTGGCCATGGATGAAGGTGTACTTCAAGATCAAGCCTCTTCTGAAGAGCGCTGAGACTGAGAAGGAGCTGGCCACCCTGAAGGAACAGTATACCAAACTCAAGGACGACTTTGGTAAAGTTGACGCCAAGAAGAAGGAACTTGAGGAGAAGATGGTCGCTCTGGTGCAGGAGAGGAATGACCTGCAGCTGCAAGTGTCCTCTGTATGTTTGTTAGTGTTAAATCAGTAATGTTTTTACATATCACCACTGTATACTGTACAAGTCAATATGTACCCCCTCTACTCTTATTCAGGGATCAGAGAGTCTGTCAGATGCTGAGGAGAGGTGTGAGGGTCTGATCAAGAGTAAGATCCAGCTTGAGGCCAAACTCAAGGAGACAACTGAGAGACTGGAGGATGAAGAGGAAGTCAATGCTGAGATGACTGCCAAGAAGAGGAAACTGGAGGATGAGTGCTCTGAGCTCAAGAAGGACATTGATGATCTGGAGCTGACCTTGGCTAAAGTGGAGAAGGAGAAGCATGCCACTGAGAACAAGGTTAAAAAAAGCTACAAGAATACTTTATTTCTAAGACATCATTTTTAGACTGATTACTGACGAACATACTCCCTATGTTTAGGTCAAGAACCTGACTGAGGAGATGGCTGCTCAGGATGAGTCCATTGGTAAGCTGACAAAGGAGAAGAAAGCCCTCCAAGAGGCCCACCAGCAGACTCTTGATGATCTCCAGGCAGAGGAAGACAAAGTCAACACTCTGACCAAATCCAAGACCAAGCTTGAACAGCAAGTGGATGATGTGAGTTGGGTGTCTATATGTAATGCATTACTTGTTCTGCTATAGGTTCTTAATAAACTTATAACTATTCTAATCTGTAGCTTGAGGGCTCCCTGGAGCAAGAGAAGAAGCTCCGCATGGACCTTGAGAGAGCCAAGAGAAAGCTTGAGGGTGACCTGAAACTGTCCCAGGAGAACATCATGGATCTGGAGAATGACAAGCAACAGGCTGATGAGAAGCTGAAAAAGTAATGGAGAATTTCTCCCAATATTTCTACCAGAATTTTTCCCAACATCTCCCATAGACATTTCCAGTGGTAATTATACTTTACTGATTCATTGTTATTGTACATTGTTTTGGATAACAGGAAGGACTTTGAAACAAGCCAGCTCCTCAGCAAGATTGAGGATGAGCAATCTCTGGGTGCTCAGCTGCAGAAGAAGATCAAGGAGCTTCAGGTGTGTTTATTTGTTTTTTATTTGCTATATTAGTCCTCTTCTCTTAGTTCTGTGTAATGGTTTCTCTATATCGAACTCTGAATATTTTGCCCTTTGTAATGTGTTCTTTACCATTATTTTTGCATTTCTTATAGGCCCGTATTGAAGAACTTGAGGAAGAGATTGAGGCTGAGCGTGCAGCTCGTGCCAAGGTTGAGAAGCAGAGAGCTGATCTGTCCAGGGAACTTGAGGAGATCAGTGAGAGGCTTGAGGAGGCTGGTGGTGCCACTGCTGCTCAAATTGAGATGAACAAGAAGCGTGAGGCTGAGTTCCAGAAGCTGCGTCGTGACCTTGAGGAGTCCACTCTGCAGCATGAAGCCACTGCTGCAGCTCTGCGCAAGAAGCAGGCCGATAGCGTTGCTGAGCTGGGAGAGCAGATTGACAACCTCCAGCGTGTCAAGCAGAAGCTTGAGAAGGAGAAGAGTGAATACAAGATGGAGATTGATGACCTGTCCAGCAACATGGAAGCTGTTGCTAAGGCTAAGGTAAGAATCTGTTACAACCAATAAATATATGCTTCCATGTGATTTTCCCAAATTCATTCAATTTTTTAAATCAGTTTGTACATCATCTACTGTGAATTTTTATTAAAAGGGCAATCTGGAGAAGATGTGCCGCACCCTTGAGGACCAACTCAGTGAAGTCAAGACCAAGAGTGATGAGGGCGCCCGCCAGGTCAATGACCTCAGTGCACAGAGAGCAAAACTTCTGACCGAAAATGGTAAAAGTCACAGAATTTTAATTTTAATTCTATCTCTCAAACTATAACTTGTACAAAATATTCTAAAATATGTTTTCCTATCAAGGTGAGCTTGGCCGTCAGCTGGAAGAGAAAGATGGTCTTGTGTCTCAGCTGACCAGAAGCAAGCAGGCCTTCACTCAGCAGATTGAGGAGCTGAAGAGACTGAATGAGGAGGAAGTCAAGGTGAATAATCTCAATAGAATTACATCTATTTTTTTAAAAGGTTGTTTGAAATTCCCAATGCTTTAAGAATGAGATTGTTGACACAAAGTATTTTTGTATAACCAGGCCAAGAATGCCCTGGCCCATGCTGTTCAGTCTGCACGCCATGACTGCGACCTCCTGAGGGAGCAGTTTGAGGAAGAGCAGGAGGCAAAGGCTGAGCTGCAGCGTGGCATGTCCAAGGCCAACGGCGAGGTTGCTCAGTGGAGGACCAAATATGAAACTGATGCTATCCAGCGTACTGAGGAGCTTGAGGAGTCCAAGTATGTTTCAGTAACTCAAACATATGTTTAAAAACAATCTGCAAAGATTTCTGTAAAATGCTTTGTTATCAAAAACATTAAAACCATGGTATCTTTTTAGGAAAAAGCTTGCCCAGCGTCTGCAGGAGGCTGAGGAGCAAATTGAGGCTGTTAACTCCAAGTGTGCCTCTCTGGAGAAGACCAAGCAGAGACTCCAGGGTGAGGTTGAGGACCTCATGATTGATGTGGAGAGAGCCAATGCTCTTGCTGCCAACCTCGATAAGAAGCAGAGGAACTTCGACAAGGTTTTCTTACAAACATTGTTCATTTACTTATATCTGCAAATGAAAACAGAATAAACATAAGCAGAGCTTTGGATGTTAAATTGAACCCCCTTCTTTCCCCTTTACAAGGTCCTGGCAGAGTGGAAGCAGAAGTTTGAGGAGGGTCAGGCTGAGCTGGAGGGTGCCCAGAAAGAGGCTCGCTCTCTCAGCACTGAGCTGTTCAAGATGAAGAACTCCTATGAGGAGGCTCTTGACCAACTGGAGACTCTGAAGAGGGAGAACAAGAACCTCCAGCGTAAGTCATGTGAAACTAAAACAAATAATAGCATACACCAGTATTGTAAAAAAAAGCAAATAAAGTACAGTCTAATATTTTAATTGTCCTACAGAGGAGATCTCTGACCTGACTGAGCAGCTTGGTGAGACTGGAAAGAGCATTCATGAGCTGGAAAAGGCCAAGAAGACCGTTGAGACTGAGAAGTCTGAGATCCAGACTGCCCTGGAAGAGGCTGAGGTACAGAGATGCAACTTATTTCATGACATTTATTCTTGCCGTTCTAAACTCCTGTTGTCTTAACTGTTGTTGACAAAGGCATAAGACATATTTGCAAAACTTGTTTTCAATCTCTCATTACACAGGGAACTCTTGAGCATGAGGAGTCTAAGATTCTCCGTGTCCAGCTTGAGCTCAACCAGGTCAAGGGTGAGATTGACAGGAAGCTTGCAGAGAAGGATGAGGAGATGGAGCAGATCAAGAGGAACAGCCAGAGGGTGATTGACTCCATGCAGGGCACCCTGGACTCTGAGGTCAGGAGCAGAAATGATGCCCTGAGAGTCAAGAAGAAGATGGAGGGAGACCTCAATGAGATGGAGATTCAGCTGAGCCATGCTAACCGCCAGGCTGCTGAGGCCCAGAAACACCTGAGGACCATCCAGGCTCAGCTGAAGGTCAGTTATAATACATATATAAAATATCTGTCATGGTATTGTATTAAAACTATAATAAAACGATATTTAACTGTCATACTTAGACCAACCGGGTAAAATAAATCCCTTTCGTGTCTTACACTAGGATGCCCAACTGCACCTTGATGATGCCGTTAGAGGTCAGGATGACATGAAGGAGCAGGCTGCCATGGTGGAGCGCAGGAACGGCCTGATGGTGGCTGAGATTGAGGAGCTCAGAGCTGCTCTGGAGCAGACAGAGAGAGGTCGCAAAGTGGCTGAGCAGGAGCTGGTTGATGCCAGTGAGCGTGTCGGCCTTCTGCACTCTCAGGTGGAGAGAAGTTACTTAAATGTAATTCAATCAGGATGTTGCACTGTTGAGCTTAGAGTTTACATTGTGTGTGTGTTTGTTTTATTCTAGAACACAAGCTTGCTGAACACCAAGAAGAAGCTTGAGAGTGACTTGGTTCAGGTCCAAGGTGAAGTTGATGACATTGTTCAGGAGGCCAGAAATGCTGAGGATAAGGCCAAGAAAGCCATCACTGATGTAAGTGGCATTCTTCCTTCCAAATGCAGATGATATATTAAAAATAATGATGTATATCTTTACTGAGAAGTGTATTGTACCATTATTTAGGCTGCCATGATGGCAGAGGAGCTGAAGAAGGAGCAGGACACCAGTGCTCATCTGGAGAGGATGAAGAAGAACCTGGAAGTCACTGTGAAGGACCTTCAGCACCGCCTGGATGAGGCTGAGAATCTTGCCATGAAGGGTGGCAAGAAACAGCTCCAGAAATTGGAGTCCAGGGTTAGTTTTTAGGTTTCAGTCAGTATTATACACAATTGTCTAAGTGATCAGTTTCTCAGATGTAAATATTTCCCATGCTCAGGTTCGTGAGCTGGAAGGTGAGGTTGAGGGTGAACAGAGACGTGGTGCTGACGCCATCAAGGGAGTTCGCAAATATGAGAGGAGGGTGAAGGAGCTCACCTACCAGGTAAGGAAATCTTATCTTACACAAAGCATCATCATCAGATTCTACGAGAGGAAAAGTACATTGTTTGACAGGCTAAACCTTTTATTTAGACTGAAGAGGACAAGAAGAACATGGCCAGACTTCAGGATCTGGTTGACAAGCTGCAGCTGAAGGTCAAGGCCTACAAGAGGGGCGCTGAGGAGGCTGTAAGTAATTCTCAGGCTAACAAGCAAATTGTCTTCTACTCATATCACTTGTATCTTTCTCTACATTC
Source organism: Setipinna tenuifilis (assembly GCA_030347295.1). Classification (NCBI taxonomy): domain Eukaryota; kingdom Metazoa; phylum Chordata; class Actinopteri; order Clupeiformes; family Engraulidae; genus Setipinna; species Setipinna tenuifilis. The sequence goes on along the minus strand of CM059273.1, from coordinate 1,121,354 downwards.
ACTGCACTAAATTTCACATAAAACAGGAGGAACAGGCCAACACCCACCTGTCCAAGTTGAGGAAGGTGCAGCATGAGCTGGAGGAGGCTGAGGAGCGTGCTGACATCGCTGAGTCCCAGGTCAACAAGCTCAGGGCCAAGACCCGTGATGGTGGAAAGGTAGGATCATTGTTTCTAGGGAGAAATTAGCATTTGTTTTTGCTTTACAAAGCTTTTTAAATCTGAAAGGAATTGTTGTTTAGTCTGTACTCTTATTATTTTTTTCTCTGTTGTCTTTAAAGGGCAAAGAGGCTGCAGAGTAAACTCTCTGAATCCACATCACTTTCAGATGGATAATTAAAAATCCCGACAAATGTGCCTATTATGTGACAAAATGTACTCCAATAAAGTTACATTTCTTAATTCTTTTGTTTGTGTATTTCAATGCCTCACTCTTGAGCAAATTTATAAATATCAGTGTGAAGGATGCTGACTTTGACATGACTATTTATAGTTTAGCATATTGTCTAGAACACTGCTTATACATTCTAACCTATTTGATTTTGCATAATGACTTTTCACAACAATGCCACACATTGTCAGTCAACTCACAGACCTTGTCAATTGGAAAGTTTACAGAAAGTTTGCATTGGTGTTGTGCTACATCAACTACTACTACTACTACACTGCAGCAGAGAATGCATTCAAATCTTCACTAGTGAACAGTTTTACATTGGAGAATGTCTGGGAAAATGCAACACATTGTCAAGGATTTTATGCACCAAAGTGCACCACATCACATAGTTTGGACAAAACATGATTAATGTACATAGCGACTGTTTTTGATATTAACTGCACTACCCTTAAGGCACAATGATAGCATATACTACACAAATGTGTGTAGTACATGAACAGTGCAGAAATGCGATACACTAGATGTGTAAGTTCGCCGAAAGAAAAGCTGATATTCATTCTTTATTAATTAGGGCAATAAACAGAAGTGGTTGTACAGGATTTTACACCTGTCAGCTTCTAAGATGTTAGTGGAGTGGCAGTACAGTGTAGCTGGATGTAGCTGAATGCCCAGTCTAAATGAGCTCTGTATCCGTCATTACATTCAGACCCTAAGAAGCCATGACCTTCATCACATTAAGCCACTGCACACAGACTAGAAGACTACGACCTTCATCACATTAAGGCAGTGCACACAGAATCTTAGGCCCACCTGGATATTTCCATTGTTCTCTTTGTTCCCTGCTAGTTTCACATGTATATAATAGGCTAACATAAGCTATAGACTACACAAATACTTTGTAGTCCCGCTGCTTTAATTTAAATTTAAATACAGAGTAGTGGCGCTACACAGTGCACATAGACTATAGGACCATGACCTTCGCCATGTTTAGGCAGTGCACATAGACTAGAGGACCATGACCTTCGCCATGTTTAGGCAGTGCACACAGACTATAGGACCATGACCTTCGCCATGTTTAGGCAGTGCACATAGACTATAGGACCATGACCTTCGCCATGTTTAGGCAGTGCACACAGACTATAGGACCATGACCTTCGCCATGTTTAGACAGTGCACACAGACTATAGGACCATGACTTTCAGCATATTTTATACCATATAACTGGGAAGGGACAGGTGACTAATAAGAGGAGGTGTGCACTTCACTGACCTCTTACCTGACTGAGCAGCTTGGTGAGACTGGAAAGAGCCAAGAAGACTGATGGGACGGAGAAGGCGCTTTGGAAGAAGTTGAAGTACAAAGCTCCAACTGTGACTGAGGAACATTCAGGAAGAGGCTGAGGTACAGAGACGCAACTCATTTCCTGACATTTATCGTTGCAGTTCCAAACTCCTGCGGTCTTAACTGCTGTTGGGATGTGGCAGATTTGCAAAACCTGTTTTCAATCTCATTACGCAGGGAACTCTGGAACATGAGGAGTCCAAGATTCTCCGTGTCCAGCTTGAGCTCAACCAGGTCAAGGGTGAGATTGACAGGAAGCTTGCAGAGAAGGATGAGGAGACGGAGCAGATCAAGAGGAACAGTCAGAGGGTGATTGACTCCATGCAGAGCACTCTGGACTCTGAGGTCAGAAGCAGGAATGATGCCCTGAGGGTCAAGAAGAACTCGAAGGTCAGGAGCAGGAATGATGCCCTGAGAGTTAAGAAGAAGATGGAGGTCAGGAGCAGGAATGATGAAATACGGAATGTTTCTGTCTGCAAAATTCAAGTTTTCATCTCTGCTGGTGAGGAAGTAAGCTCAGGCTCGATGGACTTGTTTGGACTACCGGAAGCCAGGTCTGTACACCAACCAGTATATGTGGCTGCTTGCACAAACACACGGTTTTAACCACTTTTTTATTTAATTTGAGTCATACACACTAAAGGGCTGTGTTGTAAGGTGTCTGCTGATGTTGTGCAACTTTCGGGGTGAGATTTGGAGCATGTCAAATCTGCTAAAAACACAGTTTCATGTTCTGCCCCCATGTGTTAGCTGTCAGTGCAAACCCTTCGTTCAAGGGTACCTACTGTATATGGATTGGACCAAAAATTTGAAATGATGGGTCGGTCATTTTGCAGCCAAAGTAATCCTGGTAATCCTCATGTAGCTGAATGGATGGTATAGGCTACTGCAGTGTTGCTACTATGGCTGCTGGTCATATAGGAGTGCGAATTTGCCGTGGTGGGCTTATAATGGATCACCTGGCACTGTTGGAGGATGTTGTTGTGGTAACTTCATTAAAATAGACCACAGACAAGGATGTGCCTTTATCTAAAAGTAAACACTGGGAATTAATTGCTTCTCAGAGCTAGAAAACCATTCTAATGCAAAGACCACAAAAATAGTGCAAATCTACTGTTTTATAATCATTGAGCTCCCTCTATTGGTAAGAAACAAAACTCCTTTTTTAATGTACGCTACGGTATGTTGGGTACACATTTGTTGGCCAATGGTGATGACTGGCTGATTAGTTGATTCTGATGTCTGGTTTATCAGATATTTACTTTCCATATTAAGTTTTTCGAAGGAGATATTAAGACAAACTCAGCTGCTGCGCGCATGTTCATTCTCCATTTTTAAAAACAGCATGTTATACTTTGTGCGGAGGAATAGATCATGTTTGATTTTAAGCCCTGATATGTACAGACTCAGGCCACTATTACAGGGTGTGGAGGGTCATCAGGGAAGATATACAGTATGTCACAAAAGTGCGTACACCCCTAACATTTTTGTACTTTTTTTGTTATATCTTTTCATGGGAGAAGTCTAAACATATAACACTTTTACAATGTAAAAGTAGGCAGTGTACAGCTTACATCTACTTTACATTGTATCAAAGTGTTATATCTTCAGACTTCTCACATGCAAAGATATAATAAAAAAAATGTACAAAAATGTGAGGGGTGTACTCACTTTTGTGACATACTGTATATCTGCCCTGATGACCCTCCACACAGCCACGCTTGTGCAGCAGTCCCATCAGATGGGCACAGATGGGCAGTCCCATCAGATGGGCATGAAAATGGCGGCACACAGTTTTCCCTGGGCGGCCAGGTCAGCTGCCCCACATACCACAGAATTTAACTGGAAGCAGCTACAGTTATTGACAGGTGATTTACATTTGTAAGAAAATCGACAAAATCATTCTCAAAAGTTCTTTGCAAATCCTAACAAAACATAACATGATTTTCACTCACGCATTTATAGGAAGATTTTGTTTGTTTACAATTTATGAACGGACGGGTCTACTTTTTTTAGAGGAGGAATCTTTGGTAGGGCTCTGCCCCATGTGCCCACACACCTGGACACCCTCTTTCATTTCTAACAGTCAGAGTACAGAATACAAGTGTGCACTATTGACATGTGAGGACATTTTAATACATTACCTTTTTTTGTATGAAATTAGTTCAAGGAGAAAAGGAAAGGAAAAAAGAACAATCAGAGGTCATCATTGATGGGCAGCTTATTTATAACCTTTTTCTCAGAGCACCCATCACAACCCTGGGTGGCACAATAAAAGACTAGTGGACAAAAAAACGAAAAGGAGGGCTGCTTTTAACAGAGATTTTAGTAACACCACCCCTAATTTGCTGAGAAATAATGAGCGTGTTCTGTGGCATTGAGCCTGATATTGTTTGGCGATACTACATTCAAGTAGGCTGTAATCCATATCAAATCTTCCGAATGGTTACGCGTATTAAGATCTTCGTTTGTTGCCTACCTCTGAAAACGAATGCTGGGGTTCGCGACTCCAAGTCGTCTTTCCAGAGCTGTAAGCACTTGTAGCTTACAGTTCCGTTAAAAAGAGCCCCTTCTCTCTATGTACTTCTCTCTAGTGCTTGGTGCATGTGCTTTGTAACTGTTGCTGATAGTAAAGGAAATACGTGCACAAATATTACCTCCACAGCTATTACAAGGATCACACGAGAAAGGGCTATTAATTAATACAGTTGTCTGGTTGAATCCTGGAGCCTAGGCTGTCACTAATTAATGACAGTATTAAGGTTTCGACTGTAGTGCTGTTTAGAAATATCTCTCGCGTCTGCAAGTATTTCAAGCTGAGTGAGTGTGCGCAAAATCCACATGTACTGAGGTTGCTCGTTGGCTGAAAACAGCCCAGCAAAGACTGCTGCTTTCCCACAACTCCTCAAGTGATCCAGCCCCGTCAGACTATCTACAAAATTTCTTGGATACACGGTCACCGCCGTCAGGGTATCTGTGTGTACAGGCACACTTAAAGTGTATTTATTTCCTTATTTTCAGTAAGTCGGCATATGCTGAAGACATTTCAAGGCAGTTATTTTAAAACGTTACAGGTCTGAATATTTTTCTGCTTCTTCACTTTAATTTGCCTTTTCATTGACTTGAAATGTAGCCTATGACTGTATGTGTAACCGTATGCGAAATAAACAAAAAAAAGCCTATTTTGTTATTTGTTATACTTGCTATTCGTTAATGGTGGCGCATGCTCTTCACTGGGCACGTTCACACAAATGTTCAGGGAACAGTTGTTCACATTATTTATGCTTCTGTCCAGCACAACAACGATAAAAAGAACAACGATAATAATTACATTTTGACAACTGTACCATTATCTCTAGTGTGAGTGGCTAGTGTCTCACGAAAATAATTGTTGCTGTGCATTCTAAAGTTTGCAAATATGGAATAACAAATAATAAATAAACATGCATACAAACAATCCTCCTGTTGAAGTCTTTTTTTTAACTGGTACACTACACAATATACTTTCAAATAATATGCACTACTGCTAATAGACTACCCATGATATATAATATGATAATATATGACATCATATGGCATATCATATTGTTATTGTGAAGTGATATGAGATGATATGAAAACATAAGATATCATGCCATATCATATCATATAATATCATATATCATCACCTTAAAATACTTTTACAGTATTGGCAGTGTCAAATATAACCACAACAAAACAAAAAAAATCATCTTTTAAAACTGCTTCTGTGTAAAATACCTGTTCTGAATTAAATGTGTGTGCATATATCATCCTAATATATTCCTGTGTTGACAGCACTGTCTCAACTACAACTATAAATAATAGTGTTATGTGCTTTCCCCTTACCTACATTTTACAAGACCCCCTTGAATGGGTTCAATTAACGATTGCAGGGGAAATGGCATGTAATGACACTTGAAACACAGTAAGTGATTTACTGAAAGGTTTGAAGAGCCCAGCTGCGTGCACTAATAAATTTGTTCTGCATGTCATAAAGATGGGAAAACACTAGTTATACAGGCTGCTGCCTGACATGCTTCCCTAATGAGGGCCAGAAGTGTAGTGATCTTAGGTTGTGGAAGCGAACTGAAGGTATTTTGTTGTTGTTAGATCCACTATAAAAGTATTTTACATTCTGAATGTTAGAGGATTACCCCTCCGGTAATTTCTTGCACAAGCTAATATTTGATGAGTACAAAACGTTTGAGGGACTTTTCCAAATACGTGTAACCGAACACCACCCATCAATCCCTGTCTCTCCATCTTTGGAATGCTGCTGTGAAATTCAGTAGCACTGCAGCTGCCAAAAATGGACTTGTCAACGGTGTTTGTATGTGTGATTGGAATGAGTATGATACAGTGTGTATGGTTAGTTATTTAATCCCCCTTTCTAATACACAAATACACATGCCTTCAAATGGGCATCATGCCTATTTTGATCATAAAGTAAAGAAACAGTAAAACCATGTTTTTTTCTTGCAGTTGCTGAGTTACTGAGGAAAGTGGTCATAAAAATCATCTCAGAATTTAAGCTGTGTATGTTTCACGGAAGCAGGCGATGTAATAAAAAAATGTCACAAAGTGCTAATGAACTGCTGTGCTGTGGGCGCATTACAAACTGACATACTCTTTGCAGGACGCACTAAACAAATCTAATTAATTTCTAGTTTCCATATAAAATATCACATCAAAAACAGCTGATCAATAACACAAGTTAACAGATTATACAGGTAAAATCATCACTTGCACATGGATGGTCATGATACCCTGCATAAGTAAACCTGTTAATGTGTGTGTATGTGTGTGGGGGGGTATACGTGCGTGTGTGTGTGTGTATATGTATGTATGTATGTGCATGTGTGCGTGTGTGTAAATGCTTGGTGTTAAGTTTGTATATATAAATCCTGCCTTATTTGGATCCTGCTTAGTGTGCAGATGGCCACAATATAAGGACCAGGAGAAGCAGGGAGGGTTGCACAGAAGGCCAGGCGGGTTCCAGCTCACAGTAAGTCGTCACCTGCTTGACTTGTCACAGCAGAGCTCTGCCACTCTGCCGCATGTATTGCAAACTCCGATGTAAGCTATCAAACATGGGAGACTTGGAATAACTAAACTTGTCTAATGTTTATTGATATGAAAAAAAAAAAATCAACAGCAACTTCATACAAAGATACTTACATCATACCTTAGCCAATAATATTTTCCTGTACGTTTGAGTTATTTTCTTGTGAAAGGTTCTGATATCTGTCTCTATGATTCCATCTTTTTAGACTGTTTGGTGGAAATTTCATCTGGTCTTGGGAGGAACACGTACGTTTATCTGCTTTTTAACACTTTTTTATCATACTAGTATAGCGTAAAGGATGTTTTCACGTAATAGCATCCTAATTGGCTTAAGGAATATACAAGCTTGTATAGAAATACTGCCCATACTGCCTGTGACGCTACATTGAATTTCACGTTTCATGTCAGTCCGGCCAACCTGCCTATTCTCAGTTCTTTCTGGTCCGGAAATATCCAAAACCAATGAAAAATGAACGTTACGCATACGTTATCAGAATTGGTGGTCTGGTTGGTTGTAGCTCCAGTAGTACACAGAGGCATTTGAAAGATGCCTGTTCATCCCGACTCTATGGGGTGTCTATGGGAGGTTTGCCAGACCAAGCTCCGTCGATAATCTTGGTGTGACAGCCAGGCTATAGCAATACATCGCTGGGGGACAGTCATTGGCTAGCGGATAGGAACACAGATAGGGTTTGTGGGGGGAGTGAATGACCAGGGCTCTCCTCCATCCTCCCCCATGACTGAGGTGCCCTGAGCATGGCACCATCCCCACACACTGCTCCCCGGGTTAATTGCTGCTGCTGCCCCCTGCTCACATTTGTGATGGGTTGAATGCAGAGGTTAAATTTTGCTGTGGTGTGATTATCATACCAGTATCCTCCCCATCACGATGACAAATGAGAATCACTCACACCTATGCCTGGGCTTGTATCTATGTATACTTCCAGGCAATAGATGCTTTGTTCAGTCTTCAGTGATGTGCCATTAATGTACGGTTTAAGATGCAAACGTACTGGATAGGAAGAGAAGATCCAATTCTCTGGCTAATGCCAGATCTTTTGGACATAGAAAAAAAAAGTCCAGACAACTGATTTTCACTTACCACATATAATAATCTGACACATTTATTTAGTACACTCTGCCATGCCTGTAGTGCGTTTTATAAACCCAGTATTTCTAAGTTGACTGCTTCAGCCTATAGTTTAACATGATTTGTGATAATATCCTACTTATAGGATAGTATGTACATATTTTCAGTTCCACTCCACTCACTCCTATGGTCAGGAGATCTAAAGAAGCAAATGGCAGTATTTTACTAACCTTTTCAGACATGCTGAATTCTAAGAATGAATAGAGTTCTTTATGGTCCATAGCTGTAGTCTTTGTAGTTGCAAAACAGTGATGTATGTCTTGGATATACGTGTATGTAAAACATGTCTCTTCTTCCAGCAGTAAGCCGCAACCATGGGGGACGCTGATATGGCTGTTTATGGCCCAGCTGCCATTTACCTGCGTAAGCCTGAGAAGGAGAGAATTGAAGCCCAAACCAAGCCCTTCGATGCAAAGACCGCTTGCTATGTGGTTGACAAGGACGATTTGTACCTGAAGGGTACCATCAAGAGCAGAGATGGCGGCAAAGTCGTTGTTGAAGTTCTTGACACCAAGGAGGTTTGTCTGCACTTTGGTTTAGTTTAGCCTAAACATAACACCCAAAGGATTTTTGCCCATATTATGACAAATCTGTCCTTTATTTGCCACCATGTTAACGTTGTTTCGCATGAATGTTGTCAGGAAAGGACTGTTAAGGACGATGATGTCACCCCCATGAATCCTCCCAAGTTTGACAAGATTGAGGACATGGCCATGATGACCCACCTTAATGAAGCTGCTGTCCTGTATAACCTCAAAGAGCGTTATGCAGCATGGATGATCTACGTAAGCTTTGCCCTTTTCTGAGGAAAAGAAACAATTACTTTGACAAAGTTAAAATGAAAATAATACAAATCTACTGTATTCTCTACTTCAGACCTACTCTGGACTCTTCTGCGTCACTGTGAACCCCTACAAGTGGCTCCCTGTGTACGACCCAGCTGTGGTGGCTGCCTACAGAGGCAAGAAGCGCATGGAGGCCCCACCCCACATCTTCTCTGTCTCTGACAACGCCTACCAGTTCATGCTGCAAGGTAAGGAAGTCTATTTTCAAACAGTTTATTAGTTTAAAAATATATACGCACTCAATGTACATATTTATTAACAAAAAGCACTTAAGTTGTTCAGGCAAATGTAATTACATATTGTGATTCCCCCACAGACAGAGAGAACCAGTCTGTCCTGATTACGTGAGTATTAACAATATTTTCTAATGTTCTTCTGATGAATAATGTCTGACGTCTTATTACTGTTTTCAAATGGCTAATTACTTGCAACATCTTCTGGATAATCTAGTGGAGAGTCCGGTGCTGGAAAGACTGTCAACACCAAGCGTGTCATCCAGTACTTTGCAACAATTGCAGTGGCTGGTGGTAAGAAGAAAGACGAGGCTGCTGCACCAGCGGCTTCTGGAAAACTCCAGGTAAGAACAGTTTACAAATTTAAAACCTAACTTCAATACAACCCACATTTTGCAGACATGCTCAAATACATTAACCTTGAGGAATCTAATTTCAGAAATTTCACAATAGAATTACAGCAAATTGATTTCTTTTCAAGGGCTCTCTTGAGGACCAGATTATTGCTGCCAACCCTCTGCTGGAGGCCTATGGTAATGCCAAGACTGTGAGGAATGACAACTCTTCCCGTTTCGTAAGTGATTTCCCAACTCGGTAAAACTAATATTCCACTTTGCCAAATGATCAAGAGAAAGCATGGTCTAATGTCTCATGTTGTTTTATGTTGTTGTCAACAGGGTAAATTCATCAGAATTCACTTTGGCACAACTGGAAAACTGGCTAGTGCTGATATTGAGACTTGTAAGTAAAATAAACCTCTTTTTTAAAAAATTGTACTACTTTCATATTCATGGAATGAACACATAAAACTACAACATATGTTGTTTTATTAAACAGACCTGCTGGAGAAGTCTAGAGTGACATTCCAGCTTTCTGATGAGAGAGGCTACCACATCTTCTTCCAGATGATGTGCAACCACATGCCTGAGCTGATTGGTAGGCTGTAAATTTTCAACTGAAAATAAAACATCTTCGTATCAAAATAAAATGCTAATTTTACTGATCTTCACTCTTTCCTTCCCAGAAATGTGCCTCATCACTGCCAATCCCTATGACTTCCCCATGTGCAGTCAGGGTCAGATCACTGTGGCCAGTATCAATGACGCTGAGGAGTTGACGGCCACTGATGTAAGATGTTCAGGATTTTTTTTTTTTTAAATGACACACCATCTGCCTCATGTCATGCATAAAGAGTGTCTTTAAAAATATATAAATAAGTCTACCTTTTATCATTCCAGACTGCCATTGACATCCTGGGTTTCACCGCAGAGGAGAAAGTCACCATTTACAAGCTGACTGGTGCTGTGCTCCATCATGGCAACATGAAATTCAAGCAGAAGCAGCGTGAGGAGCAGGCTGAGCCTGATGGCACTGAGGGTAGGTTTCAACAAATGAATAAAAATAATGTTTAATGAACTTGAAGGAGAAATCAAGTGTAACATGAACTTTGGGTATGTTTAAACATGATAATAAGTGGGTATGTTTGCTGTGTGGCAAAACTGCGCTAGCCTTTTGAATTCCAAACTATTATTTTTATCAGATTTATCGAAAAGGCTCACCATATCAGTTGTTGGGGCAGAGCATTAGCTTCAAGTTAGCTTGAAAACATTGCCATTTTTAACACTCTGTGTTATATACAGCCTTTATCAGTTGTGTGTGCTGTCACTTCACAACATCCGCAGCTTGCAGATATTATACAATATATTGTATTTTTCTATAGATGCTGACAAAGTCTCTTACCTCATGGGCATGAACTCTGCTGATATGCTCAAGGCTCTCTGCTACCCAAGAGTGAAGGTCGGAAATGAGTACGTCACCAAGGGTCAGACTGTACCACAGGTAATATTTCAACTAATAGTTATATCAGACACATAATGAAAACAAATATTTGTAAGAAAATATTGGGCTATTACGCAAATAAAATATTCAAGTTTGAGTCATTAAAAAGATTTTGTCTGTGTCTGCAATACCTGAGCATTAACCATATAATACCTTCTGAAAATTATTCATGTTTGTGGCCATACCTTCAGTTCTTTCCATTTTTGACTGTAGGTCCTGAACGCAGTATCTGCCTTGGCCAAGTCAGTGTATGAGAGGATGTTCTTGTGGATGGTCATCCGTATCAACCAGATGTTGGACACCAAGCAGCCAAGACAGTTCTTCATTGGTGTGCTGGACATTGCTGGCTTTGAGATTTTCGATGTAAGGACTGACCTGATGTTGGAAATCACTGTTCACTGTTACTGACTCGAGGCTGTAAATGTCCATACTGATCATTTTTTAACTTCTTATTGTAGTTCAACAGCATGGAGCAGCTGTGCATTAACTTCACCAATGAGAAACTGCAACAGTTCTTCAACCACCACATGTTCGTCCTGGAGCAAGAGGAGTACAAGAAAGAGGGTATTGACTGGGAGTTCATTGACTTCGGTATGGACTTGGCCGCTTGCATTGAGCTTATTGAGAAGGTGAGATCTTTGCATTGTCTCAATGTTGTTAATCTCTGATATTAAATGCCATCCATTGTTAACCCTTTAAGTGAACTCCTTATTATTTTAAAACAGCCCATGGGCATCTTTGCCATCCTTGAAGAGGAGTGCATGTTCCCCAAGGCCTCTGACACCACTTTCAAGAACAAGCTGTATGACCAGCATCTTGGCAAGTGCAATGCCTTCCAGAAGCCCAAGCCTGCCAAAGGCAAGGCTGAGGCCCACTTCTCCCTGGTGCACTATGCCGGCACTGTGGATTACAACATCGGTGGCTGGCTGGACAAGAACAAGGATCCACTGAACGAGTCTGTTGTGCAGCTGTACCAGAAGTCATCTGTGAAACTGCTGCCTGTCCTGTACCCACCTGTTGTTGAGGGTAACATTCTTCAAAACATATAACTAAACTAAACTGTATGAATTATTGACTTAAACATTTGTTTGTTTTCTCATTTATAAAATGAGATTTCTGGCAAAGATCAAATATTGGGTTTCCTGTTATGTATTTATTATTATTTATTTTCATTCAATCTTTTTTGACTTAAAGAGAAGGGAGGCAAAGGTGGTAAGAAGAAGGGTGGCTCCATGCAGACTGTGTCCTCACAGTTCAGGGTATGTGTGTTAAAATCATCAAGAGAATGATCAATAAATTAACTAAATTAACTTACTAGCATGATGAAATGTATGACTTAAATTTGATGCATTCTTACCTCAACAGGAGAACTTGGGCAAACTGATGACCAACTTGAGGAGCACTCATCCTCACTTTGTGCGTTGCTTGATTCCTAATGAAATTAAGAAACCAGGTAAAGAACTTTTAGTGATTTAAGACAGGTTTGTTGTTGTAGCTCCAGATCTACAGATAATCACATCTTTGTGTTTTGACAGGTCTGATGCAGAACTTCCTGGTCATCCACCAGCTTAGGTGCAATGGTGTGCTTGAGGGTATTAGAATCTGCAGAAAGGGTTTCCCAAGCAGGATCATGTATGCTGACTTCAAGCAGAGGTGAACACATCCAGCAATAAGTGATAATGCTGTATTTTTATTTGATTTTTTTGTTCTGGGGAAAATGACATATATTTCATATTACCTCCAGATACAAGGTGCTGAATGCCAGTGTCATCCCTGAGGGACAGTTCATTGACAACAAGAAGGCTGCTGAGAAGCTCTTGGGATCTATTGATGTTGATCACACCCAGTACAAGTTTGGACACACTAAGGTATACATCTCCTAGATCAAAATTAACCAGCACACCTTGCATCTATTTCTGCTTCCAGTCAGTAATGTGTTTTCGTTGTCTTCCTTAAATCTCAGGTGTTCTTCAAAGCTGGTCTGCTGGGTACCCTTGAGGAGATGCGTGATGAGAAATTGGCTTCCTTGGTCACAATGACTCAGGCTATCTGCCGTGGATTCGTCATGAGGAGGGAGTATGTCAAGATGACAGAAAGGAGGTACATTCAATTTATTAATATAAAATGGTAAAGCTATTAGTGTGAAAATGTAGTAATATGAAGGTTTTTCTCAGCTGATAGAATGAAAACCCATATAACATGTTGGGACAGCTATACACTTGATGATAATTCTTAAATTGCACTCATTAAAAGTCCTAATGTGAATACATGCCTTGTTAAACAGGTTTTTAAGGTTTATACACATTATTAGCCAGAATACCACAGGGTGAATACCTTTTATAAACATGGCCTAGCTCTTTTAACACAGCTGAATGCACTTTTTCAGAGATTCAATCTACACCATCCAGTACAATCTCCGCTCATTCATGAATGTCAAGCACTGGCCATGGATGAAGGTGTACTTCAAGATCAAGCCTCTTCTGAAGAGCGCTGAGACTGAGAAGGAGCTGGTAACCCTGAAGGAGGACCATGCCAAACTCAAGGAAGACTTTGGTAAAGTTGAGGCCAAGAAGAAGGAACTTGAGGAGAAGATGGTCGCTCTGGTGCAGGAGAGGAATGACCTGCAGCTGCAAGTGTCCTCTGTATGTTTGTTAGTGTTAAATCAGTAATGTTTTTACATATCACCACTGTATACTGTACAAATCAATATGTACCCCCTCTACTCTTATTCAGGGATCAGAGAGTCTGTCAGATGCTGAGGAGAGGTGTGAGGGTCTGATCAAGAGTAAGATCCAGCTCGAGGCCAAACTCAAGGAGACAACCGAGAGACTGGAGGATGAAGAGGAAGTCAATGCTGAGCTGACTGCCAAGAAGAGGAAACTTGAGGATGAGTGCTCTGAGCTAAAGAAGGACATTGATGATCTGGAGCTGACCTTGGCCAAAGTGGAGAAGGAGAAGCATGCCACTGAGAACAAGGTTAAAAAAAGGATAGAATAATGTATGTTTTCTAAGATATCTGTATTATGTTAACTGATTACTGATGAAAAGAAACTCCCCATGTTTAGGTCAAGAACCTGACAGAGGAGATGGCTGCTCAGGATGAGTCCATTGGTAAACTATCAAAGGAAAAGAAAGCCCTCCAAGAGGCCCACCAGCAGACTCTTGATGATCTTCAGGCAGAGGAAGACAAAGTCAACACTCTGACCAAATCCAAGACTAAGCTTGAACAGCAAGTGGATGATGTGAGTTGAGGGTCTTCATGTAAGGAATAAAATATGCCACTTTTGGTCTTTACACAACATATATTTATTGATTAAAATTTGCAGCTTGAGGGCTCCCTGGAGCAAGAGAAGAAGCTCCGCATGGACCTTGAGAGAGCCAAGAGAAAGCTTGAGGGTGACCTTAAACTGTCCCAGGAGAACATCATGGATCTGGAGAATGACAAGCAGCAGTCTGAGGAGAAGATAAAGAAGTAATGCAGGAATCTGTTAACCTATACAAGCTTTTGGGTTTGATTTCGGACGAGCAAAAATTCTAACCATGTACTCAATTATCTGATAAACAGGAAGGACTTTGAAACAAGCCAGCTGCTTAGCAAGATTGAGGATGAGCAATCTCTGGGTGCTCAGCTGCAGAAGAAGATCAAGGAACTTCAGGTTTGTTCATTGTTTTGTATTTCCTCTATAATTAAATGCATATTAAACTAAGTATTTTGCACGTTGGAATGTGATTTTTTAACCATTATGTTTGTATTTCTTATAGGCCCGTATTGAGGAACTGGAGGAAGAGATTGAGGCTGAGCGTGCAGCTCGTGCCAAGGTTGAGAAGCAGAGAGCTGATCTGTCCAGGGAACTGGAGGAGATCAGTGAGAGGCTTGAGGAGGCTGGTGGTGCCACTGCTGCTCAGATTGAGATGAACAAGAAGCGTGAGGCTGAGTTCCAGAAGCTGCGTCGTGACCTTGAGGAGTCCACTCTGCAGCATGAAGCCACTGCTGCAGCTCTGCGCAAGAAGCAGGCTGATAGCGTTGCTGAGCTGGGAGAGCAGATTGACAACCTCCAGCGTGTCAAGCAAAAGCTTGAGAAGGAGAAGAGTGAATACAAGATGGAGATTGATGACCTCTCCAGCAACATGGAGGCTGTTGCTAAAGCTAAGGTTGGTGGCATGAATATCCTTATGTTGCCTTATAAATGAAGTAACAAATATTTACAGAACTGATTATAACTTTTATTGTTTCCAAGATTTACATCACTTCAAAAATGTGTATTTTTACAAACAGGGCAATCTTGAGAAAATGTGCCGCACCCTTGAGGACCAACTCAGTGAAGTCAAGACCAAGAGTGATGAGGGCGCCCGCATGAACAATGACCTCAGTGCACAAAGAGCAAAACTTCAGACAGAAAATGGTAAAACTCACAGAATGTAGAATTGTATTAATATCCCTCTGTACTTGTATTTGCATGCTCATACTTCTGCTACAAAATATTTTAAAATATGTTTTCCCATCAAGGTGAGCTTGGCCGTCAGCTGGAGGAGAAAGATGCTCTTGTGTCTCAGCTGACCAGAAGCAAGCAGGCTTTCACTCAGCAGATTGAGGAGCTGAAGAGACTGAATGAGGAGGAAGTCAAGGTAAAGAACTAAGCTAAATAACAGACTACTACCTTATTCTGATGATAATTTGTGTCCCTACTAAAGACTATAAATATTTCTCCACAATCAGGCCAAGAATGCCCTGGCCCATGCTGTTCAGTCTGCACGCCATGACTGCGACCTCCTGAGGGAGCAGTTTGAGGAGGAGCAGGAGGCAAAGGCTGAGCTGCAGCGTGGCATGTCCAAGGCCAACGGAGAGGTTGCTCAGTGGAGGACCAAATATGAAACTGATGCCATCCAGCGTACTGAGGAGCTTGAGGAGTCCAAGTATGTTTTAGTAACTTCAAAATATTTATTGTCATCTAAATATGCATTTGAAATGTATCTTATCCTCTGAAATTTACCATGTTACTTCATCAGGAAAAAGCTTGCCCAGCGTCTCCAGGAGGCTGAGGAGCAAATTGAGGCTGTTAACTCCAAGTGTGCCTCTCTGGAGAAGACCAAGCAGAGACTCCAGGGTGAGGTTGAGGACCTCATGATTGATGTGGAGAGAGCCAATGCTCTTGCTGCCAACCTCGATAAGAAGCAGAGGAACTTCGACAAGGTTTTCTTAAAAACATTGTTAATTTACTTATATCTGCAAATGAAAACACAGAAAAAACATAAACAAAGCTTTGGATGTTAAATTGAACTCCCTTACTTCCCCCTTTAAAAGGTCCTGGCAGAGTGGAAGCAGAAGTTCGAGGAGGGTCAGGCTGAGCTGGAGGGTGCCCAGAAAGAGGCTCGCTCTCTCAGCACTGAGCTGTTCAAGATGAAGAACTCTTATGAGGAGGCTCTTGACCAGCTGGAGACTCTGAAGAGGGAGAACAAGAACCTCCAGCGTAAGTCAAGATGAGCTTACTAGAAGCATATTTCTCAGTAAAATAAAACACAGTGTACATTGTTGTAATTATCTGTTATATATATTGTAAATGTCACTTTGCAGAGGAGATCTCTGACCTGACTGAGCAGCTTGGTGAGACTGGAAAGAGCATTCATGAGCTGGAGAAGGCCAAGAAGACCGTTGAGACTGAGAAGGCTGAGATCCAGACAGCCTTGGAAGAGGCTGAGGTACAGACATGCAACTTATTTTATGACATTTATTCTTGCAGTTCTAAACTCCTGTTATCTTAACTGTTGTTGACAAAGGCATGAGACATATTTGCAAAACTTGTTTTCAATCTCTCATTACACAGGGAACTCTTGAGCATGAGGAGTCTAAGATTCTCCGTGTCCAGCTTGAGCTCAACCAGGTCAAGGGTGAGATTGACAGGAAGCTTGCAGAGAAGGATGAGGAGATGGAGCAGATCAAGAGGAACAGCCAGAGGGTGATTGACTCCATGCAGGGCACCCTGGACTCTGAGGTCAGGAGCAGAAATGATGCCCTGAGAGTCAAGAAGAAGATGGAGGGAGACCTCAATGAGATGGAGATTCAGCTGAGCCATGCTAACCGCCAGGCTGCTGAGGCCCAGAAACACCTGAGGACCGTCCAGGCTCAGCTGAAGGTCAGTTACAACACACATACAAAGACTGTCATGGAATATTTAAAAAAAATAAACTGTTGTATCTTATGGATTGCAGCAATGTAGTATAACAAATGCCTTTCTTACACTAGGATGCCCAACTGCACCTTGATGATGCCGTTAGAGGAGGGGAAGACATGAAGGAACAGGCTGCCATGGTGGAGCGCAGGAACGGTCTGATGGTGGCTGAGATTGAGGAGCTCAGAGCTGCTCTGGAACAGACAGAGAGAGGCCGCAAAGTGGCTGAGCAGGAGCTGGTTGATGCCAGTGAGCGTGTCGGCCTTCTGCACTCTCAGGTAAAGAGAAGTTACTTAAAAATGTAATTCAATCAGGATGTTGCACTGTTGAGCTTACAGTTTACATTGAGTGGTTCATTATTTCTAGAACACAAGCCTGCTTAACACCAAGAAGAAGCTTGAGAGTGACTTGGTTCAGGTCCAAGGTGAGGTTGATGACATTGTCCAGGAGGCCAGAAATGCTGAGGACAAGGCCAAGAAAGCCATCACTGATGTAAGTAAAATTTCTTTTTGAAATTGGGAATGTGCAAAAGGGAATGCACAATTTGTGAAACTGCAAATTACTGTACCATTATTTAGGCTGCCATGATGGCAGAAGAGCTGAAGAAGGAGCAGGACACCAGTGCTCATCTGGAGAGGATGAAGAAGAACCTGGAGGTCACTGTGAAGGACCTGCAGCACCGCCTGGATGAGGCTGAGAATCTGGCCATGAAGGGTGGCAAGAAACAGCTCCAGAAACTGGAGTCCAGGGTAGGCAGCAAACCTTTAACAAGAATGCTAATAATAAAACACTACAATATGTAAGTTAGAAAATATGTTACTCTAATGATTGAATATATCCCATGTTCAGGTTCGTGAGCTGGAAGGTGAGGTTGAGGCTGAACAGAGGCGTGGTGGAGATGCTGTGAAGGGAGTTCGCAAATATGAGAGGAGGGTGAAGGAGCTTACCTACCAGGTAACTAAATGTCATGACATAGCTGTATAAAATTGTTACACTACATGAAATAGAAAAAAAGACTAACTCAAAGTTAATGTTCCTTTTAGACTGAAGAGGACAAGAAGAACATGGCCAGACTTCAGGATCTGGTTGACAAGCTGCAGCTGAAGGTCAAGGCCTACAAGAGGCAGTCTGAGGAGGCTGTAAGTGGCATGTCTTATCATATTAACATTAAATGTTAATATAAATGTTAGTTTTATCATAATGAGCTGCTCCGTTTCCTGAAATGATGAAACACCTTTAGTCACCTCCACTAATGTCCTTTTGAAAAACAGGAGGAACAGGCCAACACCCACCTGTCCAAGTTGAGGAAGGTGCAGCATGAGCTGGAGGAGGCTGAGGAGCGTGCTGATATTGCTGAGTCCCAGGTCAACAAGCTCAGAGCCAAGAGCCGTGACTCTGGAAAGGTAAGATCATTGTTTCTAGGCAAAAACTATCGTTCTGAAATCTGAAAGGCATTATTGTTTAGTTTGTACTGTACTTAACTTTCTTTCTCTGTTCTATTTAAAGGGTAAAGAGGCTGCAGAGTAATCTCTTTGGACCCTCACTTACAGATGGATTAAAAATCCTAATCAATGTGCCTATTATGTGACATGTACTACCTAATAAATTTATGTATCTAAATACTTTTGTTTGTCTATTTCAATGCCGTGTTCTTGAACTAATTTATACACATCAGTGTGAAAGAAGTCTTTCACATGACTCAATTTCTAGTCTATTATTTGATCTGGAACACTGCTTATATATTCTAACCTATTAGATTTTGAATAATGAATCTTCACAATCATTTAACACACTATTGGTCAAATTACAGACCTTACCAATTGGTACTTGTATAGCTTGTGATGGTACAACCGCACAGGAACCATGCCCTGCTGGCACCCTTTCTGCTGAGAAAGTCACACATGCATACACAAACTTGAGTACATATACTAAACTTGAATTTATTACACAAATATTCTGGACTGTTTTCACACTAAATTTTGAGTTTTATTAATGATAATACCATTTTGGACTGCCATCAAGTTTAAAATGCTATGGACTGGTGCACAACACAAACTTTATTGACATGTGACTAACATAATGGACTAATTTCTAATTTGCACTAGCCTGGTAAACTAGCCCCTCGTACCTCACTTTGTTTTGTACAGAGGGTCTGGCTGTGCTGTATTGAAAAATGTTTTTCTTCCTGGAGATGTGGACTCTGCTGAAATTTAAAAAGACTGGAACTGCCTTTACCTGAACATTAAAGTGAAGACAGTTACGAAGCTTTCCGGAAACTAATGGGCTAACAACTAACACTCATGGACACTCGCTCTGTGCGCTGATTTGGCTAGGAAGGATTCTGCCTACAATGAGCCATTTCAATGGCACATGCGTCAGACCCTCTGTACAAAACAAAGTGACGTACGAGGGGCAGGTTTACCAGGCTAAATTGTCAAACTGAAAACCTAACTGACTGAAATGAAGACATAATAGAGAATATTCATACTTCAATTATGCATGCTATCTTTAGTTAGGTAAATTGTTTGGTTTGCTGCTCTGGCTTTTTGTAGACTTCGTCTAGTAAAGGTATGCCAGCCGGGAGCACAGAACAGTATACTCGGCCCCGTTTTCCTAATTTGTCATGGGTGTGTGTGTGGGGGAGGGGTGCTGTTGAGTATGGCCCTGATCAAGCCATCTCTAGTTGTTGCACTGTTGTAATTTGTTGAATATGATGTTCATTTAAATAATCTGCCAAAGAGTTCAGCAGCAATGTGCAATGGCTTATGACCAGCAAGCAATGTGCAATGGCTTATGTTTGTATGTCGGCCTGTTTGGTGTTTTATGTGTTAATTGATTGTTTAGTATCTACCTGCCTGTGTTAATGGTACTGCCCACCAGGTATAGGTTCCCCCGTTGTTGGCCTGTTAGGTTGATCTTGTCTTGTGTATGACCTGTAAGTACTCTGACCCTACTGTATGACATCTCTAGCTTTTGGATTTTAAGAGCATGTGTTTTGTTAAGGCAGACGCCTGTCAGATCTTCTTTGATTTTGGGGACTTTTTTTTTTTTTGCTTGATTTCATTTTTATGTTCAATCGCTACAGCATCAATTCAGTTTCCTGCAACATGAAGTTCATGTGAGGATTACACCTGTCCCTGGGTTACCCTGGGTTACCCGCTAAGCCTGCTCCAGATGTTGTTTCCAGTGCTCCAGTCAGGGGACCTTCTGCCACAAGATGCCGTCCCACCCAGGTTGCCCTCTCCAGGTAGAGCTCTGCTAGAGAGGGAGCCTACACTAAAATCCCTGAGATGCACAGATGATACTGAACACTTCCTATATTCACATTTCAGAGGGTAGCCATTGCGTGTCAGTGGTTTAAAACTGACTGGGTTATTAGACTAGCCTAGCGCCCCCTTCTGACAGGCAAGGCCAGGGCAACTTACAATAATGTGGACCAGGACAACGCTATGGATTATGGACGAGTGAAGGAGGCGATACTTGACATCTATGACATCAATTAGAAGTCATTCTGACTGCAGTTTTGAGAAGCCAAGGTGGGTGAAAACAAGACCCCTAAAGAGTTGTGAGTCTGCGAGATCTTTACCAGAGATGGGTACAGCTGCAACACTATGCCAAGAAGGAGACTGGAGAGATGGTCATTCTTGAGCAGTTTCTCCACCTCATGTCTTCAGACCTCTAGATGTGGTTACAGGAGTGCAATCCCAACTCTGTTGCAGATGCTACTGCCTTCACAGATGTCTATGTCTGCTTGTTGTAAGACCTAGCCTTGGACATATGCTCAGTGGAAGGGCAGTCAAGAGTCAAGCAAAGTCAGCCTGAGCCACCAGAGAAGCCCAGCAGGCCCAGTGAGAGTGGGTCTGCGGGGGTGAATGGTGGTCCATCCAAACAAAGTCCTGATGTTAAGCCCAGAGTGCCGGTGTGTTTCCAATGTGGACAGGAAGTTGAGATAACCCAGAAGTTACCACCGCCAAATTTCTCTCACACCTGCTCACTTGACACCAGAAGTGTGTGTGTGTGTTGTGTGTGTGGGGAGGGGGGGGTTGATAGTAGATGGCAAAACAGACACTGTTGCATGTACGGACTGTTTCCACACATGCATACAAAGTGTTTTCACACATGCATACAAACAGTTTTCACACTAAGCGTACACCTTTATTGATTATGCTACCATTTTGGACTACTATGACCTTCAAAATGCTACAGACTGGTGCACAACATGAACGCCATTAGCATGTGGCTAACTCAGTGGACTATTTAGTTTATCATGATAATTTGCACTCAAATGAGCCCATAACTAAGGGACAGTCAAAACTTTGTGAGAGCAGAAACACTGAACCCAGTGGCTGCAGCTCCTTTAGACCTGGCTGCAGAAACAGGCAAAACAACCACAGTCGGCCCTCATTGGCTTAGGGCTTTTGTTACATGCATCCTATGTTACTGTGCACTCATGGATACAGTTTTGATGATATAAGCTTAGACAAGAACATCACATTACCCAATGAAACATGTACAGGGTCTAGCCAAAATAATTGGAACAGTGTAAATTTCCCTCTTAATATTTCAATGACCTATTGTGTCAAGAATATTGATTCATTGAGTTCAATCAATAATATTGAGGTCTGGAGATTGAACTCAGCAGTCACTTTAGCGGCAGTAATCCTATGATTTCTTCCCACAATGCGTTTTAATGCACGTCTGTCTCTTGGACACTTGGAAGTCCAGCCGGAATTACGACGGTTGCTGGAGGTTTTTCCCTGCTTCTTGAATTCCGTCATGGTCCTTGATATGGTAGTTCTTGAGAAACTAAGCAGTTCAGCTGTCTTGGTGATTGAGGCTCCTGCCATACGAGCTCCAACAATTTGCCCTTTTTCAAACTCCGTTAGGTTACACATTTTAACTTACATTTTACTACAATCTGAAAAACAATTAAAAATATACAGTTAAGTAGATAAATAAACCTATCTACAGTGGATATAAACTCCCATAATGAAATTTGAATCAATATTCTTGACACAATAGGTCATTGAAATATTAAGAGGGAAATTTACACTGTTCCAATTATTTTGGCTAGACCCTGTACTTCAAAATTTCATTCAGCCTCATCCCTTTGGCTTTTGTTGTGCTTGTCATGCAAAAACGTATGCACTTTATGACTTTAATACAATACAGTTCCAGTACATCAACTTCAGCCACATCTTTATATGAGAACTGAATTATATTCACCTGCTATTGTGACTTATTTATTAATATGTTTAAATTACATATTCAGGCTACTACTGCTACAGTAATATGAACCGTCTGGCCATATCCTGTCCTCACACAAGTATGAGTCTGTGTAGGAGGTGTGTGTGTCTGAAGTGTCACTGCTCCGGGAAACTTACTTAGGGCACATGTATCTCCTTGTGTGTACATGTGTGTAGTCTGCTAAGTCTGTGTTCCTCTACACCTCTGTTAGCTTATTATGTCTTCTTTTTGTAAGTCGCTTTGGATAAAAGCATCTGCTAAGTGTAATGTAATGCAGAGTGTAGGATGGCTGTGCCCTCATATGTTGTGTACTAAGGATTCCTTTCTTTGTTATGCCTTGTGTTAATGTGTTCATGTGACTGTGCTGTAATGCAAATTGCCTATCGATGTGAGTCCAGGTCAGAACTGTTGATCTCAGGTCTAAGTGTGAACTCATGGAAGGGCCACTTTTGTTTTTTGGCAGATGGCCTTACTTAGTGTAATCCAGGCTAACCGGCTAGACTAACATTTCATCACACAGATAACTAGATTATTATTACTAGTGCAGAGCCTGTAAAAGACGTCAGAGTATTATGTTTTTTGTATAACGTATTGTTTAAGTGGGTGACATCAGGTAAAAGAAGGAGGCCTACATAAATACAATTGCACCCAGTGACTTGTGAGATTGTCACTAGGCGCTGTTTTGCGATGTGGGATAACAGGAATTTAGACGTAAAATGTTGTCTCCTCACTGTAGGCCTACGTGTGCAGTGCTGTAGTTTGCTGTTGCATTACCTGCGTAGCAGCCTTGCTGTGGGCAAATGTTCACTCCTCCACTTGTAGTTATGTCGCTAGTCGTGTTATGTCCAACACTGTAGTTATATAGTTAGTCATGTTATGACCTACAGTCTATGGTTATGACCAACCACTAGCACCTAGCGTTGTAAATCCTATCAGCCTGGTGTTGCCATGGCTACGGCCAGAGCTTGCGCGAGACAAGCTTGTTTAACGGATATCTTTTTTGCCCGAATAACAAAACTTGTCACTGCACATACCTGTAACATTAGGATGACGCTCTCCAAATTTGTCAGACAGACGTTCCTGGCATTAGTAGATAAATAGATAATCATTTCACTTTTAAAATAAAACCGGGTAGCCTACAGGACCAGGTGATTCAGCTCTGACAGTTACTTACAGGTAGTCTTGCACATGCACAGTAAGTAGTAGAATAGTTTTGTCGGAGGGATATAACAGTGGGAAGATAAGGGACATGTACTTTTAGGCACACTGATGCTTCCGCTGCTATTTTTAATTTCACTATGCTCAAATACCTGGTTACATTTGCTACATTACATGAAGCTCAGTGGCTAAACACACCTATGCCTATGCCAGTCTTGTGGTGTAAATGTTCAAACAGGTTTGGATATCAACACTTGTCATAGGCCTATCGTTTTCCAGTTGACACGTTTTGTTTTTTAAACTGTCATGTTAACCTAGTGTTGGAGATAATGCCAAAATAGTCATGTAAAAGCCTGAATACTCGGCAATGTGGATAGAAAAAAATCAACTTTGGAAAGAGGGAGAGTTTTTTTTTAAAGTCTGTCTGTCTGTCTGTCTGTCTGTCTGTCTATCTATCTATCTATCTATTTATCTGCCTTCTTACAGATGTTCATTCTCATCTATTTTCATAATGTAATTACTCTGGTATACACACATATTTGACTTCAGCCATTAAAACGGCAAAAAGAGTTTGTGAAAAGCATTGACTGTATATAGGGTGAAAAGTGTCAAGAGCAATAGCTATGGCAACATGCAGATCTGTATGCAAAATTGGAAGTCTATGTAATTGCTGAAAAAAACTAATTGAAATTAAATAACAAGGTGTATTTGCACCAGAAATACTTTAGTTTTCATAGATATGTATTGATGTGTGCTTTGTTCCACTAGCCCAAAGCAGTTTCTTGTGTTACCCTTTGACAACCTCTCTGCTAAGGATATCTGACGAGGAACCACCCCAACTGCTAGGCTCCACCCTGGCCAGTGTCACTGCACTCAGCCAGAAAATAGATGCAGTGGTGGCGTCTAACCCCAAGACCCAAATTATGGGAGACAGGAAAGGGATTAAACAGACCACATAAAACACAATTCTGGCATTTTGTCCTGAATAGCACCCACTAGTCACAAAGGTCTGACAAGTTACATATATGTCACATCGGGCGTTTATGGTAAATTTATTCCTTGTGCATTTTATTAGTAATTCTGTTCATATTACATGAATATGACATTATGTTTTGACTATATTTGTATCAATATGTTTTCAGTTTCACAACACAAAAAAATAATTGAATATCATTCAATGAGCTAAATTAACTGAGCATATCATGTTATTTTTTCTGATTGTGACATGTGCTTCTCACATCATGACAATTTTAAGGTTAATGTCTTTTACTGATATTGTATGATATGTCAACTATGAATAATTCTCTGGAAATGTCTCGCTGGAAATGTTCATATTAAAACAATGAATACAAACAATGCGTCTTTCACCAGTGTAACTCATAACAAGCAGAATCAGAATTTAATGGCCAAATATACTTACATAGACAAGGAATGTGACTCTGGAAGATGTTGACTCACTAGTATACATCCAACATTTAGACATGACGTGAATAAACAGGTGAAAGAGGTGTAAAACACTTACTCCCCAACAGGGGCAACAAGTTACATAATATACATACTGGCCAATATAAACATACTCTACAATATAAACATAATTGATATAGTGTATAATATAGAACTCAATAATTTACAAAACAATATTTTTTATAAATATAAGTGATCTAAAGGTAATAAAAACGTGTACTGAAAAGCGTATTGACATTTCTGGTCAGTGATCCACAAATAAAAGTGTTTCCCTGTGTGCAAGTATTTCACTATATACGGTAGGTGTTTCACAACAGCAGAATGATATAGTGCATGCTTCTTTCTGACAGCTGTATTTTTTGTGAAGCAGAAGTGGCAAGCATCTCTTAATGTGATTAAAAAAAGGTTTTTGCTACATGGACCACATTGGTTATACACAAAACCATCAAATATGGCACATAATACAAATAGGTGACAGCCTACAATGTATGTTGCACAGCACACCCTCAGCCACTACGGTGGCAGAGGAACACATGGCAAATGTTCAGAGAAATCTCTGCACTCTAAGATCCATGCAAACAGTGTTTATTTCCTTCTGAGATTTCTTCTGAGGTTCATCAGGGCACTCTGATATAAAATAATAATAAACAAACAGTTTTTGCAAGCATATCAATACCAATGGGGAATTTGAAGCATTTCAACCATTTGAACCATTTTTTTTTATCTCTTTTGAATTATTTAGTGTTCAGAAGCTGCTCTAAATGTGTGCGCAAGTATGTCAGCCTAATTTATAGCTTGCAAGATTCCTGACTTTACGTATTCCTATGATTATGAATATACATATAAATACAACTCTAGAAACAGTAAACAATTTAATTTATTTTTAATTTATTTATTTAGGTAAATGAAACACATTTATCAACAGTGTATCATGTGCTTTACCACACATGTCACGAGCTGGAAGTATGAAGTATGATTAACTTGTTGTAAACACCGTAAAGATAAATAAACACCAATAAAAATTGGCAGCTGCCTGAGAGGCTTTCCCTAGTTAAGGTCAGACTAAAAATAGCGTCATTAGGTTGTGAGAATTAATTTTGTTGTGTTTGTTGTTGTGTTTGTTGTGTTTTTGCATTTAAATCCACTCTTTATAAACATGACATCCTATAAGAGGCTTTAGCTGATGTGTTTCAGATTTTATTTTTAATTTTTTTAGACAGGGTTAAGAGAGTGAGAGGGAACCTAATGCTTAAAATTTAAAAACATGTGTCACAAGTCACAAATCAAGTCTCCATCTTTGGAATGCTGCCCTAAATTGAAGTGGGTGACCTCTGACTGTGCCAAAAAAAGACGGGTGTCGGAAGACAGTAGTCTACGTGTATGTAGTATGGACATAATTAATCTGTACACTTACAAGGGAAATTAGTTTCTCTTTTCTCTTTAATCTAAGAATGTGCAGATCTCCATAAAGGGACCGTGTTCTTTTTTTAGTAACCAAATCATACACTGAAAGCAAAGACAAACAACAACAAATTTAACATAAAAACAGACACAGGGTTAAAGTATTTTTGTAACTATTACATTCAGTTATTTTTGCTATTGTTGAAGAAAGTGGCCAGTAAGGCCATCATGTAGCCTCTGAGGTCTAAGTGGGGGAGCCTGTATAATGTAATTACAGAACGGCATCAATGAGCAGGACACTACAGCTGCTTTATCAACAGTTTGCCCAATTACTGAAAGCACAAGATTACAGGATGGTTTATCTATCCTTTCCTGGGTGCACTGAAGATGTTATATTTGAGTAAACTGACCATGTATAAAATATATATGATGATAAGATGGTGAGAGGTTGTAAGGCAGATCTTTATCCTGCTTGATACTGCTTATACATGTACACTATGAGTGGACCAAAAAGGTACATTTAAAAGTGACTCATTCAGTAACTTGTTAAAGTAAACCTTTAGTGTGTGTGTGTGTGTGTGTGTGTGTTTGTGTGTGTGTGTGTGTCTGTCTGTGTGCGCGCGCACATGTGTGTGTATGTGTGTGCGCGCACGTGTGTGTGTATGTGTGTGCGCGCGCGCACGCACGTGTGTGTTACTGTGTGTGTGTGTGTGTGTGTGTGTGTGTAAATGCTTGGTGTGAAGTTTAAATATAAGGAACCCTTGCAAACCTACCTTATTTGGATTCTGCTTACTGTGCAGATGGCCACAATATAAGGACCAGGAGAAGCAGGGAGGGTTGCACAGAAGGCCACGGGGTTCCAGCTCACAGTAAGTCGTCACCTGCTTGACTTGTCACAGCAGAGCCCTGCCACAGGGCAGGCTGCATGCATTTTCAACTCTGAAACGTGGGACACAGATTGGCACAATAACAAGATTTTTCAGTTTTTCCTTTTTAAAGTCAGTTTCAACACGAACTGATCCACAGCTAGCTAAACAGAAGACATTTTCATTGCGTTGTTCTTTCTTTGACATAATGAAGCATATTGTTTTTCTTGTGTATACTAATGAAGTCTATGTTTGTTCTTATCTTTTAAGGTAACATTATTTTTCATCGGAGCTGGGGACGAATAAGTAAGTTTGCACAGTGGGCGATGCTGCAACGTAAACAAGTTTTAAATAATGCCAAGCAGGTTAATTGGCTTACAAAGACAGCAGCTGTTTAGGATATCCTTTAAAGCTTAAAACCAGATTTCACTTTGTTGGCCACCCATAGGAAAGCAAAATCATTTCTCCCTATAGGGACATTTAGGCTAATTAAGAAACATTAGGAAAAAACAGAACACATACAGATCTTGATTTTGATGTAAGCTGGGACTGGGGCTAAGAAACAGCCCTCTTCTTAAGTCCAATTTAAGTTCAATTGAAGTTTTTAAATTAGATTGAAGCTCTTTAAATAGTTCCTTCTTAGCATCGTCCCAAACTAATTAATATCTTGCTTTATTTTAACTGAACATCCGCTAAGGACAGAAACATTTGACATCTCACATACTTCTCATGAGGCAAGGCACAGACAACCTTGGGATATAAACATTTTTATTGGAGCAAGCACGCTCCCACCCTCACAAAATTTGATTTTACCTGGTTACACCCAGAGGTGTAAGACAGACATATGGAACACACAAGACAATAGTCAATATCTATAGAACACAACACACTGACAGGTCTACATCTCCCTCCAACTGTCTCCCAGTTACATGAGAGGACATTATTTGCAGACATGTGCACAGGTTATAATGCACACACATCACCAGTGACACAGACATGCGCAGTGTGGCAGGACAAAGTCAGATAGATGTGTGACACAAGAGTAGGTGGAACAGCACAGGATGTGGGTAAAAGCATGAGGCATCTTTTCCAGTCATTAGAAGCTGCAAAGGTGTATCTCCCATTTCATCCTTTGCTCCAGTCAGTGAAGCTTATTTTCTTTACTGTACCTACTAAAATGTTGCCTTGGAAACTACTATATATGCTCTTGTAACTTGTTTGCAAGTGTGTGTCTGCTAATTAGACAGTTATCATTTTTACCCTTCATCTGTTTTCCTTTAATTTAAAAATGCTTTTGATTAATACAGGTAACTGCAACCATGGGGGACGGAGAAATGGCTGTTTATGGCCCAGCTGCCATCTACCTGCGTAAGCCTGAGAAGGAGAGAATTGAAGCCCAAACCAAGCCCTTCGATGCAAAGACCGCTTGCTATGTGGTTGACAAGGAGGATTTGTACCTGAAGGGTACCATCAAGAGCAGAGATGGCGGCAAAGTCGTTGTTGAAGTTCTTGACACCAAGGAGGTTTGTCTGCACTTTGGTTTGGTTTAGCCTAAACATAACAGCCAAAGGATTTTTGCCCATATTATGACAAATCTGTCCTTTATTTGCCACCATGTTAACGTTGTTTCGCACAAATGTTGTCAGGAAAGGACTGTTAAGGACGATGATGTCACCCCAATGAATCCTCCCAAGTTCGACAAGATTGAGGATATGGCCATGATGACCCACCTTAATGAAGCTGCTGTCCTGTATAACCTCAAAGAGCGTTATGCAGCATGGATGATCTACGTAAGATTTGTGCTCTTAATGAAATGAATGACTGAAATTCAGATCTGCGTGTTAATACTTTAATGGTAAACTATGTAATTCCCCATTTCAGACCTACTCTGGACTTTTCTGCGTCACTGTGAACCCCTACAAGTGGCTCCCTGTGTACGACCCAGCTGTGGTGTCTGCCTACAGAGGCAAGAAGCGCATGGAGGCCCCACCCCACATCTTCTCTGTCTCTGACAACGCCTACCAGTTCATGCTTCAAGGTAAGTACTTGTAGTGTATTTTTATACAAGAGAAAAAGATTAGAGTTGAATGTTATCTAATTTTTCTATTTTCCCCTCAGATAGGGAAAACCAGTCTGTCCTGATTACGTAAGTGTTGATACACCTTTTAAATCTACACACGTGAGCTATTATAACACCATGCTTAACTGTTAACTTTATAACACCTTCACGCCTTCATCTTTCATGTAACATAGCGGAGAATCTGGTGCTGGAAAGACTGTCAACACCAAGCGTGTCATCCAGTACTTTGCAACAATTGCAGTGTCTGGTGGTAAGAAGAAAGACGAGGCTGCTGCACCAGCGGCTTCTGGAAAACTCCAGGTGAAAACTCAACACATTCAAAATCCAATTTCTATTAGTTCACAAAACATTAATCTATGATAAACAAAAGATTTTCACAGCCTAACAAAATGTTTCTCTTACTTTCAGGGCTCTCTTGAGGACCAGATTATTGCTGCCAACCCTCTGCTGGAGGCCTATGGTAATGCCAAGACTGTGAGGAATGACAACTCCTCCCGTTTCGTAAGTTACTATAACATGCATCTTCTCACTCTTACTACAGTTATGTAGTGTATGACTAAAACACATCACTTATGATATAATATTGTTTTAAACAGGGTAAATTCATCAGAATTCACTTTGGCACAACTGGAAAACTGGCTAGTGCTGATATTGAGACTTGTAAGTAAAACCAACCTATTTTGAAAAAATGTGCTACTGTCATATCTGTGGAATGAACATATATGAAAGTAAAACATATATTCTTTCAATAAACAGACCTGCTGGAGAAGTCTAGAGTGACATTCCAGCTTCCTGATGAGAGAGGCTACCACATCTTCTTCCAGATGATGTGCAACCACATGCCTGAGCTGATTGGTAGGCTGGAAACCTTCAAAGAAAATAAAAAATCTTGGCATTAAAATAAAATGCTAATTTTACTGATCTTCACTTCACTGATTTACACTCTTTCCTTTGCAGAAATGTGTCTCATCACAGCCAATCCCTACGACTTCCCCATGTGCAGTCAGGGTCAGATCACTGTGGCCAGCATCAATGACAAAGAGGAGCTGGTGGCTACTGATGTAAGACTTTTACTTTTGTCAATCTCAATAATATACTGCATATATTCTATCTCCAATGCT
This sequence comes from Setipinna tenuifilis, assembly GCA_030347295.1. Taxonomy (NCBI): domain Eukaryota; kingdom Metazoa; phylum Chordata; class Actinopteri; order Clupeiformes; family Engraulidae; genus Setipinna; species Setipinna tenuifilis. The sequence continues at coordinate 1,090,964 of CM059273.1, read as the reverse complement.
GTGCGGTCAATAATGTGGAAATTACCTTTTTATTCCAGACTGCCATTGACATCCTGGGTTTCACTGCAGAGGAGAAAGTCACCATTTACAAGCTGACTGGTGCTGTGCTCCATCATGGCAACATGAAATTCAAGCAGAAGCAGCGTGAGGAGCAGGCCGAGCCTGATGGCACTGAGGGTGGGTTTCAACACATTACTTAAAGGCTTACTCCTGAACATGTCAAAATTTAACTTCTGTAAAATTTCTAAAATATTATTTTTTAAAATGTGCAATATCCCTCCTACTCCTGATTACCCTGTTTTTTACTGACTCCAGCAATGCTACATTCTTTTCAGATGCTGACAAAGTTGCTTACCTCTTGGGCCTGAACTCTGCTGACATGCTGAAGGGTCTCTGCTACCCAAGGGTGAAGGTCGGAAATGAGTACGTCACCAAGGGTCAGACTGTACCACAGGTACTGTATTCATCAACAAAATACCCTTTGCTATGTTCTGTTATCCTATTAGTGGCACATATGAACTAAATTGGGGATATTTAATACTTATTTCATTTTTATGTTTTAGTGCAATAATGCCGTGTCTGCCCTGGCCAAGTCTATCTATGAGAGGATGTTCTTGTGGATGGTCATCCGTATCAACCAGATGTTGGACACTAAGCAGCCAAGACAGTTCTTCATTGGTGTGCTGGACATTGCTGGCTTTGAGATTTTCGATGTAAGGACTGACCTGATAGAAATACTTCAGTGTTAATGACTCCAGGCTGTAAATGTTCACACTGATTTTAACTTCTTATTATAGTACAACAGCATGGAGCAGCTGTGCATCAACTTCACCAATGAGAAACTGCAACAGTTCTTCAACCACCACATGTTCGTCCTGGAGCAAGAGGAGTACAAGAAAGAGGGTATTGAATGGGAGTTCATTGACTTCGGTATGGACTTGGCCGCTTGCATTGAGCTTATTGAGAAGGTGAGATCTTTGCATTGTCACAATGTGGTTCATCTCTAAAATGTAATGCCATCCATTGTTAACCCTTTAAGTGATCTCCTTATTATTTTAAAACAGCCCATGGGTATCTTTGCCATCCTTGAAGAGGAGTGCATGTTCCCCAAGGCCTCTGACACCACTTTCAAGAACAAGCTGTATGACCAGCATCTTGGCAAGAACAATGCCTTCCAGAAGCCCAAGCCTGCCAAAGGCAAGGCTGAGGCCCACTTCTCCCTGGTGCACTATGCCGGCACTGTGGACTACAACATCGCTGGCTGGCTGGACAAGAACAAGGACCCACTGAACGAGTCTGTTCTGCAGCTGTACCAGAAGTCATCTGTGAAACTGCTGCCTGTCCTGTACCCACCTGTTGTTGAGGGTAACATTCTTCACTACATATAACTAAACTTTCTTAATTATCAACTCGACCATTTGTTTCTCATTTATTAAATGAGATATCTGGCAGTGACATCAATCATCGGGTTTCTTGTTATGTATTTATTATTGTTTTTTTTATTTAATCTTTCTTTGATTTAAAGAGAAGGGAGGCAAAGGTGGTAAGAAGAAGGGTGGCTCCATGCAGACTGTGTCCTCCCAGTTCAGGGTATGTGTATCAATATCATCAACAAAATGATCAATAAATTAACTTAATTAATAAGCATGATGAAATGTATGACTAAAATCTCATGCATTCTTACCTCAACAGGAGAACTTGGGCAAACTGATGACCAACTTGAGGAGCACTCATCCTCACTTTGTGCGTTGCTTGATTCCTAATGAAATTAAGAAACCAGGTAAAGTCATTTTAGTAGTGATTGAAGACATGTTTGTTGTTGTAGCTCCTGCATTATCTACAGATACTAATATTTCTGTGTTTTGACAGGTCTGATGCAGAACTTCCTGGTCATCCACCAGCTTAGGTGCAATGGTGTGCTTGAGGGTATTAGAATCTGCAGAAAGGGTTTCCCAAGCAGGATCATGTATGCTGACTTCAAGCAGAGGTGAACACATCCAGCAATTGTGATAATGCTGTATTTTTATTTGATTTTTTTATTTTGGGGAAAATGACATATATTTCATATTACCTCCAGATACAAGGTGCTGAATGCCAGTGTTATCCCTGAGGGACAGTTCATTGACAACAAGAAGGCTGCTGAGAAGCTCTTGGGATCTATTGATGTTGATCACACCCAGTACAAGTTTGGACACACTAAGGTATACATCTCCTAGATCAAAATTAACCAGCATACCATGCATCTATTTCTGCTTCCATTCAGTAATGTTTTTACATTGTCTTCCTTAAATCTCAGGTGTTCTTCAAAGCTGGTCTGCTGGGTACCCTTGAGGAGATGCGTGATGAGAAATTGGCTTCCTTGGTCACAATGACTCAGGCTATCTGCCGTGGATTCGTCATGAGGACCGAGTTTGTCAAGATGACAGCAAGGAGGTACATCCTATTTGTTGAAATAAAATGGTAAAGCTATTAGTGTGATAATGTTGTAATATGAGGATTTTTCTCATCTGATAGAGCGAAAACCCATATAACAAGTTGGGACAGCTGTACACTTGATGATCATTCTTAATTTGCACTCATCAACAGTCCTAATGTGAACACATGCAAGCTTTGTTAAACAGGTTTTTAAGACTCATACATAGTCTTAGTCAGAATACCACAGCCTAAATTCCTTGTATGAACATGGCCTAGCTCTTTTAACAAGGCTGAATGCACTTTTTCAGAGATGCAATTTACACCATCCAGTACAACCTCCGCTCATTCATGAATGTCAAGCACTGGCCATGGATGAAGGTGTACTTCAAGATCAAGCCTCTTCTGAAGAGTGCTGAGACTGAGAAGGAGCTGGTCACCCTGAAGGAACAGTATACCAAACTCAAGGACGACTTTGGTAAAGTTGATGCCAAGAAGAAGGAACTTGAGGAGAAGATGGTCGCTCTGGTGCAGGAGAGGAATGACCTGCAGCTGCAAGTGTCCTCTGTATGTTTCATATTGTTGTGTTTAAATCAGTAATGTTTTCACATATTGTGTATACCATACAAATCAATATGTACCCCTTTCACTCTTATTCAGGGATCTGAGAGTCTGTCAGATGCTGAGGAGAGATGTGAGGGTCTGATCAAGAGTAAGATCCAGCTCGAGGCCAAACTCAAGGAGACAACTGAGAGACTGGAGGATGAAGAGGAAGTCAATGCCGAGCTGACTGCCAAGAAGAGGAAACTGGAGGATGAGTGCTCTGAGCTCAAGAAGGACATTGATGATCTGGAGCTGACCTTGGCCAAAGTGGAAAAGGAGAAGCATGCCACTGAGAACAAGGTTAAAAAAAAGCATAAAATAATGTATGTTTTGTAAGATATCTGTATTATGTTGACTGATTACTGATAAAAAAAAAACTCCCCATGTTTAGGTCAAGAACCTGACTGAGGAGATGGCTGCTCAGGATGAGTCCATTGGTAAGCTGTCAAAGGAGAAGAAAGCCCTCCAGGAGGCCCACCAGCAGACTCTTGATGATCTCCAGGCAGAGGAAGACAAAGTCAACACTCTGACCAAATCCAAGACCAAGCTTGAACAGCAAGTGGATGATGTGAGTTGGGGGTCTATATGTAATGAATTACTTGTTCTGCTATAGGTTCTTAAACTTACAACTATTCTAATCTGTAGCTTGAGGGCTCCCTGGAGCAAGAGAAGAAGCTCCGCATGGACCTTGAGAGAGCCAAGAGAAAGCTTGAGGGTGACCTGAAACTGTCCCAGGAGAACATCATGGATCTGGAGAATGACAAGCAGCAGTCTGAAGAGAAGCTGAAGAAGTAATGCATTATTTCTCCCAACATTAATTCATATTTTCAGCTGCAATTATACTTAAGTGACTCATTTTTATTGTACGTTGCTCTGGATAACAGGAAGGACTTTGAAACAAGCCAGCTGCTTAGCAAGATTGAGGATGAGCAATCACTGGGTGCTCAGCTGCAGAAGAAGATCAAGGAGCTTCAGGTTTGTTCATTGTTTTGTATTTCGTCTATAATTATATATATATTAATCTCTGAGTATTTCACAATTTGGGATGTGATCTTTTAACCATTATGTTTGTATTTTTAAAGGCCCGCATTGAGGAACTGGAGGAAGAGATTGAGGCTGAGCGTGCAGCTCGTGCCAAGGTTGAGAAGCAGAGAGCTGATCTGTCCAGGGAACTGGAGGAGATCAGTGAGAGGCTTGAGGAGGCTGGTGGTGCCACAGCTGCTCAGATTGAGATGAACAAGAAGCGCGAGGCTGAGTTCCAGAAGCTGCGTCGTGACCTTGAGGAGTCCACTCTGCAGCATGAAGCCACTGCTGCAGCTCTGCGCAAGAAGCAGGCTGATAGCGTTGCTGAGCTGGGAGAGCAGATTGACAACCTCCAGCGTGTCAAGCAGAAGCTTGAGAAGGAGAAGAGTGAATACAAGATGGAGATTGATGACCTCTCCAGCAACATGGAAGCTGTTGCTAAGGCAAAGGTCAGAACTTTTACACCCTTAACTTCTATTGATTACTAAGTATATGCTTTCATGTAATTTTTCCCAAATTCATCCAATTTTTTAAATAATCATGTACCGTCGATTTCATTAACAGGGCAATCTGGAGAAGATGTGCCGCACCCTTGAGGACCAACTCAGTGAAGTCAAGACCAAGAGTGATGAGGGCGCCCGCCAGAATAATGACCTCAGTGCACAGAGAGCAAAACTTCTAACTGAAAATGGTAAAACTCAAAGAACTTGAAGTTGTACTGTACAAACATTGATATGTGGTTGTTCTTACACAATAATTTGCATTTCTATTAAGGTGAGCTTGGCCGTCAGCTGGAGGAGAAAGATGCTCTTGTGTCTCAGCTGTCTAGGAGCAAGCAGGCCTTCACTCAGCAGATTGAGGAGTTGAAGAGACTGAATGAGGAGGAAGTCAAGGTGAATAATCTGAATATAACATCTGTTTTTTAAAAAGGCTGATTGAAATTCACAAGGCTTTGAGAATGAGATTGTTGACAAAAGTATTTTTGTGTAACTAGGCCAAGAATGCCCTGGCTCACGCTGTTCAGTCTGCACGCCATGACTGCGACCTCCTGAGGGAGCAGTTTGAGGAAGAGCAGGAGGCAAAGGCTGAGCTGCAGCGTGGTATGTCCAAGGCCAACGGCGAGGTTGCTCAGTGGAGGTCTAAATATGAAACTGATGCCATCCAGCGTACTGAGGAGCTTGAGGAGTCCAAGTATGTTTTAGTAACTCAAACATAAAAAATGTTTCAGTAACTCAAACATAAAAGAAGAATTGTGTAAAATGCATCATTATTAAAAACATTAAAACCATGGAATCTTTTTTTAGGAAAAAGCTTGCCCAGCGTCTGCAGGATGCTGAGGAACAAATTGAGGCTGTTAACTCCAAGTGTGCCTCTCTGGAGAAGACCAAGCAGAGACTCCAGGGTGAGGTGGAGGACCTCATGATTGATGTGGAGAGAGCCAATGCTCTTGCTGCCAACCTTGACAAGAAGCAGAGGAACTTTGACAAGGTTATACCTCTACATGGAATGATAATATAGTACAAACCAACCACCATAATGTATAGTACAACATAACAGAATTAGTAATTGTGTATGTCAAATTGATCTAAGACCAAACCTACTTCTCATAGGTTCTGGCTGAGTGGAAGCAGAAGTTCGAGGAGGGTCAGGCTGAGCTGGAGGGTGCCCAGAAAGAGGCTCGCTCTCTCAGCACTGAGCTGTTCAAGATGAAGAACTCCTATGAGGAGGCTCTTGACCAGCTGGAGACTCTGAAGAGGGAGAACAAGAACCTCCAGCGTAAGTCAAGATGAGCCTACTAGCAGCATATTTCTCAGTAAAATAAAACACAGTGTGCATTGTTGTAAATATCTGTTATATATATTGTAAATGTCACTTTGCAGAGCAGATCTCCTACATGTCATATTGTATATGTCTAATATTTAAATTGCCCTGCAGAGGAGATCTCTGACCTGACTGAGCAGCTTGGTGAGACTGGAAAGAGCATTCATGAGCTGGAGAAGGCCAAGAAGACTGTTGAGACTGAGAAGGCTGAGATCCAGACTGCCCTGGAAGAGGCTGAGGTACAGAGATATAACTAATCTCAAGACATTTACTGTTGTAGTTCTAAACTCTTGTTATCTTTACTGTTGACAAAGGGATGTAACATGTAATCCTGTTTTCAATGTCTCATTACACAGGGAACTCTTGAGCATGAAGAGTCCAAGATTCTTCGTGTCCAGCTTGAGCTCAACCAGGTCAAGGGTGAGATTGACAGGAAGCTTGCAGAGAAGGATGAGGAGATGGAGCAGATCAAGAGGAACAGCCAGAGGGTGATTGACTCCATGCAGGGCACCCTGGACTCTGAGGTCAGGAGCAGAAATGATGCCCTGAGAATCAAGAAGAAGATGGAGGGAGACCTCAATGAGATGGAGATTCAGCTGAGCCATGCTAACCGCCAGGCTGCTGAGGCCCAGAAACACCTGAGAACCGTTCAGGGTCAACTGAAGGTCAGTTACAGTTGGAATATTATATAAAAAACTGTCCTAAGAATACATTTCAAGTAAACATACTTCTGTCCTTAGATTAATACAATATACCAAATTCCTTTTTATATCTTGCACACTAGGATGCCCAACTGCACCTTGATGATGCCGTTAGAGGACAGGAAGACATGAAGGAGCAGGCTGCCATGGTGGAGCGCAGGAACGGCCTGATGGTGGCTGAGATTGAGGAGCTCAGAGCTGCTCTGGAGCAGACAGAGAGAGGCCGCAAAGTGGCTGAGCAGGAGCTGGTTGATGCCAGTGAGCGTGTCGGCCTTCTGCACTCTCAGGTTGGGAATGGAAAAAATAATAATTAAAGGATTAAACAACCAATTTCAACACTCAAAATATAACATTGGTTATTTATTTTTTTACACTAGAACACAAGCCTGTTGAACACCAAGAAGAAGCTTGAGAGTGACTTGGTTCAGGTCCAAGGTGAGGTCGATGACATCGTTCAGGAGGCCAGAAATGCTGAGGATAAGGCCAAGAAAGCCATCACTGATGTAAGTTCTATTGCTCTTTTTATCTGCTGCATTTTGTAAAAAATATTTGACTTCTTTCACCTAATACACTATACCATGACGTAGGCTGCCATGATGGCAGAGGAGCTGAAGAAGGAGCAGGACACCAGTGCTCATCTTGAGAGGATGAAGAAGAACCTGGAGGTCACCGTGAAGGATCTGCAGCACCGCCTGGATGAGGCTGAGAATCTGGCCATGAAGGGTGGCAAGAAACAGCTCCAGAAATTGGAGTCCAGGGTAGGCAGCAAACCTTTAACAAGAATGCTAATAGTAAAACACTACAATATGTAAGTTAGAAAAGATGTTACTCTAATGATTGAATATTTCACATGTTCAGGTTCGTGAGCTGGAAGGTGAGGTTGAGGGTGAACAGAGACGTGGTGCTGATGCCGTCAAGGGAGTTCGCAAGTATGAGAGGAGGGTGAAGGAGCTCACCTACCAGGTAACTAAATTTTACTACATAGCAGTATAAAATTATTACACTACATCAAATAGAAAAAAGACTAACTTAACAAACTTAATGTTCCTTTTAGACTGAAGAGGACAAGAAGAACATGGCCAGACTTCAGGATCTGGTTGACAAGCTGCAGCTGAAGGTCAAGGCCTACAAGAGGGGCGCTGAGGAGGCTGTAAGTGACATTTCTTATCATGTTAACACAAAATATTACATAAATGTTATAACATTAAATGTTATCTCTTGTTAGTTTTATCATAATGGCTCCGGTATTTGAGCTGCTCCATTTTCCTTTTTAACGGAAATCTGAAATGATGAAACACCTTCATCTCTACTAATGTCTTTTTGAAAAACAGGAGGAGCAGGCCAACACCCACCTGTCCAAGTTGAGGAAGGTGCAGCATGAGCTGGAGGAGGCTGAGGAGCGTGCTGACATTGCTGAGTCCCAGGTCAACAAGCTCAGGGCCAAGAGCCGTGATAGTGGAAAGGTGAGCAAACATTGTGGGCAAAAATGATCTTTTTCTCAAATCAAGTCTCAAATCTTCGCAAATCTAAAAATCCCTTGCCATTAATCTGTTCTTTCTCTTTTCTCTTTAAAGGGCAAAGAGGCTGCAGAGTAAACCCTCTGAATTTATGTCATTTTCAGAAGGATTAAAAATCCATCCTGATAAATGTGACTTTTCTGTAACATATATCACCTAATAAATTTGTATATCTAAATAGTTTTGTTTGTCTTTTTTAATGGTGTATCCTTCTACTAGTTTATATATGTAATTGTCATCATCTGACAGATTTGGGGCGTCTAAGCACTTCAACCTAAAACCAAAGGTTGAACATGTTGAACAGCACTGCTCTTTGTGACACTGCAGCAGAAAACACATACAGAACTTCACAAATGAATGGTCTATGCAGCATAGAGGGTTTGTCACTGTCCAACATACATACACATGCCATTTTAGTCATTTACATGGGCTTCATACTGAGGCATTTGTAAAGAGCAGAGATATTATACAAGGATGAAAAATTGAGGAAATATTTGGGACAAACTGCTAACCTGGTAAACCAGCCCCTCTGTGCTGTGCTGTATCTTCCTGGAGGTGTAGACTCTCCTGAAGTTTAAAACAATTGGATCTGCCTTTACCTAATCACCAAGATCTGGTCATGACATGCAATTAGCCTGTCTATAAGCCTGCCTACGCACTACAATTCGAATATAGCAAACAAACAAAGTTGACGTCATCGCTCAAGAACACTCTGTTCGCTGATTGTTTAGGCAAGAATCTGCCTGGGACAACCTTCTCAATGGAACCTCAGCCAGACCCTCTGTACAGAATGTAATGAAGTATGAGGGGGTGGTTTACCAAACTAGTTTTGCTCTGCTAGCACTTTAGGTTTTTCCTATTGCATGTCTTTGGCAAGTATTGTCATAATTATGACAAGATACCTAAGAAATTTCCTGAAACCATTATGCAATTCTGCCTTCAAAAACGTGGTGATGTCACAAAGCAGGATTGGAAGACACAATGGTTAATGTTAGGCTACTGAGAGGGAGAGGAGTTGTACCAAATGCCGAAAGAACAAGACTTCATCGTTTTGTAACAGTTTTCAACTGTTTTTGGCAAAGTGACAGAATCCCTCTATAATGTAGTTAAATGGAAACATCAAACCTACATTTGTAGTCATGTTATCCAGTTAGGGAGGCATTGGAAAAAATATTCGTATAATAGTCTCATTCTCCATTTTATGCCACACCTCTCTGGTCATAACTCTTGGTAAGACGTTCACATCTTGTGAATTTATTATTAGCAAGAGGCAGCATGATAGTTGGTGACCTCATCTAAGGGTCTAAGTGAAACTAGTATTGAGTGAATTACGTTTACAGCTCTAAAACAAACAGACTGTATCCAGATGAAGGCCTTATGAAGCACGTTTCAAAAACACCGATACCTTCGTCTGCTCTGTCCTCTGCAGGCCGCCTCCTTCAAATACCATAAGGAGGTGAACTCTGCTGTCAGTGGAAGTGCTACACAAAGGCTGACAGGTCAGCTTCATTGGGATTTTATCATTTAATCCTGTACACTGTACAGGGCATTACAGACTATCTACTGAGGATGTAGGGAGAACAAAAGATCAACTACAATAGCCGTTTTTTTTTAAAATAGGAGTACTGTAAGGTACTGTAAAGCCTAATGCAATGTACCTCACCTGATTAGCTTGACTATGGTTAACATGTATGGACACATAATGTTAACACCACTAGCTGTCAACATTATGTGTCCATACATGCTCACCATACGTGTTTGCTATGTTCTGTTCTTTTACCTTTTTGTTATAAGAACCACTAGCAACAGCCACTGCAACATTTTAATGCAAGACACAATACTAGCTTGCTTCTAAAATGGTAGGCTAGCCTTTGAGTGACGGTAGAAAAAAATCACACATAGCTACACATACAGTGCCCCATTTTTGAGAAAATTGCTCACTTTTTTTAGAGACTTACTTTGATATGACAACCATTTCGCCTTGGCTGGGCAGGATGGGAATGTTCAGCAAGCACAAATGAAGTTGTCAATATTCAAAATGGCGGCACTTTGTTGACATTGAAATGGTGGTCCCGCCTCTGCCATTCTCCTGTCTTGTGATTGATTGCCATAATGAACCAATTACAACAATTTCTGCCCTGAGGACAGCTTTGAGGAAAGAACATTCCCACCTGCCATTGATTGTGCATTTTAATAGTATGTAACTACTTATAGCTTATCTCACCTTGAGGACAACAAGAAATGCATCTTCTCAATAAAAATGCATTTATGGAAACAAATACCAAAAAAACAAACAAATACAGAATAAACAACACTACAATTTACAGACTACTTCTATAACAACAACCGCTAATGATAATGGAAGATGATAAGAACAACACAAAAAGAACAAGAACGTTATAAATATATATATATTTATTAGGTAACAATTACTGTTACGTGACAGTCACGTTAATGAGGACACTAATCCATATAACAGTGACAAACTTTCAGTCCCCTCACTCTGCAGACTCCTTGCCCTGTAAAATAGAAAACATGAAGTTAAAACCATAAATAATGAGCAAATACTTTTATCAACATAATAATAAAGATACACAATACAAAACCAAAAGATGTTTTTGGTGAATGTTCTTACCTTTCCACCATCACGGCTCTTGGCTCTGAGCTTGTTGACCTGGGACTCAGCAATGTCAGCACGCTCCTCAGCCTCCTCCAGCTCATGCTGCACCTTCCTCAACTTGGACAGGTGGACATTGGCTTGTTCCTCCTGAGAAAAAAGTGGGACACATCATGTTACACATTGGCTAATGAGAAATACCTGTCCTTATCTGTAAGAGTGCTGGACTTAACTGATAACTGATTTAAGAAACAAAAAAGGCAAAAACTTGCCATTGTTGTGTCATTGTCCTGCCATTTACTGTATAAAGACTTGATTTGGTAAGTGAAAATACCACCCATGAGTCTATAGCCATAGTTGTTCTATAGCCATTTTCACATGGTCAGAAAGAAAAGCTACTTACAGCCTCCTCAGCCTGCCTCTTGTAGGCCTTGACCTTCAGCTGCAGCTTGTCAACCAGATCCTGGAGTCTGTTGACATTCTTCTTGTCTTCCTCAGTCTGTGGATAAAAGACACTTCCTTAAGCCATCACCTTCTGTCTTAAATTTAGATGAAGAAATGACATATAAAACAGATTGCATACCTGGTAGGTGAGCTCCTTGACCCTCCTCTCATACTTGCGCACTCCCTTGACAGCATCAGCACCTCGTCTCTGTTCAGCATCTACCTCAGCTTCTAGCTCACGAACCTAAACAAAAGGGATATTCATATTTGATAGACTGATGCAAAATTTGCATGCAAAATTTGTAGATAAATATAAACATTGTTTCAATACCCTAGACTCCAGTTTCTGGAGCTGTTTCTTGCCACCCTTCATGGCCAGATTCTCAGCCTCATCCAGGCGGTGCTGCAGATCCTTCACAGTGACCTCCAGGTTCTTCTTCATCCTCTCCAGATGAGCACTGGTGTCCTGCTCCTTCTTCAGCTCCTCTGCCATCATAGCAGCCTAGACCATATAATTGTCATGTGAGAAAGTCAACACATACTTGTCTAGAGAAAAAAATCAATGGCATGTGGAACATTGCTCACATCAGTGATGGCTTTCTTGGCCTTATCCTCAGCATTTCTGGCCTCCTGGACGATGTCATCAACTTCACCTTGGACCTGAACCAAGTCAGCCTCAAGCTTCTTCTTGGTGTTCAACAAGCTGGTGTTCTAAAGTTCACAAACCAGACTATTTAAAGTAACATCTGAATAATGGTGACAGTATTTTTCTGTCATAGGTTTTTACAATTTCTTTACCTGAGAGTGTAGAAGGCCAACACGCTCACTGGCATCAACCAGCTCCTGCTCAGCCACTTTGCGGCCTCTCTCTGTCTGCTCCAGAGCAGCTCTGAGCTCCTCAATCTCAGCCACCATCAGGCCGTTCCTGCGCTCCACCATGGCAGCCTGTTCCTTCATGTCTTCCTGTCCTCTAATGGCATCATCAAGGTGCAGTTGGGCATCCTGATTGATAAACCATTATGTTTTGTTGGGACATAACCAACTTGAAGATCATGTTTTACACACTTTGACGAATAATCTGATATTTTAGTGTTGATGTTACTGACCTTGAGTTGACCCTGAATAGTCCGGAGTTGTTTTTGTGCTTCAGCAGCCTGGCGGTTAGCATGGCTCAGCTGAACCTCCATCTCATTGAGGTCTCCCTCCATCTTCTTCTTGACTCTCAGGGCATCATTCCTGCTCCTGACCTCAGAGTCCAGGGTGCTCTGCATGGAGTCAATCACCCTCTGACTGTTCCTCTTGATCTGCTCCGTCTCCTCATCCTTCTCTGCAAGCTTCCTGTCAATCTCACCCTTGACCTGGTTGAGCTCAAGCTGGACACGAAGAATCTTGGACTCTTCATGTTCCAGAGTTCCCTGTTTAGTTAAAAAAAAACGTGATTTGAAAATTTCAACCATATTTTTGAGAAATGGGGTATTGAATGCCTCCATCCTATTCCATTTTGTGTACCTCAGCTTCTTCCAGGGCAGTCTGGATCTCTCCCTTCTCAGTCTCAACAGCTTTCTTGGCCTTCTCCAGCTCATGAATGCTCTTTCCAGTCTCACCAAGCTGCTCAGTCAGGTCAGAGATCTCCTCTGTGAAAGTGAGGTTAGCACAGTTAATACACTTTCTACATAGATGCGACCTATCCTAATTCTAATTCTGAGGTGCACACTGATTCAGGAAAACAGCTTAACTTACGTTGGAGGTTCTTGTTCTCCCTCTTCAGAGTCTCCAGTTGGTCAAGAGCCTCCTCATAGGAGTTCTTCATCTTGAACAGCTCAGTGCTGAGAGTGCGAGCCTCTTTCTGGGCACCCTCCAGCTCAGCCTGACCCTCCTCATACTTCTGCTTCCACTCTGCCAGGACCTATGAGAAGTAGGTTTGGTCTTAGATCAATTTCACATACACAATTACTAATTCTGTTATGTTGTACTATACATTATGGTGGTTGTTTTGTACTATATTATCATTCCATGTAGAGGTATAACCTTGTCAAAGTTCCTCTGCTTCTTATCGAGGTTGGCAGCAAGGCCATTGGCTCTCTCCACATCAATCATGAGGTCCTCCACCTCACCCTGGAGTCTCTGCTTGGTCTTCTCCAGAGAGGCACACTTGGAGTTAACAGCCTCAATTTGCTCCTCAGCTTCCTGCAGGCGCTGGGCAAGTTTTTTCCTAATAAAGCATTGACATTGTTAACAGAGTAAACAAGGCAGAATAGATTAATCTGCCTTGGTAGGGGACACTTACTTGGCATCTTCAAGCTCCTCAGTACGCTGGATGGCATCAGTTTCATATTTGGTCCTCCACTGAGCAACCTCGCTGTTGGCCTTGGACATGCCACGCTGCAGCTCAGCCTTTGCCTCCTGCTCCTCCTCAAACTGCTCCCTCAGGAGGTCGCAGTCATGACGTGCAGACTGAACAGCATGGGCCAGGGCATTCTTGGCCTGATTGTGGAGAAATATTCAAAGTCCTTAGTAGGGGCACAAATTATCATCAGAATAAGGTAGTAGTCTGTTACTTAGCTTAGTTTTTACCTTGATTTCCTCCTCATTCAGTCTCTTAAGCTCCTCAATCTGCTGAGTGAAGGCCTGCTTGCTTCTGGTCAGCTGAGACACAAGAGCATCTTTTTCTTCCAGCTGACGGCCAAGCTCACCTTGTAGGTGTAATTAAATGTATTGAATGTGACTGTTTGAAAAATCAGAAGATACAGGCAGTGATACTGTATAACAGAATATTTGTTGACTTTACCATTTTCAGTCTGAAGTCTTGCTTTCTGAGCACTGACGTCATTGAGCTGGCGGGCACCCTCCTCACTCTTTGACTTGATCTCACTAAGTTGGTCCTCAAGGGTGCGGCACATCTTCTCCAGATTTCCCTGTTAGTGAAAATGCATACATAATTACAGTGGCGGTTCTAAAGTGTTTTACTCCCCGGGCGGGACAACTTCTCAGCACCCCTGGGCAGCTGCCCTGTTCGCCCGTGCCTAAAACCGCTACTGCCTAATTATCCTTTAATCACAATGATGATGACGTGTTGTTAAATGGTCTCTGGATGTGGGGAAAAATGCTAATTTCAAGGTGTTATTTATTGATTAGATCACATAATTATAAGAATGTTCTGATCTGAAGGTAATGAGCTACCTTCCTAAAAAGTATAATGCATGTTACACACTAATGCAACACTAATGACTCATATGAAATCATTAAAGCTTGCTGTATTATGATGACTATGTTGTTAGTACTGTGCTGTGAAGGCTTCTCGTACATTTTGATTACTGACCTAAAACAAAAAAAAACATACTAAGGCTACGTTCAGACGTGATGGTTTTTGTGCAGACGTCGGTGGACGATTTACCTTATTTTCCTATGGTACAGGGTGTTTTTTAAAAAAAACATCCTGGGTGGTTTTTAAAACGCCGCCGCTGGTGCTTTTTTCCACCCACCCCGGGTGGTTTTCAAGTTGAGAAATTTGAACTCGCACCGAAAAAAACACCCTACGTCAGGTGCTTTTTTGACAGCTGACCAATAAGCGACTGAAATTCTGTAGTTTCAAAGAAGAAACATGGCGGCGAAAACAAAGTCTCTCAGGTCAAACAAAATTCCAACCGAACAACTGGTGGTACTCATAAGTGAGCACACAGAGCTATATGACATGGCAAATAAGTTATACCACAACGTCTACCACAAGGAGACCGTTTGGAGATCGATTGGGGCACGTTTGGGACACAACTGTAGATATTAATTTCAGTTGTTTTCATCCGCTCACACCACAAGCTAGGCTAACCGTTAGCGTTTACGGTCTATGATGGGGCTGCTGCTAAGCACCGCCCCCGTGCTTCGAAAACCACCCGGGGAAGGTGTTTTCTGTTATAAAAAAACATCACGTCTGAACGTAGCCTAAGCCTTTAATGCACTTTTGTTCATTTGTTTGCCCACAGCTTCCATGGAGGCTGAGTGGCATTTCGGGTTGTGAAAATGAAAGCATATATTTATTGATTATAACAGTTTCTTACCTTAGCCTTAGCAACAGCTTCCATGTTGCTGGAGAGGTCATCAATCTCCATCTTGAATTCACTCTTCTCCTTCTCAAGCTTCTGCTTGACACGCTGGAGGTTGTCAATCTGCTCTCCCAGCTCAGCAACACTATCAGCCTGCTTCTTGCGCAGAGCTGCAGCAGTAGCTTCATGCTGCAGAGTGGACTCCTCAAGGTCACGACGCAGCTTCTGGAACTCAGCCTCGCGCTTCTTGTTCATCTCAATTTGAGCAGCAGTGGCACCACCAGCCTCCTCAAGTCTCTCACTGATCTCCTCAAGTTCCCTGGCAAGATCAGCTCTCTGCTTCTCAACCTTGGCACGAGCTGCACGCTCAGCTTCAATCTCTTCCTCAAGTTCTTCAATACGGGCCTATAAGAAATGCAAAAATCATGTAGTAGTAGTAGTAGAAGTCTTTATTGTCATTATGCAAAGTATAGTGAAATGTCAAGATGTTGTAAAAACACATGGAAACATACTGTTGACCAAAAATTCTAATTAAGAAGGCACTGAATGAACAGAGAGAGCTAATGTTAAATAGACCTGCAGTTCTTTGATCTTTTTCTGAAGCTGAGATCCAAGTGATTGTTCATCTTCAATCTTGCTGAGAAGTTGGCTTGTTTCAAAATCCTTCCTGTTTCACAAAAATGGACCAAAATGGCATGATAACTTGGTCCTTCCTGTTATCCAGGACAATAAAAATGAGTCACTTTACTATAAATGGTACTGAAAATATGAATTAATGTTGGGAGAAATAATGCATTACTTCTTCAGCTTCTCTTCAGACTGCTGCTTGTCATTCTCCAGATCCATGATGTTCTCCTGAGACAGTTTCAGGTCACCCTCAAGCTTTCTCTTGGTTCTCTCAAGGTCCATGCGGAGCTTCTTCTCTTGCTCCAGGGAGCCCTCAAGCTGATGGTTCAAAGTGTGCAGTGAGTAGGTATAAATTGGGATCAGTAAAACAATTTTTAGTCATGTGGATGAAAAACTTACATCATCCACTTGCTGTTCAAGCTTTGTCTTGGATTTTGTCAGAGTGTTGACTTTGTCTTCCTCTGCCTGGAGATCATCAAGAGTCTGCTGGTGGGCCTCTTGGAGGGCTTTCTTCTCCTTTGACAGCTTACCAATGGCCTCATCCTGAGCAGCCATCTCCTCTGTCAGGTTTTTAACCTAAACATAAAACACAATATTGTATGGTAATGTCATAAACTTGACAGCATATCTCAGCAGCCTTCTTGTTGTCAATAAACTGTCCCTCAGGAATGACTTGACTGCATATCTCAATACATTGCATATTTCCATTCTTTGTTGCAATGGGTTACAACCTTGTTCTCAGTGGCATGCTTCTCTTTCTCCACTTTGGCCAAGGTCAACTCCAGATCATCAATGTCCTTCTTGAGCTCAGAGCATTCATCCTCCAGTTTCCTCTTCTTGGCAGTAAGCTCAGCATTGATTTCCTCTTCATCTTCCAGTCTCTCGGTTGTCTCTTTGAGTTTGGCCTCGAGCTGAATCTTACTCTTGATTAGACCCTCACACCTCTCCTCGGCATCGGAGAGATTTTCTGACCCCTACAGTGAATGAGAAGTAAAGATGTTTGTAAAGATGCTGTCTGTGATGATGCAGACTAGTACCACAATCACTAGTAAGAAACATACCGATGACACTTGCAGCTGCAGATCATTTCTTTCTTGGACCAGAGCAACCATCTTCTCCTCAAGTTCCTTCTTCCTGGCCTCTAGCTTGGTATGATCGTCTTTGAGTTTGGCATGCTCCTCCTTCAGAGTGGCAAGCTCCTTCTCAGTCTCAGCGCTCTTCAGAAGAGGCTTGATCTTGTAGTACACCTTCATCCATGGCCAGTGCTTGACATTCATGAAGGAGCGGACGTTGTACTGAATGGTGAAGATCGCATCTCTGAAAAAGGAGTTGATTTGTAAGTTAACGAATTTGCTGCATGTTAATCTCACTGAATAGACAAAAATGATTCATTCTGATAAACATGTAATTATCAAATGAAATATACCTCCTTGCTGTCATTTTGACATATTCCCTCCTCATGAGATATCCACGGCAAATAGCCTGAGTCATTGTGACCAGGGCAGCCAGTTTCTCATCACGCATCTCCTCAAGGGTACCCAGCAGACCAGCCTTGAAAAACACCTGAGAAAAAAAGGAAATATAAGCAAATTGGACAGCAAATGGGTAATGAATTTAAAACTTCTATACCTTGGTGTGTCCAAACTTGTACTGGGTGTGATCAACATCAATAGATCCCAAGAGCTTCTCAGCAGCCTTCTTGTTGTCAATAAACTGTCCCTCAGGAATGACACTGGCATTCAGTACTTTGTACCTGCATGTATTCAATAAAAATATTTGTTTATTTATTTCAATAATAGGCTACAGTATCTTCAGACCCTTACCATGTCCAGTTTCAATCTCCATCATCTCACCTCTGCTTGAAGTCAGCATACATGATTCTGCTTGGGAAACCCTTTCTGCAGATTCTAATACCCTCCAGCACACCATTGCACCTGAGCTGGTGGATGACCAGGAAGTTCGCCATTAGACCTGTCAAAATAAAAAAAGTTAACATGTTTGCTTGTTTTGTATGAAGGATTTTGGTGTTCTTACTTATTGGTCTTTTACAGTACCTGGTGTCTTTGTTTCATTTGGAATTAGGCAACGCACAAAGTGAGGATGGGTGCTCCTCAAGTTGGTCATCAGTTTGCCCAAATTCTCCTGTTGATGTAAATGTTTGCGACATGTAAGTATTATGTCCTTTTACAACAGTCATTTGATATAGCATTTAATCACTTTTGATGAGATTTTGAGTGTGATTTTTTGTGCAATGTAAGTATAAAAGGAAAACATCTGACACATACTCGAAACTGTGAGGACACAGTCTGCATGGAACCACCCTTCTTCTTACCACCTTTGCCTCCCTTGCCGCCACCACCACTTTCTGTTGGCATACAAAACAATAACATAAAGACAAATTAGTGGAACAGGCTATGACACAATGCTTTGTGTCAGTATCAAAACAGCTGACAAATTTTCCAAGGGCTGAAACAACTGAGAAACATGTGTTACCCTCAACGACAGGTGGGTACAGGAGAGGCAGCAATTTCACAGATGACTTCTGGTACAGCTGCAAAACAGACTCGTTCAGTGGATCCTTGTTTTTGTCCAGCCAACCAGAGATGTTGTAATCCACAGTGCCGGCATAGTGCACCAGGGAGAAGTGAGCCTCAGCCTTGCCTTTGGCAGGCTTGGGCTTCTGGAAGGCATTGCACTTGCCAAGATGCTGGTCATACAGCTTGTTCTTGAAAGTGGTGTCAGAGGCCTTGGGGAACATGCACTCCTCTTCAAGGATGGCAAAGATGCCCATAGGCTGTTTTAATATAAAGATGAGATTACTTTAAGGGTTAACAATAGATGTTGTCAAATATCAGGAATAAACAACAATGTGACACAACATTGATCTCACCTTCTCAATAAGCTCAATGCAAGCAGCCAAGTCCATGCCGAAGTCAATGAACTCCCAGTCAATGCCCTCTTTCTTGTACTCCTCTTGCTCCAGGACGAACATGTGGTGGTTGAAGAACTGTTGCAGTTTCTCATTGGTGAAGTTGATGCACAGCTGCTCCATGCTGTTGAACTATAATAAGAAGTTAAAAAACGATCAGTGTGAACATTTACAGCCTTGAGTCATTAACAGTGAAGTATTTCCATCAGGTCAGTCCTTACATCGAAAATCTCAAAGCCAGCAATGTCCAGCACACCAATGAAGAACTGTCTTGGCTGCTTGGTGTCCAACATCTGGTTGATACGGATGACCATCCACAAGAACATCCTTTCATAGATGGACTTGGCCAAGGCTGACACTGAGTTCAGGACCTGATGCAAGGTACAGAAATATTTTAATGTTTAGGTTACCCAAAAAGATTGCGACTTAAACTCAAGTCTGTATTTGATAGTATATTACCTGTGGTACAGTCTGACCCTTGGTGACGTACTCATTTCCGACCTTCACCCTTGGGTAGCACAAAGCCTTAAGCATATCAGCGGAGTTCATGCCCATGAGGTAAGCGACTTTGTCAGCATCTATATAAATGTACAATATATTATATTATAGTAATATGTTTATATATTTTAAGTATCTGCAAGCAGCAGATATTATGATATGACAGGACATACAACTGATGAAGGCTGTACATAACCTTAGCACAATTAAAGGAGAAATCCAACCACCCTCTTGCTATCGTGTTTTACCCAACATACCCAAGAGTTAATTTTACACGATTTCTCCTGTAAATTCAATAAACAACATTTTGTTTTTTATTCATTTGTTGAAACCTACCCTCAGTGCCATCAGGCTCAGCCTGCTCCTCACGCTGCTTCTGCTTGAATTTCATGTTGCCATGATGGAGCACAGCACCAGTCAGCTTGAAAATGGTGGCTTTCTCCTCTGAACTGAAACCCAGGATGTCAATGGCAGTCTGCAAAAAAGGGTTTTTTTTAGCTCTGAATCCATTTTTTCAACATTCAATACAAAAGTTGAAGTAATCATAAACATCTTACATCTGTGGCCTCCAGCTCCTCTTTGTCATTGATGCTGGCCACAGTGATCTGACCCTGACTGCACATGGGGAAGTCATAGGGGTTGGTAGTAATGAGGCACATTTCTGTAGAAAGAAAACAAATTCTGTCATTCCACCCCTTCTGTTATATATCCGATAGCATAAAACCTTTTTAAATTACTGATCACAGGCTGGGAGCCTACCAATGAGCTCAGGCATGTGGTTGGTCATCATCTGGTAGAAGATGTGGTAGCCTCTCTCATCAGAAAGCTGGAATGTCACTCTAGACTTCTCCAGCAGATCTGTTGAATTGGATTACATGTGTAGTCATGTGACAAAAGGAAGGAAGCAAATTAAGCATATTTTATAAAAACAAATGTTAGCGTATTTGTCTTTATTCTTTGGAGGATAAGCATACAAGTCTCAATATCAGCACTAGACAGTAAACTTACAAGTCTCAATATCAGCACTAGCCAGTTTTCCAGTTGTGCCAAAGTGAATTCTGATGAATTTACCCTGTTTAAAACAACATGACACATTAGACAGTGCTTTCTCTTGATCATTTAGCAAAGCAGAACCTTATTTTTACTGAATTGGGAAATCACTTACAAAACGGGAGGAGTTGTCATTCCTCACAGTCTTGGCATTACCATAGGCCTCCAGCAGAGGGTTGGCAGCAATAATCTGGTCCTCAAGAGAGCCCTAAACGCCGGAATGCATATAATTGCTATACTGTAAAAGTGTATCATACCTTAAGCCTGGAACAGACCTTTCGATTACTTTTAAGTCTGTCATGATTAGAATGTGACTAATCACCCCAGACAAACAGGTGTGGTTGGTTGGCATTGAGTCAGTTGTAAGTACAAACATAAAAACAGAGTGAAAAAACAACAGACTTTCCTGTGATAATCGCAACCATGTCAACATGGAACAGAGAGGTACCCATCATATCAAATATGGTTGATGATTTCGTCTGAATTGCATTAACAATGATGGGTTAACATTCAAATATGTCTCCCCACCACTATGACAACCCATGTTGGGACTGAGCACTGCCCTCGATCACCTTGGACTACCTAAGACTGGCCCACGTGTTGCGTTATGTCACAATCAGGGTTAGAAATAGGGAGGTCTGTTTCTAGATTTACAAAAAATCGTTTCCAAATGTAACACCATTCTGTCTGATCAATATTCTGTCTGTACCTGGAGTTTTCCAGCAGCCTGTGGCTCTGCCTCCTTCTTCTTCTTGTCACCACCAGACACTGCAATTGTTGCAAAGTACTGGATGACACGCTTGGTGTTGACAGTCTTTCCAGCACCGGATTCTCCACTAGGTTAAATGGTGAATAAAGAATTTATTTTGTCTCATTGGTCTTTCATCTATTAAAACAAAATCACTATTATACATTTTACAGATAAATTCCTACTCACGTAATCAGGACAGACTGGTTCTCTCTGTCTGTTGGCCAAAGCAGAGTAATTCAATTTTAAATTCATATATTAACTTACTGTTAAAGATATTTTGAATGACGAAGCTTACCTTGGAGCATGAACTGGTAGGCGTTGTCAGAGACAGAGAAGATGTGGGGTGGGGCCTCCATGCGCTTCTTGCCTCTGTAGGCAGATACCACTATTGGGTCGTACACAGGGAGCCACTTGTAGGGGTTCACAGTGACGCAGAAGAGTCCAGAGTAGGTCTGATGAACAAATAATATGTTGAAAAAATGTCTTGAAAAGGTGGAGACATTTGTATTATTAGTGACAGGGAAAAACCTGGAATATCACTCACATAAATCATCCATGCTGCATAACGCTCTTTGAGGTTATACAGGACAGAGGCTTCATTGAGGTGGGTCATCATGGCCATGTCCTCAATCTTGTCGAACTTGGGAGGATTCATGGGGCAGACATCATCGTCTTTAACAGTCCTTTCCTGAAGCAAATATACAAATTTGATCAGTGGTCTCAGAATAAATGTAAAATTTCTTTTAAAAGAAAATCAAATTAAATCATTTTTAAATTTAAAAACTGGATCGTCAGCTCTTGTAAGTATACCTCCTTGGTCTCAAGAACTTCAACGGTGACTTTGCCACCATCTCTCTTCTTGATTGTAGCCTTCAGGTACAACTCGTCCTTGTCAACCACATAGTAAGCGGTCTTCGCATCAAAGGGCTTGTTCTGGGCCTCAATCCTCTCCTTCTCAGGCTTGCGGAGGTAGATGGCAGCTGGGCCATAAACGGCCATTTCTCCGTCCCCCATGGTTGCTGGTTAGTCTATGAATTACAACACTGGTGAGTCTATGAATTACAATGTTTTTACAGTAAAATCATGTAACCGTTGATATTAAAAGGGAACTGTTGTCTGACACAATTCAACTGAAATTAAAAAATGTAGGCCTGAATTCAAATAATAATAATAATAATAACAATAATAATAAAAACAAAAACAACAACAATAATAATAATAATAACAATAATAATAATACACTGTATTTGTATAGCACAATTCATACAAGATGTAGCTCAAAGTAAGGTGTGTAAACTATGTATGTGAGTAAAACTAACTTTGAAGTGAGAGTACGTTAGCATAGGGGTTTTAGCATGACAGAGTTCTGGCTGCTGACAGGTCACTGCCACTGAGGGGGTGGCGTATGCTTTTTAACATTTTTAATATTTAACCATTGGCCAGCATGAGTGTATATTCTCATAAAACTACCTCCTCCTTATTGACCATTCAATGATCGCTTCAAACAAACAAAAAACTCTTTCTAAATGTTAACAAATGTTTGCAAACCTGAGCGTATCTCCTAGGAATGAACATAACCCAGAGTGAAAATCTTCATCATGATTTCAGGATAAGAGCCTGTGGTGGGTATCGTGGCATGTGGGGTGTATCAGTCTCAGGTAGGGAAATGGACCTGTTACTGTGGCTGGCTAAGCTGATTCCCAACAGGTTCAAGAAAAGTGGGTGGGGTAGGTGTTTGTGCAGCACTCTCCCCACAGCCACAGTTAAGGTCAGGGTCAAGGTGAAGGTCAAGCTCAAGGTTAAGTGCTCAGTGCTTAACATGTGCCGGATAACTGGCAGCCCACCGCTGTGTGTGTGGCTACATGCCTCCAGTGTGTGTGTGTACGACCCCCGAGATGGGTGACAAGCGGAAGACAGATCTCCCCCAGAGGGTAATAAAAGCCTCACTTCATGCAGTTTTTCTACATTATATGCCTGAGCTAGGAACCATGTTAAAAAAACTGTTGCTGGAGAAAGTCTAAACAGCTCAAGAATTTAAAAGACATTCCATTAACATGTCCTTTAGCATTAACAAGACTAACACATTATTTATAACTACATTTATGCCACAATACATTCCTCTTTTAAATGAAAACCAAAACAATGACTGTAAAAATCTTCTTGCTTTTCACACTACAAGGCATCACTGCAAACATACAGCCAGAGGTGGACAAACTGGATTGAGAGAATAAAAGTCCTGCCATGTATTCCCCCTGCCTGTGTTCTCAACACAGGTGATTTCACTAAGTAGCCCATCTGCCTAGAATCTGCTGGTTTAGTGAATTGGCTGGAACAAATATGTGGCAGGATTTTTACTTTTTGAACCTGGGATGTCCATCTCTGCATACAGCACAGGATATGTTGCAGCGTCAACTTGATTATCCTTACATAATAATTTATTTGTTACACAACATTGACTCAATACCCATCAGAGCCATTGCTTCTTATCCAGAGTATCTTACAAAATGAATGTACTTCCGCCTAACTGCGCTTCTTAGCCAGCTTTGCTTACTTTGCTTAACTAGCTGTTCTACCAAGAGGAGGACAAGGATAACACCATACCTGCTGCTCTCTGGACCAGGTGAATCGATCTCTGCTGTCAGTCTGAAAACATATAAATAATAATGATGAATAAATTCATTATTGACATCATCAGATGAAAGTGGTCACAAAAATAATGTCACATGTACTGAATTAAAGGCATAGACCTCAGTCAAAGTATAACCCCTGGTCACTCAAAAGACAAAAAATATAATTAAAAACAAACAAACAAACAAATAAAAATTGTATTGTTTTAACATCAAAAACAGTTACCGCAGCAAGGAAAAGCTCCTGTGGGATGGAAGAGGAATGTGTACAGTTGGGGCCCCTGCAGCAGTGTGTCACCTCTTTGTGTGAAGTGCGGCCGGCATCAACTTACTGTGTGGAATGCCTCTGGTCCTCTGGTCCCAACCACGTCCCTCTGGTCAGACGCTCGCCGAAATGCCACTGGTCTTCTCCGCAGGTCTCCCGGTCCCTTTTTATTGTCTTCACCTGCTTACGCCAGCAGGGTCCAAATAAGGAAAGATTCTTGCACTTTGTTATATTTAAACATCACAATGCAAATGGTGCCTCGCCTATTAATGAAATGATAATATGGCAACATCAGCCAGTCGGTCTGAAAAAGGTCATTTGTTTCATTCCATTGTGAATTGTAAAGAAATGCATACAATTGTATTTAGTGGTGAAGGTGGCTTTTGTAAGGAGGAGGGGCCCTTCTGTACTCACAGTGGTCAATATCTCACTCTATTGCATCACTATAAACACAGTAGCGCGCACACACACACACACACACACACACACACACACACACACACACACACACACACACAGTGGTCAATATCTCACTCTATTGTATCACTATAAATACAGTACCAGAGGGAGCTCTGGCTGGCTGTGTTGTCAAGGTGAGGAAGAAGAGCTGGGCTTCGGAGGGCTCTGGCCCACTTTAAACTCTTTGCATTGTGCATATGTTGCCTACCTATGCCTTTCCCATCAATAGCTACAGCTCTGGTTCTTATCCAGCTGCAAGACTTATGAGAGCACCTTGGATGGTTAATGCATGTATCCTTAAGAGAGTATCTTGGATGGTTAATGCATGTATCCTTATGTTGTCATAAGGCCTCTATAAACAGAAAGAGCAAGCCATAGACATGCCAGTTCCCAGAGGAGATTTTGTGTGGTGTTGATATTGCAGATGGAGAGCAAAACTTGTATATTTTTATTCTACGCACTCTCAGAAAAGAAGGTACAGAACTGTACTTTTTACTTGTTACATTGGCAGTACCCTCAAACGGACAGGTTTGTACCACTACTGTCCCATTATTTCTGAGAGTGTAGGGGTACAAATCTGTATCTTAAGGTATAATCAGCATTAATGTACCCCCAAAGACTAATATTTGGATCTTGGTACTGATGTGTACCTATTCAGCTCAGGAGAAGGTACAAACTAGTCGTAAAACAGGGTTGACTTTTGTGATGTTTTCACTTTGTCTTGTCTGTGTATGTATGATGGCACTGATGTGTTTTAACCTTTAACTCGCTGGCTTTAAATTACCTTAACCCTAACCCTTAACTATACAAATTAAACGTACTTACTATTTCTCTCATGTTGTCACAATGCCACCTCATGTGGTCACAATGCCACCTCATGTTGTCACAATGCCTCCTCCCTTAGAGGCATGCTTCACAAAATGCCAGCTATGTTTACTCCACAAATGTCACTAATCCCACACACCTATATTTTTATGGGCACCGCCAAGTAGCCGGCCTTACTGGGAAGCAGTGCCATTTTCACGGCTATTTCAGTCGCACACGCGGCATGTTTGTGTGTGTGTGTGTGTGTGTGTGTGTGTGTGTGTGTGTGTATGACTCAGTGACAATAGCTATATGTACATGTGATGAGTGTGACCATGACTAGCTTTCTCTTGCTCAGCAACCTGATGGTACACCCCACAGAAGAAACACACCTTAAACTGCGCTTGCTTGTGCCTCCAAAACGTGCTGGCTTTTCTAACAATACGTAGAGTACTGCTGGAGGCTTAGATCAAACACCCAATGGCTTATAAGAAGCAGCCTAGGAATGCATTACCATACCACTTCCAGTAATAGCGCTGGGGTGTTTATTTGTGTTAATTACCCATCTACACTGGTAGCAACAGTGATGAAACCACTTTTTTTTGACCACTGTTTTTCTACTGTTTCCACTGTTTTTCTTCAAAAGACCAATGTTTATGCCTTGATTTAATTCTACTTTTTCACAATCCACAATCTTACTCTTAAATATCCTTTCATCAGAAGGTTGAAGGTCATCATCAAAGGGATTGTTTCTGCATGCTTGATGTGTTGTGTGCCCTGTCACCCCTGATGCATGCTACAGTCAGGTGCCAACATAGGGGCGTGGCTACTGACGCATGCTACAGTCAGGTGCCCACAGAGGGGTGGGGCTAGAGGCTTCCACTACCTCAGCCATCCCGAGTGGTCACTGTGTCTGTGGGTGATTGGGCATTGACCCTTCATATCAGTGTGTAAAATTAGCTGTCAGTGAGGACACTCTGGCAATGTCACGCTCCATTACAATCCTTTCTAATTTTATTAGGCCATAGGGACTAACCGCTCCCTTGGGTGTGGATTAAAGCAGTTTTTTCAACCTTAAAATAATGTTTCCAAAATTATTTCAGTGGTTCACCAACTTTTAACAGTGTGAAAGGCACTTCTGAACTCGCTTTGCCACCCTGACTGGGCTTTAAATGCACTTAGTAAGTTTGGAGGAGTGGACCATCTCTCTGTAGTTCTCTATGAGAGGCAATTCCGCTTCCAACTTGAAGGGCGACTAAAGACAAAAACTGCATACACTGTAAACCCGGATTGTCAATACAACTCAAAACTTTTGATGTAACTGATTACGTCAATAGTTTTGAGTACATTAACTACATATTTTAATTAAAGTTAATTTAAAAGTTTAAGTACAAAATTCATGTACTTAAACTTTTAAATTAACTTTAATTAAAATATATAGTTAATGTACTCAAAACTATTGACGTAATCAGTTACATCAAAAGTTTTGAGTTGTATTAACTTATCCGGGTTTACAGTGTAGTACTGCTTTACACTTGTTGATAAATGTTTCGCAAATAAAGGTGGTGTACTATAATATATGAAATATCACATATTTATACTGCAGACTCTGAGTAAATGGAGCATCTGAGGAATGGGAATGTTTCCTGAGCGCAGACAGACAGATGGATATATTTTCACGATATTGTTGGGAATATAACCTATGGCCTTCACTGTAAACCCGGATAAGTTAATACAACTCAAAACTTTTGATGTAACTGATTACGTCAATAGTTTTGAGTACATTAACTATATATTTTAATTAAAGTTAATTTAAAAGTTTAAGTACATGAATTTTGTACTTAAACTTTTAAATTAACTTTAATTAAAATATATAGTTAATGTACTCAAAACTATTGACGTAATCAGTTACATCAAAAGTTTTGAGTTGTATTGACAATCCGGGTTTACAGTGTTGCAATTGTTAGCGCCTTATTCTACATGACAAAAAATGCTGTGAAAAATATATGAGAACATCTTGTCAGTCACATGGTTTTCACAGAAAGAGGGAAGTTTAAAACACTAAACCCTCTTTGCTTTAAGTTTGCTGATTACCCTCAGAAAACTGATGCTGAAGGTATTGTCAAAATGAAATATGAATAAAGACACAAACCCCAACAAAGTATTGCTTCAGCAGTAAGGCATTTATTAAGACTTAGTCTTGTGTGCATTCACAATTTGACAGTGACCAGCGGAATTACTCTGCAGATTCTTTGCCCTTTGAAAGAGAGAACAGAAAGAAGCAAATACAGCATTTGTTTAATTATATCATGGAAATGGAGATCAAACCTTCAAGAATAAATGTGCTCTATCAATCATGCTCTGTTCCTGTTGGTAGTTCTCTTTGGAAAACAAGCAATCACAATTCAATCACAGAGAAAGGAGAAAGCAACTGTGCTATTCAAAATATTGGAGTAACATGACCGGTTACAGCTTTAACCAGGCTGCACTGTTGTTGGGGGAAGAGTTATCATCATCTGCATCATATCACGATTACTCAGAAGTAAATGGGCCAACTAGCAAGCTAGTCTCTCTTAGCACTACTGCTATTAAAAAAAAAAAAAAACAGTTTTTACCTTTCCACCATCACGGGTCTTGGCCCTGAGCTTGTTGACCTGGGACTCAGCAATATCAGCACGCTCCTCAGCCTCCTCCAGCTCATGCTGCACCTTCCTCAACTTGGACAGGTGGACATTGGCCTGTTCCTCCTGTTTTATGTGACATTTAGTGCAGTGAATGCAGAGAAACATAGTGGCATTTGAAAGTAATAAAAATAATAATAATAATGTAAGAATATGAGCTGTAATGGTGAGTCTCTTAGTGTGTTACACATAATTAAAAAAAAATGTAACACTACTTACAGACTCTTCAGCCTGTCTCTTGTAGGCCTTGACCTTCAGCTGCAGCTTGTCAACCAGATCCTGGAGTCTGGCCATGTTCTTCTTGTCCTCCTCAGTCTGAACAGAAACATATAAGTAAAGATGTAAGTGAAGTCTGAGAGGCCATCTTCTCTCTGTGCAAGATGGTTTATTGCATTATTTAAGGATACTATGCACTGTGTATTATACTGGATTTATGCATTTTGTAAGGACACAACACACTGTGTATTGTACTGGATTTATGCATTTTATAAGGACACTACACAGTGTATTGTATTGGATTTATGCATTCTGTAAGGACACTACACACTGTGTATTATACTGGATTTATGCATTCTGTAAGGACACGACACACCGTGTATTATACTGGATTTATGCATTCTGTAAGGCAATACACAGTTTATTCTACTGGATTTATTCATTGTGTAAGGACACTATACACTGTGTATTGTACTGGATTTATGCATTCTGTAAGGACACTACACACTGTGTATTATACTGGATTTATGTATTCTGTAAGGCAATACACAGTTTATTCTACTGGATTTATGCATTGTGTAAGGACACTATACACTGTGTATTGTACTGGATTTATGCATTCTGTAAGGACGCTACACACTGTGTACACACAAAGTTTATATTTTAGGAGGCATCACAACTACGGATGTTACTGTCAGAGAAACTAAGAAATATGACACATCGTCACAACTGTAAAATGTGCTGAATTTTCATTATTTACCTGGTAGGTGAGCTCCTTCACCCTCCTCTCATATTTGCGAACTCCCTTGACAGCATCAGCACCACGTCTCTGTTCAGCCTCAACCTCACCTTCCAGCTCACGAACCTGAATAAAGTAATATTTTCAATTGTCAGTATTATCTGTACCAAATTCATATATACTGTACTGTTTTTTGGTCTAGGCTGGCCTGAGCCTGAGCTTTTTCAGTCTGCAAAATATAACAAAACTTAACCATAAAACACTACGTACCCTGGACTCCAGTTTCTGTAGCTGTTTCTTGCCACCCTTCATGGCCAGATTCTCAGCCTCATCCAGGCGGTGCTGCAGATCCTTCACAGTGACCTCCAGGTTCTTCTTCATCCTCTCAAGATGAGCACTGGTGTCCTGCTCCTTCTTCAGCTCCTCTGCCATCATGGCAGCCTACATTATATAATTGTCATGTAAGAAATTGAACACATACTTGTCTAAACAGAAAAATCAATAGAACGTGCACCATTGCTCACATCAGTGATGGCTTTCTTGGCCTTCTCCTCAGCATTTCTGGACTCCTGGACAGTATCCTCCACTTCGCTTTGGATCTGAACCAGGTCGGCCTCCATCTTCTTCTTGGTGTTCAGCAGACTTGTGTTCTAGGGGTAAGGAACAGGTTGGTCATACATTAAGTGTGACAATCATGATAGAATTGAAATTCAAGAACCTTTTGTTTTCTGTACCTGAGAGTGCAGAAGGCCGACACGCTCACTGGCATCAACCAGCTCCTGCTCAGCCACTTTGCGGCCTCTCTCTGTCTGCTCCAGAGCAGCTCTGAGCTCCTCAATCTCAGCCACCATCAGGCCGTTCCTGCGCTCCACCATGGCAGCCTGCTCCTTCATGTCTTCCTGTCCTCTAATGGCATCGTCAAGGTGCAGTTGGGCATCCTAAAAACAGGAAGTGATGTTACTGGTTGTGTCATGGTGCCTCACAGTAAGCAATAAGGCGATTGAAGCACTTGTATTGCCATGACTGACCTTGAGTTGACCCTGGATGGTCCTCAGGCTTTTCTGGGCCTCAGCAGCCTGGCGGTTAGCATGACTTAACTGAACCTCCATCTCATTAAGGTCTCCCTCCATCTTCTTCTTGACTCTCAGGGCATCATTCCTGCTCCTGACCTCAGAGTCCAGAGTGCTCTGCATGGAGTCAATCACCCTCTGACTGTTCCTCTTGATTTGCTCCATCTCCTCGTCCTTCTCTGCAAGCTTCCTGTCAATCTCACCCTTGACCTGGTTGAGCTCAAGCTGGACACGAAGAATCTTGGATTCCTCGTGTTCCAGAGTTCCCTGTAGAGTTATAACATTCTTAGTCTTTCAGTCTTGTTTTTTGTAGTGCTAAGTGCCATAATTTCCTAATTGCAGACTGCATGTTATAACGTTGTTTTTGTTTGTTTGTTTTGTTACCTCAGCTTCTTCCAGGGCAGTTTGAATTTCTGACTTTTCAGACTCAACAGCTTTCTTGGCCTTCTCCAGCTCATGAATGCTCTTTCCAGTCTCACCAAGCTGCTCACTAAGGTCAGAGATCTCCTCTGTAGAAAAGTGGTAGCAAATTTAATTTAACTTTAATAACACCTGATACTGACAGGCTCTGTATTTCATTGTTTTATTTTTCATTTACAATTTTACCAAAATACACTGCTAGTAAGCTCATCTTCACTTACGTTGAAGGTTCTTGTTCTCTCGCTTCATTGTCTCCAGCTGGTCAAGAGCCTCCTCATAGGAGTTCTTCATCTTGAACAGCTCAGTGCTGAGAGAGCGAGCCTCTTTCTGGGCACCCTCCAGCTCAGCCTGACCCTCCTCATACTTCTGCTTCCACTCAGCCAGGACCTTTGAACAACCAGTTATGTCTTCAGGTAAATTTCAAACCAATGAAATAATCCTTTATTAATAAAAATCTCTAACTGCATTACCTTGTCGAAGTTCCTCTGCTTCTTGTCAAGATTGGCAGCAAGAGCATTAGCTCTTTCCACGTCAATCATGAGGTCCTCCACCTCACCCTGGAGTCTCTGCTTGGTCTTCTCCAGAGAGCCACACTTGGAGTTAACAGCCTCTATTTGCTCCTCAGCTTCCTGCAGACGCTGAGCAAGTTTTTTCCTGATAGGGTAACATTCTTGCATGAGAAAACTTGGAATTGTATATCACCATTCTATTGATTTGTGGGACAGATACATACTTGGCCTCCTCAAGCTCCTCAGTACGCTGGATGGCATCAGTTTCATATTTGGTCCTCCACTGAGCAACCTCGCCGTTGGCCTTGGACATGCCACGCTGCAGCTCAGCCTTTGCCTCCTGCTCTTCCTCAAACTGCTCCCTCAGGAGGTCGCAGTCATGGCGGGCAGACTGAACAGCATGGGCCAGGGCATTCTTGGCCTGTTTGTATGAGTAACAGTTGCTTCAATGAAAAGCTAAGTACATGGTGCTCAGTGTAATTTAGTATATTAAAGTTTTTTATATTTATTACCTTGACTTCCTCCTCATTCAGTCTCTTCAGCTCCTCTATCTGTTGAGTGAAGGCCTGCTTGCTTCTGGTCAGCTGAGACACAAGAGAATCTTTCTCCTCCAGCTGACGGCCAAGCTCACCTATTTAGGTGGAAAGTTAAGAGCACACACATTATTAACACAATGGAAATTACCAAGACAACATTAGGGGTGTCACTTTGGCGTCATGGGATTGTTGGAAGGATGAGAATTGTTAACAATGTTGGGGTCCATAGATTATAATGTGGAGTTCTAGAATTTTACATTGTTGTAGACTGCATTCTGTTTAATGCAGTTTGCATAATGTTTGAAAACTCCATAATACTCCATATTACTTTCCATCTTATGTTGACAGTTCAACTCATCTGGTCAAGCTATGTTCTTTATACCATACAACACAATCAATAAAAATAGATCTGGAATGCAACTATATTTTGAAACTTTTACCATTTTCAGTCTGAAGTCTGGCTCTTTGAGCACTAAGATCATTGAGCTGGCGGGCACCTTCCTCACTCTTGCCCTTTACCTCGCTTAGCTGATCCTCAAGGGTGCGACACACCTTCTCCAGATTTCCCTGCCAATGACATTAGCCACAGTTATCAGACTAAGTTTGTAGGCTTAGTGCAATAGATATACGGTAAATAGATTGAAATAGATTGAATTTGACTGGAATGCCATGCACAACACTGAATATAGTAGAACTTGATTGGATTTTTGTCATGCACTGCCATTTTGAATTGAAAAAAATGCCTAATTAACAAATCATAGTATTTGGAAGAAGACCAATTAAATGGATAAACAGTTAATTGTTTGTAAAATGCTAAGAACCTCACGTCTGAACGTAGCCTAAGCCTTTAATGCACTTTTGTTCATTTGTTTGCCCACAGCTTCCATGGAGGCTGAGTGGAATTTCGGGTTGTGAAAGCTCCTTATCACATGAAAGCATATATTTATTGATTATAACAGTTTCTTACCTTAGCTTTAGCAACAGCTTCCATGT
Organism: Setipinna tenuifilis; assembly: GCA_030347295.1. NCBI lineage: Eukaryota > Metazoa > Chordata > Actinopteri > Clupeiformes > Engraulidae > Setipinna > Setipinna tenuifilis. Next base: position 1,058,615 of record CM059273.1, on the reverse strand, counting down.
TGCTGGAGAGGTCATCAATCTCCATCTTGTATTCACTCTTCTCCTTCTCAAGCTTCTGCTTGACACGCTGGAGGTTGTCAATCTGCTCTCCCAGCTCAGCAACGCTATCAGCCTGCTTCTTGCGCAGAGCTGCAGCAGTAGCTTCATGCTGCAGAGTGGACTCCTCAAGGTCACGACGCAGCTTCTGGAACTCAGCCTCACGCTTCTTGTTCATCTCAATTTGAGCAGCAGTGGCACCACCAGCCTCCTCAAGCCTCTCACTGATCTCCTCAAGTTCCCTGGACAGATCAGCTCTCTGCTTCTCAACCTTGGCACGAGCTGCACGCTCAGCCTCAATCTCTTCCTCCAGCTCCTCAATACGGGCCTATAAGAAATGCAAACATAATGGTAAAAAGATCACATTCCAAAGTGCAAAATACTCAGGGTTTAATATACATTTAATTATAGATGAAATACAAAACAAATGAACAAACCTGAAGTTCCTTGATCTTCTTCTGAAGCTGAGCACCCAGAGATTGCTCATCCTCAATCTTGCTGAGAAGTTGGCTTGTTTCAAAGTCCTTCCTGTTATCCACAACAGACAAAAATGAATCACTTAAGTATAATTGGTACTGAAAATATGAATTAATGTTGGGAGAAATAATGCATTACTTCTTCAGCTTCTCTTCAGACTGCTGCTTGTCATTCTCCAGATCCATGATGTTCTCCTGGGACAGTTTCAGGTCACCCTCAAGCTTTCTCTTGGCTCTCTCAAGGTCCATGCGGAGCTTTTTCTCTTGCTCCAGGGAGCCCTCAAGCTGAATATGGAAGGTACAAGGTTTGTAAATGATGAGGTAAAGATTAATAATATATTTATTCAACTATGCATTGATGTATTACTCACATCATCCACTTGTTGTTCAAGCTTGGTCTTGGCTTTTGTCAGAGAATTGACTTTGTCTTCCTCTGCCTGGAGATCATCAAGAGTCTGCTGATGGGCCTCTTGGAGGGCTTTCTTCTCCTTTGTCAGCTTACCAATAGACTCATCCTGAGCAGCCATCTCCTCTGTCAGGTTTTTAACCTACACATTTGGTGTTTTTTCATCAGTAATCAGTCAACATAATAGAGATATTTTAGAAAAGATATATTATTCTATCCTTTTTAACCTTGTTCTCAGTGGCATGCTTCTCCTTCTCCACTTTGGCCAAGGTCAGCTCCAGATCATCAATGTCCTTCTTGAGCTCAGAGCATTCATCCTCCAGTTTCCTCTTCTTGGCAGTCAGCTCAGCATTGACTTCCTCTTCATCTTCCAGTCTCTCGGTTGTCTCTTTGAGTTTGGCCTCAAGCTGGATCTTACTCTTGATCAGACCCTCACACCTCTCCTCGGCATCTGATAGATTCTCAGACCCCTAAGGACAATAAAAAATACAATACTAATATAACACTAATTAGTGATGTGAAGTTTTTAATAATATACATAACCAATAATAATTTTTGTTATGCACTTACAGAGGACAATTGCAGCTGCAGGTCATTCCTCTCCTGCACCAGAGCGACCATCTTCTCCTCAAGCTCCTTCTTCTTGGCCTCAGCCTTTGCCAGATCTTCCTTGCATTTTGTAAACTCCTCTTTCATGTTGGCCAGCTCCTTCTCAGTCTCAGCGCTCTTCAGAAGAGGCTTGATCTTGTAGTACACCTTCATCCATGGCCAGTGTTTGACATTCATGAATGAACGGATGTTGTATTGAATGGTGTAGATTGCATCTCTGAAAAATAGTGATGATAATTGAATGATACTCTACTTACAAAAGGTTGGGGATATTTGGCTTTTAGCCCCAAATACTGTATTGTGCTACAGCATATACAGCATAATACCATGTCATTTTAATAAAAAGGTTTACCTCCTTTCTGTCATCTTGACAAACTCCCTCCTCATGAGATATCCACGGCAAATAGCCTGAGTCATTGTGACCAAGGAAGCCAGTTTCTCATCACGCATCTCCTCAAGGGTACCCAGCAGACCAGCCTTGAAGAACACCTTAAAGAGTAGATGACAATGAGTAGACAATCAATGAATACATTGTTTTTACAGATGCTCAAGTAAATGTCTTTCACATTGTTTGTTTTACATACATTAATGGCAGACAGTATCAAATTCTTTTGAAAGTTCTCTACCTTAGTGTGTCCAAACTTGTACTGTGTGTGATCAACATCGATTGATCCCAAGAGCTTCTCAGAAGCCTTCTTGTTGTCAATGAACTGTCCCTCAGGGATGACACTGGCATTCAGTACTTTGTACCTGCATTTAATAATTCATACATACACAGTTCATGCATTTCTTCTCAAAGGAAGATGATATGGTATCACCATCACTTTTATTCTAGGGTTGGGTCATACCTCTGCTTGAAGTCAGCATAGAGGATTCTGCTTGGGAAACCCTTTCTGCAGATTCTGATACCCTCCAGCACACCATTGCACCTAAGCTGGTGGATGACCAGGAAGTTTTCCATAAGACCTGTCACAGTAACAGTATCACTGTAGTAAATATATGTTGCAGTATCTGCATTTAAATGACAGGTATAGGATAAATATATATGCATTTGTGCTTTTACCTGGTGTCTTTGATTCATTAGGAATTAGGCAACGCACAAAGTGAGGATGGGTGCTCCTCAAGTTGGTCATCAGTTTGCCCAAATTCTCCTGTTGAATTTTATGACATTAAATCTTTTTTTTTTTTTTTTAAATAATGATAATTGTGTGCTCATTGTGCTGTAAAGCTAGACATACCCTGAACTGTGAGGACACAGTCTGCATGGAGCCTCCCTTCTTCTTTCCACCACCTTTTCCACCCTTGCCACCACCACCGCCACCACCACTCTCTGTCATAAAACACATATTACTCAAAGACTAATATACATTTGACTTTTCTGTGTGACACAATTATAGCTTTAAAGAAAGATGGTACCTTCAGCAACAGGTGGATAGAGAATAGCAAGCAGCTTCACAGATGACTTCTGGTACAGCTGCACAACAGACTCATTCAGTGGGTCCTTGTTCTTGTCCAGCCAACCAGAGATGTTGTAGTCCACAGTGCCGGCATAGTGCACCAGGGAGAAGTGGGCCTCAGCCTTGCCTTTGGCAGGCTTGGGCTTCTGGAAGGCATTGCACTTGCCAAGATGCTGGTCATACAGCTTGTTCTTGAAAGTGGTGTCAGAGGCCTTGGGGAACATGCACTCCTCTTCAAGGATGGCAAAGATGCCCATGGGCTGTTTTAAAATAAAGATGAGATTACTTTAAGGGTTAACAATGGATGTTGTTAAATATCAGGGATGGACAACATTGTGACAATGCAAAGATCTCACCTTCTCAATCAGCTCAATGCAAGCAGCCAAGTCCATACCGAAGTCAATGAACTCCCAGTCAATGCCCTCTTTCTTGTACTCCTCTTGCTCCAGGACGAACATGTGGTGGTTGAAGAACTGTTGCAGTTTCTCATTGGTGAAGTTGATGCACAGCTGCTCCATGCTGTTGAACTATAATTGACATTTAAAAAAAGTTGAATTCACAGCTTCTAATCAATTAATAATGCAACATGTATACTAAAAACATGTGTTCAGTCCTTACATCAAAAATTTCAAAGCCAGCGATGTCCAGCACACCAATGAAGAACTGTCTTGGCTGCTTTGTGTCCAACATCTGGTTAATACGGATGACCATCCACAAGAACATCCTCTCATATATAGACTTGGCCAAGGCTGATACTGAGTTCAGGACCTGATGCAAGGTACAGAAATAGTTTAATGTTTAGGTAACCCAAAAAGATTGTGACTTAAACTCAAGTCTGTATTTGATAATATATTACCTGTGGTACAGTCTGACCCTTGGTGACAAACTCATTTCCGACCTTCACTCTTGGGTAGCACAACGCCTTAAGCATGTCAGCAGAGTTCAGGCCCATGAGATAAGCGACTTTGTCAGCATCTGAAATTGCAACATTTTTCAGTATTCAAAGCATTACTTCCCTATTACATTACAACATAAACTATGACACGGACATAACGTGAAAAATGTCATTGATTGAAATGTTAGAATTTTATCATTCTTAGAGTGGGTTAAATTCAGAGACTTATTGCCAAAACTGATCCGATATAGATACGTCCTGAAAGAATACTTATACCCACCCTCAGTGCCATCAGGCTCGGCCTGCTCCTCACGCTGCTTCTGCTTGAATTTCATGTTGCCATGATGGAGCACAGCACCAGTCAGCTTGTAAATGGTGACTTTCTCCTCTGCACTGAAACCCAGGATGTCAATGGCAGTCTGGAATGATAAAAGGTAGACTTATTTATATATTTTTAAAGATACATGCATGACATGAGGCATATCACTTAAAAAACAGAGAACCGGCGCATCTTACATCAGTAGCTACCAATTCCTCTTTGTCATTGATGCTGGCCACAGTGATCTGACCCTGACTGCACATGGGGAAGTCATAGGGGTTGGTTGTGATGAGGGACATTTCTGTTGGGGGAAAACAGCAGTTTGACTTTTTTACTCTGTTTAGTACATGTTTCCAATGGTACACTGAATTAGTATGGCCTACCAATCAGCTCAGGCATGTGGTTGGTCATCATCTGGTAGAAGATGTGGTAGCCTCTCTCATCAGAAAGCTGGAATGTCACTCTAGACTTCTCCAGCAGATCTGTTGAATTGGATTACACGTATTGCCATGTGACAAAATGAGAGTAGCAATATTCATCAAACTTTTTTTTCATAACAAAAACAAAAAAGTTTTTCAAATGAGGTTTGTTTTACTTACAGGTTTCAATATCAGCACTAGCTAGTTTTCCACTTGTGCCAAAGTGAATCCTGATGAATTTACCCTGTTTAAGATAAAGTTACATCCTAATCAATCCATTCTGACTGAATAACAAAAGAATTTAAAGCCAGCGTTTCAGTGAGACGGTAACTTACAAAGCGAGAGGAGTTGTCATTCCTCACAGTCTTGGCATTACCATAGGCCTCCAGCAGAGGGTTGGCAGCAATAATCTGGTCCTCAAGAGAGCCCTACAAGAGAAGAAACATGTTACTACTTAGGTGAGCCGTCTGTTTCCAGATGTAATGATGTACTTTGCTAATGATGCCGGTGAAACATTGAGTGGGTGAATGATGCTCAATGGTGATCAGTGGGAGAGGTTCTTGTGGGTTGTATTGAAGTTAGGTTTTAAATCTGTAAAGGGTTCTTACCTGGAGTTTTCCAGAAGCCGCTGGCGCATCTTGCTTCTTCTTGTCACTACCAGCCACTGCAATTGTTGCGAAGTACTGGATGACACGCTTGGTGTTGACAGTCTTTCCTGCACCAGATTCTCCGCTACATTATACATGGAAGATGAAGAAACTTAGATACTTAGAGACTTAGATCTGCATAAAAGGAGGGGAGGAAAGCAGACAAAGATCAAGAGACTCTGACACTTACGTAATCAGGACAGACTGGTTCTCCCTATCTGAGGGGCAAAATGAAACATTAGGTCAAGATGAAATATTTCAAATGTATATATTAATAATGCTATTTACTGTGTCTTCAATAGACAAGTCTTACCTTGCAGCATGAACTGGTAGGCGTTGTCAGAGACAGAGAAGATGTGGGGTGGGGCCTCCATGCGCTTCTTGCCTCTGTAGGCAGCTACTACTTCTGGGTCGTACACAGGGAGCCACTTGTAGGGGTTCACAGTGACGCAGAAGAGCCCAGAGTAGGTCTGAAATGGAGAATAAAGTTTATATTAGTATTATTGTGTTATGAATTTACTAAAAGTAAGCTGTTGGGGGTTTTTTTGCAGATACAGAAAAAGCTTACGTAGATCATCCATGCTGCATAACGCTCTTTGAGGTTATACAGGACAGAGGCTTCATTGAGGTGGGTCATCATGGCCATGTCCTCAATCTTGTCGAACTTGGGAGGATTCATCGGAGAGACTTCGTCCTCCTTAACCGTCCTTTCCTGGAGAAAACAAACAATAGAAGTTAAACAGAGTCATACTCTCTTCTTCTGTAGAAGAGTAACACACATCTGCCAGATGTCTTGCTAATATACCTCCTTGGTGGTCAGCACTTCAACGGTGACTTTGCCACCATCTCTCTTCTTGATTGTAGCCTTCAGGTACAGCTCGTCCTTGTCAGCCACATAGTAAGCGGTCTTCGCATCGAAGGGCTTGTTCTGGGCCTCAATCCTCTCCTTCTCAGGCTTGCGGAGGTAGACGGCAGCTTTGCCAAAAACGGCCATTTCTCCGTCCCCCATGGCTGCTGGTTACTCTGTGGATTACATCACTTTTTAAGTAAAATCATAAAATCTCAGACATTAAAGGGGCAAAGACAAGCTTCAAAGATGTGCAGGAGCCCCAGCACCACAGCTAAACTGTTCATCATGACTATCAACTACTCAAGAAATGTTCTATACATTCTACTGATTAGTTACAATTTGTCATCTCCTCCTAAAGTAGTTGCCATCTGCACCCCATGGACCTAGGGGACTGGTGCGTGTGGTATGTGGTCATGATTAGGGTGTTGGGGTGTATGTCGTATGTGGTGATAGGTGTTGGGGTGTGTGTGGTATGTGGTCATGATTAGGGTGTTGGGGTGTATGTCGTATGTGGTGATAGGTGTTGGGGTACGTGTGGTATGTGGTGATGGTTAAGGTGTTAGGGTGTGTGAGCGTGCTGCACTGAAAAAGATAGAGGGTTCTGCACAACACCTAGTTAACGCATGCTTGTGAGGTGGCAGCAACTAAACAGGTGAGGATGGAGAGCCCCATTAGCCTGGTAAACCAGCCCCTCATACTTCACTTCAGAGTCCACACCTCCAAGAAGAAAAATGTTTTTTAATACAGTACAGCCAGACCCTCTGTACAAAACGAATTAAAGTACGAGGGGCAGGTTTACCAGGCTAGAGCACAATCTTAAAGGCACCATCTTAAAGACATGGAAATCAATCTGCAAGTGATAATTAAAAGGAATGTGTCAAGACATTCCACACTGTATGTGACAGCAGTGGAGCAAATGCTAGGTAACAGACACATGTCCAGTAACATATGTAACCTACAATCATCATTAAAAAGTGCCAAAAAGGCAGCATTTAAAAGAAGTCATAACATTGATGGGAGCTTCTACAAAATGCATCCTAGTGTGCTCTTAGAGTCTCGCAGAACGCTTGTCTTTCCCCTTTAGGTATCAGATTGTTTAATTGAGAGAGTGTTTGAACACTACATGAATGAATAAGTATCATTGTGAGTGTTTAAACACTACAATTCAACACTGTCATCATTGTGGGAGTATTTGGGTAAGCATCTGAACTGTGGGGAGCAGCGAGCTAACATGAAAAATTTGGGAAATCTTACCTTGTCTTCCCAACACCAGATAAATTGTCAGCTCCCCTAAGGAGAAAACAGCAATTAAGAAAAATGAATAAGAATGAGTAAATAATCATGATTTCAGTAAAGTTATTTTCCCACTTCAAAAAATACTTGACACATCATTAAATGTCGGTATCTAATATCCCTAATATCCAATTAGTTATATATAAATATATATAAATATTAATGTATAAAATCAATGACAATGTGATGGTGCCATGGAGGCTGCTGGCATTTGTAAGAGCACAAGAGCAGTGAGTCATGCAGGAGAGAGGCACCTCTTTAATTGTCTGATATACTGATAGTATTCATGAAATCAGCCTCAGTAACCACAAAGTCATACCAGCACCAGTGAATGCATCTATAATATTTACATACATTTCTATTTACATTATCATTAAAAAAATATAGACACCCTTATATGCATGCAGTGAGAGCGCCATGCAGGAGAGCACCATGCAGCAGAGTGCATGCAGCAAAGAGCCAGGCAGGAGCATGCATGCAGTCCATCAGAGGTGGCCAGGGCAGCAGCAGCATGGATGCAGAGGTAGTCAGGAGAGAGCCAGGCCATGCAGTCCATCAGAGATGGCCAGGGGAACAGCAAGCCATGCAGTCCATCAGAGGTGGGCAGGGCAGCAGAGTGCATGCAGGAGAGAGCCATGCAGTCAATCAGAGATGGCCAGGGGACCGGCATGCATGTGGTCCTTTAGAGGTGGACAGGGCAGCAGGGCAGCAGGTGATGACTCACTGCGGAGGGGCTCCTCTCCGGTCCTCGTGAGTCTGCGCTGGTCCATCAGGGCTTTATATTAACCTCCAGCTGCACACTAATCAGGCAGCAGCTCCCGTATAAGGCAGGGCGCCTATATGGTTTAACACATTAAGGAGCCTATATGGTTTAACACATTAAGGGCTACCTTAGGCATTTACAGGAGCCAATGAGGTGATGCTATTTCAGGCGATCGCCTGCTGATTGGGCTCCTAAATAGCTACATGTATCATGTTATTCCATCAGATCACACATTTACTGGTTTCCATATGTCTTATCTTCCTGCAGAGGACATTTAAGCCATTTTAAATTTAAAACCAGGATATTTGGCTTTATATTGCTCAAGGATTATTATCGAAGCTGATAAATATTTCATGAAAATATGTTAAACCAGTATATTCTCTTTTTAATATTTTTTAGGTAAATGAAGATGTAAATAGAGATTTGTGTAAATATTATAGATGCATTCACTGGTGCTGGTAGGACTTTGTGGTTACTGAAGCTGATTACATGAATACTGTAATTATATCAGACAATTAAAGAGGTCTAACACTTTATTTTACAGTTCCTTTTACAGTGCATCTAAATGTAACAACATGTAATATTATGTACTTACACTGTACATACCTAACACTATCCCTAATCCTAACCCTAACCCTAACAGTGTGAGTATATAATGTAACATATTGTTATAAGCTTTGTTACAATGTACTTCATGATTCCCTGATACACTGTAACAGGGACCATAAAATAAAATGTAACCAAAGAAGGTATTACACCCATCTCAGTGCATGGATGCTTGTGTGTAAATGTGTTTCTGTGTGGGCATCTTTGCATAAGAGTTAAATTGACTCCTAATTGTTAGTTAAATTAATGACTGGGTGGATCACAGTGTAGTTAAAAGCTTTGGCATATTTGAACACAGTACATATACATTATTTTTTCTGATTCACTTTTTATTGAGCTTTATGAAGGTAAATACAAAAGATAAACACAACACAACACACAAACATGACTGTCATCACAGTAACAGACAGAAGTCAAAACCAGGAAACAGCAGCTGCACACCACAGTAGCAGAAAAAAGAAAGGGGACACCAAGGAGGAAAGTAATACAGGACAAATGATTAAAGACAATTTAAACATACATTACTGGTCTTTAGGGGGCCCAGTCAGCTGAACCACTAAATGTGTCCAAGCAGCCCCAGTTTCAGGTTGTGCCCGGTTAAGCCGTCCTGTGCAAACACATTTTTTTCCATTGATCAATCAGTTTATAACTAAATTTATGTTTTTACTATGCCAGTATTCCAAAATTGTTTTTTTTAGCTGCTTAATTTCCTGTAAATTATTTTAAAGTTCAGAATTTGCCAGCAAAGTTCCAGGTTCTATGTTTAAGACCAAACCTGACTCAAAACAGTAACCCCAAACCCTGACCCAAACACTTATCCCAAACCTTTACCTGAAAACCCAAACCCCAAACCCAAGCCCCACACTGTCTCTTCAACTCATTTCCTTTCATCTATTTCATCTCTTGTGAAATAAGAACTTAAAGAGCCCACAACACTTCTACACGTTTTACACATGTACACTCTCATTATCGACATTTTTCTGCCTATGTGTGGCACAGGTTATGTGTGTTCTATTTATCAGGTTGTCAATGTGTCATTTTGACTTTCATTACATGTGTCAAAGTGTTATAGTAATCCAGTGGGTTAATTATTATATCATGTCTGCTTTCTAAGTACTCCATTGAAAGTCTAACTGGACCGAAAAGCATGCACAGAATCACAAGCACACACATACCCCCCCCCCCCCCCCCCCCCCCCCCCCCCCCACACACACACACACACACACACACACACACACACACGTGTAACAACTGTTGAAGGTTGGCAGGAGTGGAGTTGGCAAATGCCCGACAACATTCCGGGGCTCAAGAGACGGCGGCTTTACGCCTGCACTCCCATGACGACGCGACCCGTTTTAATAGTTTTAATAGTTATAATAGTTTTAATAGTTTTAATAGTTTTTTATTTGTATGCAGGCGCCTTTTTATACGGCCAACAGACCAGCCGCCCAGCCAAGTTACAGTCCTCTACCTCTGTTACATTACATTACACTTAGCAGACGCTTTTATCCAAAGTGACTTACAAAAGGAGGACATAAGCTAACAGAGGTAAACAGACTACATACATACACAAAAGGAGATCTTTTTATGCTGCTAACAGACCAGCCACCCAGCCCAGTTAGAGTGCTCTACCTCTGTGCCTGCGCCATCAACATTTTCACAGTTTTACTGCAAGGATTACAAGTGATACCCAGTTTTTTACCCCTTATTCCCAGTGGGAGTTATTCAGCCGCAAGGCATTGAAAACATAGTGACCTTCTCTTGACCTTCGTCTGTAGTGTTGACTTTTCCACTGTCTGTAGTGTTGACTGTTCCACTGTCTGTAGTGTTGACTGTTCCACTGCTTGTAGTGTTGACTTCTTAAAGATGCTTCAGTGACCCACTTCAACTTTTGCGGCTAAATCATGTCATCATGTCATTAGTATCCATTACTGTAATGGCTTGTATGCGCTGATGGACTCTGTCCAAACATGATGGTTGTAAGTGGCCTAGCCAAGAAGCTGCATGGTGTTGGAGATACTCTACTTAACTTTTTAAAAAACTTTAGGTCATCTTTTATTAACATTACTAAATTATTTAATATGGTTTGTCTAAGTAAAAAAAGCAAAAAAAAAAAAAATGTATTTGCTGCATATAGACACTATGTTTAAATCAATCAAATTTTGATGAGCTACTTGTTCTCTCCAGATGCCTGCCCTGGTCCTACTGTCCAGCCGCGTCTCCATGCGTATGCACAGGTACGGGCATGTACACAGTCCATTACAGCAGATACTGTAGGAGCAAACAGCATGTCTTAGATTGACTCAAGGGCATTTGAGATATATCCTTTTAACCACCCTGTGTAATCTTGTGTACTTGTGTAATCACAGTGTGTAGCAATAATGTCTACCACAGTTGTTCCCTGTTTCTGTCAATGGTGGAGATAGCGGTAGTTAGTATAATTACTAATTTAAAACATGCCACCTTGGCCTGTTACATACATGTGCTGCCATTGAAGTTTGAATCTGAAACTGGTGTAGTGCAGCCCTGAAGGTGGTGAGGATGGAAGGGGCCTCAAAGAAGAGTGCGCCTGAAGGGGACTGGAGAAGAGCGAGCCTGAAGGAGAAGAGCGAGCCTGAAGGGGACTGGAGAAGAGCGAGCCTGAAGGAGAAGAGCGAGCCTGAAGGGGACTGGAGAAGAGCGAGCCTGAAGGAGAAGAGCAAGCCTGAAGGGGACTGAGAGCAAAGAGTGAGCCTGTAGCCAGTGGGGCTAATCTGCGAATGACTGGCAGGCACAGCTGTGGAGTAAGACCCTCATGCTCCGCATGGCTCTCCAATTAGAGGGAATGAGCGCCCGCAAGCCAGCTGCTCCCACTGAGCTGCGCCGGTGATGAGCAAAGCCAGGAAGCGAGAGGCGAGAGCCGTCCGAGCAGGACTTCCACCGCCAGGAATGAGCACGGGCCCATCCCCCCCCCTGCAAGTGCTGCCTGGAGAGGCCTGTGGGCACAGGGTAGGTAAACTCTCATAAGGATACAAGGATACAAGGATACAAGGATACAAGGATACAAGGATGGGTTATAGTTATAGTTAGATGGGTTATATATATGCATAGACATACTGGGTAGAGTAGGACATGCAGTGAAATTAGTGATTGTTAGGATACATGGATGGTTTATTGTCACATGCATAGACATACTGGGTAGAGTAGGACATGCAGTGAAATTAGTGATTGTTAGGATACAAGGATGGTTTATTGTCACATGCATAGACATATTGGATAGAATAGGACATGCAGTGAAATGAGTGATTGTTAGGATACATGGATGCTTTATTGTCACATGCATAGACATAATGGGTAGAGTAGGACATGCAGTGAAATTAGTGATTGTTAGGATACATGGATGGGTTATTGTCACATGCATAGACATAGTGGGTAGGGTAGGACATGCAGTGAAATTGGTAATTGTTAGTCTAATAAGGCTGTGATTATAGGAAGGTAAGAATTGAGAAGCGGTATTATCGAAAATGGAAAGCTTGAGTAACTGAATGCTTAACTGAATCTTAACTGAATGCATATTGTACATAAAAAGTTGTGTACCATTGTGTGTATCAGAAACACATAAACAATGCACATAATTTGTATGATTTGACATACATAAGTGGCATACACGTTCCTATCTAATACATAAGACATACAATAACTTATCAGCGTGATTTTGGCATACTTTGTGTAATTTGACAGATATGCTTTTCCATAACCTTGTGTGACTTACTTAACAAAAACATTTGATCGCAAGAAAAAATGCTAATTTAAATGTTTATTAAAATCAGAAATTGTCTTACTCTTAGTGCCACAGTAGTATCTTAGATACATATGTACTACACAGATTACAGGAGTTTTGTAGAAATACTAGTACGACAGAACAAAACACTAATATGACTTTGCCATAATGGGAACATAAAGGGAACTTAAAGGGAAACTGCAGGCAGCCAAAGCGTGGGTACAGTCATGAGCTGTTAAAATAGCCCCCTGTTGCGTGTCCTTACTGCTGCATGTATTATTATTTTGTAGAAGCTACAAGACAAAACACTAGTATGACTTTGCCATGATGGGAACATAAAGGGAAACTGCGGGCAGCCAAAGTGTGGGTACGGTCATGAGCTGTTAAAATAGCCCCCTGTTGCGTGTCTGTACTGCACTGTTGCGTGTCTGTACTGCACTGTTGCGTGTCTGTACTGCATGTATTATTATCTGCTCTTGCCCCAGCTGCTCACCTATTAACCCCATTAGTGCCGGCATGGGGGCGATTAATAAGCCGGCGTGCCTCAGAAACACTTGAGACGTTTAAATCCAGTTCACACAACCGCAGTTACACATGTCGATTTCAGCTATGCATATAATAAGGACACAACGGCAGTTAGAGTACATAGGTCGATGTAAGCTATGTATATAAGCACACAATCACAGTTAGATATGTCGATTTAAGATATATATATAAGCACACAATCACAGTTAAATATGTCGATTTAAGCTATGTATATAAGCACAGAACCGCAGTTAGATATGTCGATTTAAGCTATATATATAAGCACATTACAAGTTTTTAAGTGGGTATTTACTTATACATCACTCTCTGATTGCATCTATGGTATCTATGGTTACAGAACCAACGGACTGAGGACATACATGTTTAGCATGTACCATGATATTATCTGCTTCCAAAGGCCTTCTGTTATCAACGTTTGATGGTGCCTTAACATTGGTTAAATGCATGTTTTTAAACTTAACTTAAAAGTGCTAAAGCTTTTGCTTGCTGTTGTTATGGTCCAGTCGGGTGTGATCTTCACTTGTGAAGATGTTAATGTTATAAAGATGGTACATGGTGATCTGAAACTGGGATTAACACATTCATCTACTGGCGGCTCAGACGGTCCACTGTGTGGTTTGCTGCTTCATGTCAGAGACAGTGCAGGCTATATGTGGAAAAAGATCTCGGATTCAAACTATCCCCAGCCCTATTGGTGTAACATTATAATACTGTACATGTAATGTGTTCATGTTTTGTTTATGCAGCACCAATTATGGGGAAAAAAAGCACAGCAAGCTGTCTTTGGTGCAGGGAGCATCCAGTAGAATGTAGAGAGTCTTGGGGGGTATGTGGTAATTGTGTCACTTAAAGTGGGGGACCCACGTGGCAATTGTGTCACTTAAAGTGGGGGACGCACAGGATATTTGTGTCGCTTAAAGTGGGGGACGCACAGGGCAATTGTGGCAGTGAAAGTGGGGACATACGTGGCAATTGTGGCAGTTAAAAGTGGGGTACCCATGGGGCAATTGTGTCGCTTAAAGTGGGGGACCCATGTGGCAATTGTGGCAGTTAAAAGTGGGGTACCCACGGGGCAATTGTGGCAGTTAAAAGTGGGGGACCCACAGGGCAATTGTGGCAGTTAAAAGTGGGGTACCCACAGGGCAATTATGTCACTTAAAGTGGGGGACCCACAGGGCAATTGTGGCAGTAAAAGTGGGGGACCCACAGGGCAATTGTGGCATTTAACAGTGTGGGACATACAAGGCAATTGTGTCGCTTAAAGTGGGGGACGCACAGGATATTTGTGGCAGTTAAAAGTGGGGGACCCACAGGCCTAAGTGCCCCAGGGGCAGAGGCGGAGAGCAGGCTAAGAGGGCAGCAGCTCTGCTGAGAGCCAGACGAGGAATGAATGCCCGATGCCAGCCAGCATGCTGGGCTCAGCTGACCGGGGGTGAGGGTCCCCATAGCATGCTACTGATGCCACCTCTACACTAGTAGTACTCCGAATGCCATCACTACACTACTCCCAATGCCAGAGCACTACACTACTCCCAATGCCAGACAGTAGAATTTGAGGAAATCATCGGCGAGCTCCAGCTGGCGAGGCGATTGAGACGAGGCACTGCATTTCTGAGCTTCTGCCAGGGACAAGCAGGGCACAGATTTAGGCTCGGAACCCTGTTTCTTTTTTAACCCGTTCCTCGTGCCTGGGGAGGGCCCGAGTGATTTTTAGGACGAAGTAAAGCACCCCGTGATTTATGTGGTGTGGAGGCGGTGGGTGGGTGGTCAAGGGGCCAGCTCCCAGCTCCGCTGAGGAGAGGCCATGACTCAGTTAACATTAACATGGGGGCTTATTCATGTGGGGCAATTGTGGCAGTTAAAAGTTGGGGACCCACAGGGCAATTGTGGCAGTAAAAGTGGGGGCATACGTGGCAATTGTGGCAGTTAAAATTGGGGGACCCACAGGGCAATTGTGTCGCTTAAAGTGGGGGACCCACAGGGCAATTGTGGCAGTTAAAAATGGGGTACCCATGCCGCAACTGTGGCAGTTAAAAGTGGAGTACCCACGGGCCTAAGGACCCCAGGGGCAGAGGCGGAGACCAGGCTAAGGGGGCAGCAGCTCTGCTGAGAGCCAGACGAGGAATGAATGCCCGATGCCAGCCAGCATGCTGGGCTCAGCTGACCGGGGGTGAGGGTCCCCATAGCATGCTACTGATGCCACCTCTACACTAGTAGTACTCCCAATGCCAGACAGTAGAATTTGAGGAAATCATCGGCGAGCTCCAGCTGGCGAGGCGATTGAGACGGGGCACTGCATTTCTGAGCTCCTGCCAGGGACACACGGGGCACAGATTTAGGCTTGGAACCCCGTTTCTTTTTTAACCCGTTCCTCGTGCTTGGGGAGGGCCCGAGTGATTTTTAGGACGAAGTAAAGCACCCCGTGATTTATGTGGTGTGGAGCCGGTGGGTGGGTGGTCAAGGGGCCAGCTCCCAGCTCCGCTGAGGAGAGGCCATGACTCAGTTAACATTAACATGGGGGCTTATTCATGTGCGGTTCCTCATTCATGGTTTTATATGACTGCCTCCACACGCTGCCAGGGCCGACATGACTAAAAATAAGTTTAACACGTTTTGGCAGAATGGCGGCGGGGGAAGTATGCGGGAAGCTAAGCAGAGCTGGAAGGAGCCCAACACAACAGCACAGTACAGCGCAGCACAGCGTCTGTGTGTCGGCTAATGTCTGTGAGTCCGCACTCAACCCACTGCCAGCTGGCCAGACGACAAGAAT
This sequence comes from Setipinna tenuifilis, assembly GCA_030347295.1. Taxonomy (NCBI): domain Eukaryota; kingdom Metazoa; phylum Chordata; class Actinopteri; order Clupeiformes; family Engraulidae; genus Setipinna; species Setipinna tenuifilis. The sequence goes on along the minus strand of CM059273.1, from coordinate 1,042,763 downwards.
CGGCACAATGTCAATAGCCATCTTGTCCTGGCCAAACCATACACTCTGACCTGTGATCAGACATTAATCTTGATAAAACATTTACACCTGCTGGTGGTCTGTTCTTATTTACACCATGTCATATCCAGTGTGTGACAGATGCCTATATTAGATGACATAATGGGTTAGATGACAAATGACCTGTCTTGTTGTATAGCATAAACATGAGTTAGGAAAACCATGAGATACCTGCACCCGACCATCAGACACATTTTACATAATTAATATGTTATGTTTTAGGGTTTAATGCATAATAATGATCATCATTAAATGGAGATATAGCAGTTTGTGTGGTAAAATAATCACATATTCATAATCACTGGAACAATGGCATATTTAACACAGTTTATATTTTTTTTATGTTTTAGGGTTTAATTCATAATTATTAATTAAATCATCATTAAAGGGAGATGTGGCAGTTTGTGTGGCCATTGGTACTCTCCAAGCAGCCTGGAGTGCAGAGGGGCCTACTGAACTGCCCCCCTGTCCCCCTCAGGCCTACTGAGCTGCCCCCCCTCAGGCCTACTGAGCTGCCCCCCCTCAGGCCTACTAAACTGCCCCGCTTGCACCCCTCAGGCCTACTAAACTGCCCCACTTGCCCCCCTCAGGCCTACTAAACTGCCCCCCCTCAGGCCTACTGAACTGCCCTGCTTGCCCCCCTCAGGCTTACTGATCTGCCCCCCCTCAGGCCTACTAAACTGCCCCCCCTCAGGCCTACTAAACTGCCCTGTTGCCCCCCTCAGGCCTACTAAACTGCCCTGTTGCCCCCCTCAGGCCTACTGATCTGCCCCCCTGCCCCCCCTCAGGCCTAATAAACTGCCCCCCCTCAGGCCTAATAAACTGCCCCCCTCAGGCCTACTAAACTGCCCCCCTCAGGCCTAATAAACTGCCCCCCTCAGGCCTACTAAACTGCCCCCCTCAGGCCTACTGAACTGCTCCGCTTGCCCCCCCTCAGGCCTAATAAACTGCCCCCCCTCAGGCCTAATAAACTGCCCCGCTCGCCCTCATGCTGTGCCAGCTATTTATATCTGCATGCCTGCCATGCACACAGCCGCCTCAAACTGCTGTATTCTCAACCGCTGTCATCATTAAGTAACCGGTCATATATTTCATTTTATTGCCCCTTCCTGCGGCGCTGCCAGAGGTACAGGCAGGGGCAGACTAGCCCTCAGTAGGTCAGCAGCACTCTGGCCAGACGCTGGGGCTGCCATAACTCTTGTTTGATATGACAGAGTACCATTGCACCACTGTAAACACATACTGTAAATACATACATGCATACATACATACATACATACATACATACATACATACATACATACACACATACACACATACATACATACATACATACATACATACATACATACATACACACATACTGTAAATACATACGCACATACATATGTACATACATACAATCATACATACAATCATACATACATACATACATACATACATACATACATACATGCATACATACATACATACATACATGCATGCATACATATATACTGTACATACTATTACATAACCTAATCAATAAACCCTAAACATTCAAAGCAGATATTAATACATCCAAAAAAGTTAGTGAAATATTATAATTAACCAAAAACAAAACAAATAATAATGCCTGTACTATGAAGCGTGTCTAGACTTTACTGGGAAGTGCAAGGCCTTTTCCCAACGCCCAGTAAAGCCTTTTGCTCTTTGCAACATATTAACAGTCTCCATTCTGGTACATCTCCAAACTGCTAGTCTAATTTCAGACGCGATAACTACCCGCATATGTAGTAGCGTCGTATTTCTGACACTACTGACCTTTTTCTGCTTACTGTCTGTGGGAACTCAGAGTTATTCAGGAGATTGTGGCAAATTTAAAAGAGCACAGAAAAATGAACAAAATGTGCAAAAAATATAAATACATTTCACTAAACATATTTTTTTTCAACAAACAAGTAATATATATATACGGCACTCAAGAGATAAATCCAGTGGTCTCCTTTGACTCTAATGTCAAAGGTGAAGGTCTTGGAGTAAGAGTTGTGAAATGTCAGAGCTATTTTAACCCAATTTAATATACTTAAGTCAAGAATGATGACATACTGTATATCTGGGGTGAAAGATCATCTCATTTTGCCTATGTGTAACATTGTGTACATGTACAGTAATGTCCTCCTTTTGTACGTCGCTTTGGATAAAAGCATCTGCTAAGTATAATGTAATAATGTATTCATAATGTGTAACTTTAAAAATACCGTGCTGGGAAGATGTGTGTTAAATGAACTAGGGCTCCTTGGCTGGGTGAGTGCACAGGCTCTCTGGACTCAGCTCGCTAAGGGTGATTGAGCTAGAGGGGTGGCCAGCACCCCCATGCTAACTTTAAGTGACAGATTTCACATATAGTACGGCATAAACTGCCTATGAGCTCACGAATCAGTCAATGGCCAGAACACATCGCTTGCCAACAATCACGGGTGGACACGAAATGTCTGTCAGTTTGGTAATGGTTGAATTACAGAACACTTTTATTAACGGGAAGATATATTAACACCTCTGCTGTAGTCTCAGATGACATATGAAAGGCAAAATGAATGAGTTGTTGCAAACCAAACTCCTGCAAGCTCTCTCTTGCACTGGGTCATATTTAAATAGTGTGAAACAATTGAAGATCATTCCCCAGTACTCCACAAACAAGAGGTGAAGGGATCTCTCTCACAACAGCATTGTTCAGAGAGTTAGCAGCAGACCGCTCTACGACCTCCCTCTCTCTCCAGCCCATTTCCGGTACTGTTGTGATGACCAGATGTCCTGGTCTTTCACTCCTCTCCTTTCACTGCAGCCTTTGTTCAGCTTGCAATTGTTGTTTACTTACAGTAAAACAAACAGCTGTTATTTGAAGTCCAGCAAAGGCCCCCTGCTGTTGTTGGTCTCTGCAACCACACTGTCAGCAGTGTTTGGACGTGTAGTAGAGGCTTGCTCTAAGGGTCTTGTTGAGAACGGGGGAGGCCTGAGGTCTCTGGTTGAGTTACTCAGTGAGATAGTGTGAGCTCTCATCCCCCGACCTCAGAGGAGAGGCTCCATAGCGCACCCTAGTGGTGGGGAGTCACAGCCATACCACAGAGAAATGGTAGAGCACACATTTGTTATTATTTACATGAGCTCAGTAGCCAATACATTAAATGAGATTATTTGTAATTAAACATTAATCTTGTCTGCTTTTGTTATAACACAGTAATAGAAATACTTTGTCCTTATGACTTACAACAATAATGTAAACCTTATACCTTCCAGTAAGTAAGCTAGGGTTAGGGTTATATTCTATGTTTTTTTTTTTTTGCTTGTTTGATTCCAAAATTTCCTAATTTGAATGGATGGCTGCTGTGATTTGGTGGAAGCATACTTGCCAGATACTAGATACCCAGACACGTGCTACAACCAACAACAGTGACTACATTGCTTGAAAGCTTTTCGAATGTGTTGAGAGATCTTCCGTTTGATCTGCATGGTGTTTTGTGTTGTTACATGTCCTTGTCCACAGTCCCGTCAGTAGCACAGCAGAGGCCACCGTGGACCCTTGTTACTTGTCATGTGGAAATAGTCTTTTACAGTGAAGCTGCTGTCCTGCCTGCCTGCTGGTGCATCTGAGAGCTGCTACTGCTCCCGCTGTGTGCTCCTCTGCTTTACTGATGATGGGTTGATATCCTGCTGACAAGTTTATTGGAGTTGAATTGCAGGCGCTGTAAATCTCCTGCTGCCTGTTTTGGCCACTGAAGCCACCCGGCACCCCCCATGGCCACCCCCTGTCCTACAGCCAGCCCCCCCCCCCCACACACACACACACACACATACACACTCACACTTCCATACACCCCCACCCCGTCCAACCCCCCTACCCCCGCACCCTCCACGGCCACCCCCTGTCAAACAGCCAGCCCCGCTCTCCCCCACGCCTCCATACACCCCCACCCCGTCCAACCCCCACAGCCCCCACCCCCCCCGCAGCCCCTCCTGTGTTGGCCACTGAAGCCACCCGGCACCCCCTGTGGCCACCCCCTGTCCTACAGCCACCCCTGTCCTACAGCCACCCCTGCCCCCCACCCCCAGCTCCCATACACCCCCACCCTGTCCAACCCCCCTGCAGCCCACCCGTCTTCATACACCCCCACCCCATCCAAACCCAACACCCCCCCTGCCCCCCCACTCCCATACACCCCCACCCTCCCATACACCCCCATCCTGTCCAACCCCCCTGCACCCCCCCCGCCTTCATACACCCCCACCCCGTCCAAACCCAACACCCCCGCAGCCCCCCCTGCGGTTGGGGGGATGTCACACTATTTCAGACGGGCTCTCAAACATGGCCATGCTACGCGTCCGTCTTGAGTTTCACTGGCGCTGTAGAGCTGTCTGCGGCTTGACATCTTCTTGACATCAGATGAGCGTCGGCATGTGTCGAGTGAGCGAGCCCTGCCAGGGAACATTTCGCAGGGAGCCTCCTTGGCACCCGGGACAGTCACCTGGCCTGCTTGGAAATATCGCAAGGGACTAAATCCAGGACGGTCACACTAGACTTCGGCAAGCAAGCACTTGGGCAGCCCAATACTAAGTATTGGGTAGCCCCCCCCAACCCCCCCACTCAGAAACATGAGCCCCCTGCTCATCTGTGGTAAAATTGATCAGTTCAAACTGACACATGAGAATGTTCTGGATAAAAAAAAGATAACGATTTAAAATCTCAATTATTGTGAGCGAATTTTACTGAATGGTTGTGATTGATGACTGTGCATGGACTTTCACACGTTTTCACTTTTACTTGTGTTATACATTTGAGGCCTGCTCTCTTTTTTCCAGTATGAATAAATATGACATGATCATTTTATTTGTTATTTAGTGTTATTTACTATTTATTTGTTTATTACTGAAAAACAGTTCGGTTCAACTGCTGTTGTTCTCAGTAAAAATATTTCCCATTAAAATAATTAAATGGTATAACAACTGAAATACTCATGTTATAAATAATGACAAGCTGAGTTCAACTGGGGAGACCTATTTGTGTAGGGCTGCTCATATTCAACCAAAAACACCCTCCGCGGCACACAGGCAACCTCAGACATGTGTGGACCCGTGTGTGTGTGTGTGTGTGTCAGATGCTAGCTGTGTGCAGGAACACACACTTATTTTTGGCCCAGTGAAAGGTGCCCCTGTAGTCTCACCCCTTGATTAGATAAACCTCCTCAGGCCTGCGCTCGCACGGTGCACTGCTCTCTCTGCTGGCGTGTGTGTGAAGTCTTCTATCTGCTGGTGTGTGTGTGTGTGTGTGTGTGTGTGAAGTCTTGCGGGTAGGGAGCGAAAGGGAGCGTTGGGGGGAGCATGTGGTGCCATCTGTTTTTGTTGCAGCTGTCAGGAATGATGTCCACGGCAACACGCACCCCCACACACACCCCCCCACCCCCCTCCCACTCCCCCCACCTCCGTCCTCCCCCCCGGCGATCTATAGCACTGAATACCTACAATATCACATTGCATTGCATTCCCACATGCCATACAAACAACTTTTTATGTTTTCAACAACACCTTTTGCCACTTATTAATACAGTCTATCAGTCGCATAGCACACAACAACAAACACGCGCAAACGCACACACATCCATCAGTTTTGTACTTATTTAATCAGCACTGATTAAAGTAGGCACCGACGGTCTGCCGTTTGAAACTCTAGAACGGCGAGTGTGTCGGGTGTGGGGAGTACCAGGAAGGTGGTAGGTGCGAGAAGAACACTCTAAATATACCCCAGTCTCTGTGCGCGGAGCTGACTGCCACACACCGTCACTGCTGTGGAGCCACACTGCCCCCTACAGGGCGGAATGAGGAACTGCCACTTGCTGCAGCGCGTGGTTCACATGCCAGTTTAAGGGCTGCCATCTGAGGTATCTGTGCCCTGTAAGCTTCACTCTAGTATTAATATCCTGCAGGGAGTAGTAAACACAGTTATGTCTGAGCAAATTAAGTGAATGAAAAGGTTCATAAATCATTATATCTGCAGGTCACTAAAAACTGTAATAAGTTGTCTCGGCCATTTACTGTGCCTCTGTTGACATGGGAGAACATCATTGGTGAATGACACGCCCCAGCTGAATAAGACTTACGCTTGTGCCTGCGCTGCTTTACTCATGCGCTCTTTCTACTGTATTATTACAAACACTGCAGCGAGGTGGGCTCAGACCCTGCTGGCTGTATGACTAAGGTGGTGTGTGTGTGTGTGTGAGTGTGTGTGTGTGAGGGGGCTCAGCTCCTGCTGGCTGTATGTCCAAGGTGAGGAGGGGCAGCTGAGCTCTGGGTGTGTAGCGCCCCCTACTGGGCCTGGTGGGGAGTGTCTCTGGTACACTTCTGATGTCTCCCTTCCCCCCTACCTCCTGCTGTCTTTTTCATTCCCTTACTCTCCCTCCACCTGTTTTCTTGTTCTTCCTCTCTGTCCAATTCTTTCCTTCTTGGTAGGTCAGGAGTTTGTGAATGGTGTTTTTTTGTCAACAAGCTTCTCCTGTTTCTATCTTTCTCTTTTAGTTTGTGGAGAACCCGACACCATTTGACCACACGTCCCTTTTCTCCCTTGTCTCCCGCAGCGAAGCTTTGATGAGGAGCCTCTGAGTGAGTTTGGTTTGATCAGCTGTCTGTCTGCCTGACCTTTTGACCTTTGTTCCTTTCCCTGACCCCAGAGTGACCCCGGAGTGACCCCTAATCTGCTAGGTCTCTTTGTTTAACACTTTGTTAATCCAAATTTGAGATCAAGCGGATGAGTGGTTCAAGAGTTATGCGTGGAACAGACATTCCTTGCATTAAAAGATGACAATAGAAAGATAGAAGTTGACTACAGCGCCCCCCACCTAGCGTAGCGGAAAGGGCCAGGTCTCTGACCGAATCCGCTTAGAATCCGAATCCTGCATGTGAACAAGGATTCGGGGACAGACCACCCGTTGGGAAGCAACACCCAAACCAATCCCAAGGGTTTGTTAAATGGCAACCTGTGAACAGTGTTGTACCATTTCATGTTTCAGTGGCCTGATCAGTGATACAGTCCTGTTGGGTTGCTGTTTAGCAGTAAATTCCTTTGTTGCCATATTAGAGTAGTCCGTTGAAGATTAATTACATTCATTGGAAATCTTGATCATAGTTGTTTTAAGTCTGTATAAATACCCCTGTTTTAAAGAAATCGAACAAAACACCTCAGCTAGAATTTCATACACATGCACCACAATGCAGTGTCAGCACTGTTTATAATAATAATATAATAATAACCTTATATAGCTCTAATAGCTTCTGGTAAAATATGGACAATTAGATGTTCAAAGCATTTATTTATAATGCCAACCATATAAAGCTTTATATGCACAATGTATTAGTACAATAAGTGTGTGTGTTGGTGTGTGTGTGTATATGTGTGTTTTTTTGGAGGAGGGGGCATAGCAGAGTGTGTGTGCTCTATTGCTGCTGTTGTGTCTGAATGGGAATGAAGATTTCTTCTGCGTGTCTGAGTCCTGTGCCGGGCACCTGCGCCTCTACTGACAGTACGCCCTCTGGTGACAGGGAGCAGCCAAAGTTCTCTGTGTCCACGTCAGCTGGCAGCCTGACAAAGCACCACAAAAGATACACAATAACAATACTGTACTGACACACATCACTATACTGTACTCAAACACATAATTATACTGTACTGTTATTGTACTGCACTGAACTATACCTCACTGGACTGTCCTTCGCATAATGCATTATTACATCTCTGTCTGTCTGTCTGTCTGTCTATCTGTCTGTCTGTGTAAAGAAAAGAAGACTCATTTTATATGCCGGTTGTAGTCGATCAAACACAACAACAATGGCATATTTGATCACCTTGCATAACAACAATGTTCATTGGTATGGTTAATGTGCACAATAATATGGTTGTTTTTATTTTAATACAGGCGTCAAGATAATACTGTACTGATGTCATAACTGTTACAGTAGTGTGAACAGTATTGTCACGAAGACCAAATCCCGTGCTATTGCCATGGAGATGTGGTCCATGAACACAGTGCTATTGCTATGGCGATGTGACCTAATGCCATGGCGATGTGACCTAATGCCATGGAGATGTGGTCCATGAACACTGACCTGTACTTCCTGTTGAAGCTCCGAGCCACCAGCCCATGTGCATCTTGCCTCTCTTCATGTTTACCTTCAACAGCAGTGTCATTGCATTAAGAACAAATCAACAAATACATAAAGCAAATAGACAAACAGATCAAGGACTCCGAGGATGTAAAACACCTATAATAATCTCAAACCATCAAGCTATAAATGAACTTCCGGTACAACCACCAATCACCAATGTCACTGCATGTTTACCAATTTCACTGCATGTTTACCAACTTCACTGCATGTCCTACTCTACCCAGTATGTCTATGCATGTGACAGTAACCCATCCTTGCATCCTTGTAACCCAACAGTACATGTGACACTAACCCATCCTTGTATCCTAGTAACCCAACAGTACCTGCTATAACCCATCCCTGTGTCCCTGTGACCCAACAGTACATGTGACAATAACCCATCCCTGTATCCTAGTAACCCAACAGTACCTGTGACTATAGCCCATCCCTGTATCCTAGTAACCCAACAGTACCTGTGACACTAACCCATCCTTGCATCCTTGTAACAGTACCTGCTATGTGTGTGTGTGTGTGTGTGTGTGTGTCTGAAACAGTACCTGCTATTTCTAGGTATCCGTCCTTGGCCTTGACCTTGATGTCGTCGGGGGTGAACTGGTTGACGTCCAGAGAGACCCTCCAGCTGCCCTCCGCTAAGCGCACCTCCGAGTCCCCCGTGACGGGCGCCGGGGCGTTGGGGTTCAGTGGCGGGGGTCCCGCGGGGGGGACGACGGCGCCGTGCGTGTACCCCGGCCACGAGCCGGACGCCAGCCGCTTCCTCGCCCAGTCCAGCCAGCTCATGTCCCGGTCGTCCAGGAACGGCGGGAACTCGACCTCACGGTTGAAGAGGCGGCTGGGCAGGGTCCACTCGCGAAAGGGGTCCCCACGCACGAACAGGGGGCGCGACATCAGCTTGCTCTCGTCATCCATCGCTCAGATCGCCGTGGTGATGTGGACCAGTGAACTACTGTATACTCCTGCTCTCCCCTCTGTCTCAGCCTGACACAGGGTGACTGATAGCTACCTCCTGATAGAGCCAGTGAAGGCCGTAGATCTTCTTCACAAAAGCAGCCTCACAGCACTCACCACCATAGAGACTGTTTCCCTCAGCCACAGAGAGTATTTCAGTGCACGGGTGCTTGGTAGGAGTGCAGAGCAGCCAACTGGGCCTTTATAAGGGCCCTCCCTCGATCGGCGCCAGGGCTTATTGAGCAGAAAAGAATTATTAGCTGACAATTACCTTATAGCCTTGGCAGGACTTTCACTTCTCTGCTAGCGGGAAAATGACGCTAATTATTGATATAAATAGTCTTGGGGGGGAAATGGCAAATAGTTGGTGAGTGACTGCAGCCGCAGTAGCGACCGAGCTGTTTGTTGATGACCTCTGCAGTCCTGTCACATCCTTGTGCTCTTTGTCTCGCCATGGCAACTTGGCTGGGGGTTGGGGTTGGGGGGGGTTGTTTATGGCCTGCTGGAAAGGCTGACCTATTGGTCTTTGTGTGAAAACAATGTCCCCACAGAGCTTGGAGAAGTTTAAAATGTAACATGTATCGGATTCACATTTATTTATGGGTAGAAAATAAGCATTTTTCAATGAGACAGGAAGTTAAATTATGTAAAATAAAATAATGGGCTAAATTTGAGCTAAATTTGTGTCATCTTTTAAACTGTCACTGTTAACCACATAATTCCATTACATGTGTATGTATTGTTCCTTGTTCAAGCATGTTTTGTAGGATATGAGGCTTATAGTGTGGAACAGGACGTGTTTACCCAGACCTGTTAGACTTTTCATTCACTCTCGTCGGGCAACAACATCATTCAAAGCCTGGCATGTCACACCATACAAAGGCAGGCCCCCCTCCCAAACCCACCCACACACACACACACACACACACACACACACACACACAGGGCCTGAGCCAGCAGGAACAATCCATGCTTTGGAAAAGAACAGGACGCACTTTCACTACACTGAGCCTCGGCCAATAGGCAAAGAGGGCTTGTTTACTAACACGGGACTGAGAGGATGTTTACCAACACAGGACTGCAAAACAAGCACAAACACAAAAACAAAGGTTAACTGTTTGAGACAACCTACTAATAGATAATAGAGGGTTATAATGAATGATAACTTTCATGTTTGTGTTAAATGTAAAGAAACCATTAGAGAGTTTTAGTGATGAGGCTGTGTGTCATTTAGGCCATATTATGTGGTGGTCAGTTGTACTGTATTATGTGGTGGTCAGTGGTGTTGTATTATGTGGTGGTCAGTTGTACTGTATTATGTGGTGGTCAGTGGTGTTGTATTATGTGGTGGTCAGTTGTACTGTATTATGTGGTGGTCAGTGGTGTTGTATTATGTGGTGGTCAGTTGTACTGTATTATGTGGTGGTCAGTGGTGTTATATTATGTGGTGGTCAGTTGTACTGTATTATGTGGTGGTCAGTTGTACTGTATTATGTGGTGGTCAGTGGTGTAAACTGTGCATTTACTGGGATTATAAGTAGCTAAGTGATGCAAATTCAACAAGCATAGAGCATTTGGCCAGATTGTGATCTGCTATGCCCACATAACAGGGTCTACCTTGTAAGAAAAATAGGAATTACATTTGTTTTCATGTTATTTTATTTTATTTTCAATTGTTTTAAATAGTATGATACATAGCTTGGCACCTAAATCATATTATTTCACATTGTTTTGTACAAAAACTGATTTAGATCTGCAGACACATCAGATAGTCCTTGGTCATTCCCAGCTGACGAAGTATCTGTGATCATGTGACTCATGCTGCTCTGGGATCAGAGAGGCGTACCACCGTCTTCTGTTTGAGATTCCCTGGAAATACACAGTCAGAGGAGCAAATGTTTTATACCACTGCCTAAATTGTTTTCTATTATATGTATTCACATTCTTCTCCTTCTTCGTCTTCTTCTTCTTCTTCTTATTATTATTATTATTATTATTACTATTATTATTATTATTATTAATAACAATAATAATAATAATAATTAAATGTTATTAATAATATTATCATTTATCTTTATTATACTTTCTATGTTATTTAAGCCAGTTAGACTAATGCGTTGTGCATTAAAACCATAAACACATGTACCTAAACACATGTACCCCTAATGCGTTGCACATTAAAACGTGCCAAACACATAAACACATGTACCCCTTGTGTTGTGCACTAAAACCTGCCAAACACACAAACACATAAACACATGTACCTCTTGCGTCTCCTGCTGTGTAGGATGATGGCGGTGAGTATGGTTGCCATGGCAAGACCCCCTATCACGCTGCCCAGCACGATGCCCAGAGTGTTGTCATGGGCTGCGGAGGGGGAAAGAGGACAGGGTCAAGAGTCGCGGAGCAGACAGGTCTAGCAGTACATTGGGTTAGATTACACTGCTCTGTGTACATAGAAACAGTACACTGCTCATCACCTATCTCCAGCCTGTAGCTATTCACAGGGGGTTTGCCACACATGATATAAAACCCAAACAACAAATAGATCACTAGATAGTGAGAACTCTTATCAGATTAAATGTTTAGTGCATGTGTTTTTATGGACTTCTACACAAGGCACTCAATTAATGTCTTTACTGGCCAAAAGCTGAAGGGTGCCAATATTTGTTCTTTGTCAGTTGTGAAATTGTGTTCACTAAACTAGCTTTATGCCTGTTCAGATGGAACACATTCAATGGCTCCAAAAACAAAATTGCTCCTGTTATCTTTTAAACATTCTCAACTGTTGTTGGCATGAAAGTGATGCAGATAACATTTACACATAGTTCATAAAACTTTAAGGACACAAAGAGAGAACAAGCAGATATCACTACACAGCAAAATTCTCAGAGTTCATTTCTCAGTGCTCAGCAAAAGTGTTAATTTTTAAGTGTAAGTGTGAAATTAAGAGTTGAAATTACACTGCAGAAAGTTGATTTAATTGAAAAGGAGTCAGATATGTAAGGGGGGAGTGTTAAATTAACACAACAAAGATTGGGATAAAATAAACATTGGCATAGTGTTACAACTGACTCTCTCAGGGTTGATTTAACACTATAGAATTTGCTGTCAAGATAACTTGCTGTCACTCTGCCTACTTGAGTGTGGTGGACACTGTGCCTTTAGGACTTACCAGCCTCAGGGTTGCATTGCGTAAGCTCCCCAGACCACTGGCCATTGCTTTGACACGAGCGCTCTTCTGACCCCTGCAGGACATAGCCAGCATTGCAGGAGAACTTCACTGTGAAGCCCTGCAGATACGTTGTACCGGATTTGTCACCATTACTTGGTGGAGCAATCCAACCACAGGACACCACTAAAACACACAAAATGAACTGGTGATGAGGAGACTGCATTAAATGTGCATCTCATTATGCAAATTACAGTGGTAGTTAACTCCAAATGCTAGTATTTGTTAGTTCTACCTGTGCATGTAATTTCACTGATTGATTGGATTATCTACCTTGCTTAAGAGTGGTGGTTTTATGAATGGCTGGATTAAATATACTTTTTAATCTGTCTAAAGCAGGGCTAACAACCTCTGCCTGTCTAACAAAGATATTACACTCATAGAAGTCCTATGCACAGTGCTCTATGAGTAGCATAATGCTACCTGTCTGAAGGTCGTTACCGATAGCCACATGGCTATGTATAGTATTATGCTACCTGTCTGAAGGTCGTTACCGATAGCCACATGGCTATGTATAGTATTATGCTACCTGTCTGAAGGTCGTTAGAGATGGCCACATGGCTATGGAGGGACACGCGGGTGGCGTTTCCCACACTGAGGCTGCGTGACACCAGAGTGTCATAGGTGCAGAACTCAGAGCCGTCCCCCGCACACAGCTGTGACGCCTCCGTCACCAGCGGGTCATTCGGGTCGTCAGGAGCGACGAACACTGGCCGGAAGGTCGGGTCGTGCTTGGGAACCAACAGGTAAGAGTCCAGCAGGTACGTGGAGTCGTAGGTGAAGAGGGATGACTCATTCAGGATGGCCCCTATGGAGGACATGTGTTATAAATCACACAGTCATCCATTCTATCGTGTCATTGTAAGTCACACAGTCATCCATTCTATGGGTTAAACACAAGTACACCCATGACTCTGACATCTTGTAGTATCCTAGTCCTCGCTCTAAATCTCAAGCCAAGCTAGGGTCAAAAGTTGCCAGACATTGTTCCAGTAATGGAGTTTTTATGTCTTACTTTAAAAAGCCAGACATTCTCTTATCTTGTGTATATCAGTATGAGTGTGTGTGTGTGTATGTGTTTGTGTGACTGTGTGCGCGCGGCGCGTGTGTATGTGTGTGTGTGTGTGTGAGTGTGTGTGTGTGTATGTGTGTGTATGTGTGTGTATGTGTGTGTGTGTGTGTGTGTGTGTGTGTGTGTGTGTGTGTGTGATGTAAAAACAGCCGCCAAACTGATGTTTTATACCCAGATGAAAATATGGCAACTGTCTGTCACTGACTATGTGACCTGGGCTTAATGTAGGAGCTGATTCGTCAGTAAGGCAAAGGTAACACTGTTGTGACATAATAGTTTCTTCTCGTGAGACATTTTTGACAGGTTTGGGGGCACAAAATCAAGTCCCCTCCTGTAACTCACAGCTGGCTCCGAACATGTACACATCCTCAGCGTTGCCTGCGTCCGGCACAGTCTGACCGGTGCTGGAGACGAGGTCGTCCTTGGGGTCACCGTTCATGTTGCCAAGGAGACCGCTGGTGGTGCCCGTGAACTCCTCGGGCAGCAGGACGGTGGCAGCCATGTTGCCCCCCCTCCTCCGTAGCTCCACCCCCGCCCCCGAGGGGAACATCACCGTGACGTTGTGGGGCACGGTGGAGAACACAAACACACCTGGGGGAGGAGGAGAAGAGTGTCACTTTAACCCTCAATCATACAGTCAACTCACAACACGAACACACCTGGGGGAGGAGAGAAGGAGAGGATCACTTTAACCCTCAATCATACAGTCAACTCACAACACGAACACACCTGGGGGAGGAGAGAAGGAGAGGATCACTTTAACCCTTAATCATACAGTCAACTCACAACACGAACACACCTGGGGGAGGAGAGTAGGAGAGGATCACTTTAACTCTCAATCATACAGTTAACTCACAACATGTGCATGAACACACCTGGGGGAGGAAGAGAGGGAGAGTATCACTTTAACTCTCAATCATACAGTTAACTCACAACATGTGCACGAACACACCTGGGGGAGGAAGAGAGGGAGAGGATCACTTTAACTCTCAATCATACAGTCAACTCACAACACGAACACACCTGGGGGAGGAGAGAAGGAGAGTATTACTATCATACAGATGTCTATCTAAATGTATTGATAAAGCCCTTTACAAACAACACGTTGTGGGGCACGGGGGAGAACACAAACACACCTGAGGAAGAGGAGGAGAAGGAGAGGATCACTATCATACAGATGTCAATGTCAATGTATTGATAAACCACTTTACAAACAATACATTGTGTGAGACTGGGTAGAAAACTAAGACACCTGGGAAAAGGAGAGAAGGAGAGTATTACTTTAACCACAAACACATCTGGGGGAGGAAGAGAGGGAGAGATCTCTAACTCTCAATCATACAGATGTCAATGTCAATGTAAAATTATTAATAAAGTACTTTACAAACAACAGCACCAAAGTGCTGAAAAACACATCTGTGTATATTTATTCATGTTCCAGTCAAATAGAATGCTGATTTCTGGTTGGCTGGCAAGGTATGCATTGATTCTGTCAAACCGTTCAACTATGTAAAGTAGTTCTCAAATTCATTTAAACACCGTTCCATATCAATGCCCCATAGAATGGTAACTGTAAGAACCACATGGATTTTGATTTGATTTTAAACATGGCTTCCCAATACAAGTTTAAAGTTTATCCAGCTTGTTTTAGACTCCACCAATGTTCAAAGCTTTTGACAAAGTCCTGCTAGATTGCAGGGGATAACTGCTGGCTGCCCCATGTACTTTACGAGCGTGATGTTTATCTCTGAATCTGCTGACTAAGCAGCAATCCTCTCTTATCACCTCGCTCTTATCGTCTGATCAGAGGCACGTTATGATGTTTGGGCTTTGGGCCTCGTGCATGAAGCATCTGCATCAATAGCCAGTGTTTGTGTGTGTGTGTGCGTGTGTGTTTCTGTGTTAATAGCTTGTGTGTGTGTGCGTGTGTGTGTGTGTGTATGTGTGTGCGTGTGTGTGTGTGTGTGTGTCTGCATTAATAGCCAGTTTGTCTGCACTTCAGCTGACATGGGGTTTAGAGAGGTCAGGGGAGCAGCTATGACACAAGAGTGGACTGCTGCCCCAATGTGAGCAAATACAAACACATAAACACACACCTGTTTCACCTAGGGTTATAAAGTCACTGTCTTGACCCAGTAGCTGGCCACAGTGCTCACCTGTGAGGTCCATCCAGGTCTGCTCTGTGAAGGAGAGTAGCTGGCCATTGCTCACCTGTGAGGTCCATCCAGGTCTGCTCTGTGAAGGAGAGCGGCATCTGGTTCCGGAGCACCTGTAGACTGTCCCGCCGCTGGTCCAGTCGCACCTCGATGACATCAGACTGCCCCTCCCTCATGGCCACCGCTGACAGCTTGGTGGCATTGATCAGCTCACCTGCTCAGGTGGGCACACATAATCTGTTATGCCTGGCACTAAAATATGACTAATTATGTGATCAGCTGCCCTGCTCAGGTGGGCATACATAATCTGTCCTGCTCAAGTGGGCACACATAGTCTGTTACGGCTGGCACTAAAAATTACACAAAATTACACATTATCTGGTCAGTCTTTACTGGAAGACTCAAGTGGGCGCACATGATCTGTTATGGCTGGCATTAAAAATTACACAAATTATCTGGTTAGTCTTTACTGAAAGACAACATTCACAAAGCATTGTAAACACAAAGAACGTCTAAAGCCTCATAAAGATTGTCATTAGTTTTCTACATGCAAATGTGCATGTATTTAAATATAAAGCATCTTTGTGTTTTATGAGTGAAATATAAGTAGTGACTGCATGCCATTTTTCTGCTCAAGTAGGCAGACATAAATTGTTATGTTATCATTGCAAATTACACAAATATTCTGCCCTGTGTTTGCTTAAGGCCACACAAAAAAACAGGTACTGATATTTCTTTACTTTGTACACGTTACTGTTAATTTTGACACACACAAAAACCGAACATACTGTACCATTCTGTGGATGCGTCAGTTGTTCTGTTCTCCCCTGGACGACAAAACCTTTGGCATCAGCCAGAACCAGCGAATACTCCCCCTTCCCATTGAAGGTGTATCTCGTCCCATCGAAGGTGATCAGGTGGGGATCCCCAAACACTGTACCTGAGCAGCCACAGAAACAATGAGATTATTACTACTCACAGATGAGATTATTAGTACTCATAGATAAAAAGTAGGGAGTTTGACCTGCTTTGGGAGTGGGGGGGGATAAGTGTACCTGCTCTGGGGGGCCGGTGTGTGAGGTAGTAGTGGCAGTTTGGGGGGCTAAAGGTATAGGTGTGACCTGCTTTTGGGGGGGGGGGAAGGTAGGGGTCTGATCTGCTGGGGGGTGGGGGTGGGGGGGCAGTATACCTGCTCTGGGGGGGCAGTATGCCCTGCAGTCGCTGGAGGGCCGGTGGGTGAAGTAGTAGTGGCAGTTTGGGGTGTAAAGGTATATAGGGTAGGGGTCTAATCTGCTGTTGTGTGTGTGTGTGTGGGGGTGGGGGCCGTAAACTTACCTGCTCTGGGGGGCCGGTATGTCCTGCAGTCGCTGGAGGGCCGGTGGGTGAAGTAGTAGTGGCAGTGGTCGGACCAGAGGCAGCAGTAGTAGAAGCTGAGCACGTCGTACACCCAGTGGGACGCCCCGGGGATGCGGGGGGGCTTGCGGAACGGGGGGGACCCCCAGTCGTGCCCCCGGTCCGGGGTGCTCCCCCCGATGGAATCCGAGGTCAGGACCTGGGCCCCCGTGCTGTCATAGCAACACTGCTGCCCTGCCGCATACTTGGGGCTGATAGAGGGGAGGGCCAGGGTAGGCCACACACACACAGTGAGACAGGTCAGACACACACACACACATACAGAGACACACACACGCATACACACACACACACACACACACACACACACACAGCCAGGGTAGGCCACACACACACACACACTCCGTTTTACTCATCCCAATGATTCAAAACCACAGAATTATTTACTGAATCATGCCCGAGATTTAGCACCACACGTCAGCCACAAGCAATGTAAAACCACCATCCCTAATGCCCCTACTGCCCCTCATGCCCTGGACAGCACTTTAAGAGGTTATTAAAATTAGCCCCGGCCCTGGTATTTTTTGCTTTTCAGGAACAACATGCCCTCTTGGGCAGATACATTACACCCAGCAACGCATTCGATTAGCATTACTGCATGAGTGACGTACCCCAGCACCCACTCAGTGCCCCATCACCCACTCAATGCCCCATCACCCTCTGTGTGTGTGTGTGTGTGTCTAACCCTGGCTCTGTGTGTGTGTGTGTGTGTGTGTGTGTCTTACCCACTCAGTGCAACTGGTTCACACGTATGAGAGCGGCTGTGAGAGTATATTTGGCTTTCGGCACCTCCGTCACAGATTTAGCCCGCACACTAGCCCGCACATGGAGCTGGAGTGCTGGGGGAATACGGTGCGACTAGGCCACTGACCACTGGGAATGCTGCTCTAGGCACTGGGAATGCTGCTCCAGCCACTGGGAATGCTGCTCTAGCCACTGGGAATGCTGTTCTAAGCTTTAGAGCAGTGATGACATGGTGTGAAGTGGCATCTCTTGCATGATGTTTACAGAGTTAGAGGGAAGTGGTGGGAGGTATACTGCGTGATGTTTGGGAAGCTGGAGGCTAGTGGTGGGAAGTTGGAGAGTAGTGGTGAGAGGTATATAGTTGCAGCTCCATAAATAATCTTCTCTGCACATAAATTCTCATCCTACTTCAGTGCTATAAATTGTCTACTTAATCTGTCTGTTCCGGGAAGTGGTAGAGGTACTGTACAATATACTGCCCTTTCTGCCATGTATTTGTTGCTTGTGACTGTAAACCTTACCCAACAGGAAGGTAAGATCTGAAGTACATGTTCTTAGAATGTTCTTATGTGGGGAATACTTATGTATCTACACCAGGCATGGAAATTGGCACCAGCCACCAGTCAAATCCTGGCAAAATGTGAAAATGGCTGATATATTTTGGATGTGAAATAATAATTTACTGTTGAGTGGCTGGTGAATTTTACCATGTGTTTGTCAGTGGCTAGTACAGATTCACATTTTACAGAGTTAACTTCCAACCCTGACCTATACCCATAATAACCATTAACCCTACATGTACCTATACCCATAATAACCATTAACCCTACATGTACCTATACCCATAATAACCATTAACCCTACAGTGTAAATGATGTGAGGTAAATTATACTTTTCACATTGTAACATTTTTCCCATGAGAAGGGAACAGAAAGTCCTGTTATGTGTGTATGGGCCACCTATAAGTGAGTGTGTTGATTAAGCATTGTGACTACTCTACTGAGTGAGGTAGCTGCTAAAAGAATTACTATAAGTCCTTATCCGTCCTCAGTTTTTCCCATTTTTACCGTTTAGAGCACAGTATGGAAGTCTGTTCTCGGTTGGGTGGTGAGAGACATTTCAAAGCAAAATCAGTTTAAAAACAAAACTTTGTCAGTTCACTTACTTAAACCAAAGATTTACAGGAGCTGAATTTGTCTATTTTGACAGGGATAGCTTCTTTTTTTACTGGATCAAGCCTCATTCTATGTGGAACAGCAACAGAAATGGCTGATAATTGGCGCTATGTCGATAATAAGATCAGTTCCCCATTACCTGGCCTGTATCGCCCCATTACCTGGCCTGTATCGCCCCATTACTTGGCCTGTATTGCCCTCACACAGTGGACACTGCCATTACCTGGCCTGTATCGCCCCATTACCTGGCCTGTATCGCCCCATTACCTGGCCTGTATCGCCCCATTACCTGGCCTGTATCGCCTCATTACCTGGCCTGCATTGCCCCATTACCTGGCCTGTATTGCCCCATTACCTGGCCTGTATCGCCCTCACACAGTGGACACTGCCATTACCTGGCCTGTATCGCCCCATTACCTGGCCTGTATCGCCCCATTACCTGGCCTGTATCGCCCCATTACCTGGCCTGTATTGCCCCATTACCTGGCCTGTATTGCCCTCACACAGTGGACGCTCCCATTACCTGGCCTGTATCGCCCCATTACCTGGCCTGTATTGCCCCATTACCTGGCCTGTATTGCCCCATTACCTGGCCTGTATTGCCCTCACACAGTGGACACTCCCATTACCTGGCCTGTATTGCCCCATTACCTGGCCTGTATTGCCCCATTACCTGGCCTGTATCACCCTCACACAGTGGACACTCCCATTACAGTTCCCCATTACCTGGCCTGTATCACCCTCACACAGTGGACACTCCCATTACCTGGCCTGTATCGCCCCATTACCTGGCCTGTATCGCCCCATTACCTGGCCTGTATCGCCTCATTACCTGGCCTGTATTGCCCCATTACCTGGCCTGTATTGCCCCATTACCTGGCCTGTATTGCCCTCACACAGTGGACACTCCCATTACCTGGCCTGCATTGCCCCATTACCTGGCCTGTATTGCCCCATTACCTGGCCTGTATCGCCCCATTACCTGGCCTGTATCACCCTCACACAGTGGACACTCCCATTACCTGGCCTGTATCGCCCCATTACCTGGCCTGTATTGCCCCATTACCTGGCCTGTATTGCCCTCACACAGTGGACACTCCCATTACCTGGCCTGTATTGCCCTCACACAGTGGACACTCCCATTACCTGGCCTGTATTGCCCTCACACAGTGGACACTGCCATTACCTGGCCTGTATTGCCCTCACACAGTGGACACTGCCATTACCTGGCCTGTATTGCCCCATTACCTGGCCTGTATTGCCCTCACACAGTGGACACTGCCATTACCTGGCCTGTATTGCCCTCACACAGTGGACACTCCCCGGATGGTATGTGCACACGCTGCCCTTCTCTATGTCACAGCCGTAGTCCGTCTGTAGGGGGGATGAAACACATAGTTAGCCAATCATGAGTTAGTGAGTCATACAGTATTATTATCACTATTACTCTTCATATTTTATCTGGACTGTAACTGGCATGCCATCAGTGTGCTGATATAGTGGTGTAGGGTGCCAAGTGTAACACACCTGATTTGCGCATTTCGTGGATAAAAGGCATCATGGTGTTTTACGATTTTGTGACCATTTTATCCATTTCGAGGCACAAAAGGCATTTCATCCACGAAAAAAGGTGTGTTACACTTATATACACCCTATACTGTGGAGCCCACTTTGATGCCATGTTAATATTTCCTCAAAGAGCAATAGGGGGTTTATTATGTACAGTATGGCTGTAAGTGTGGCTCTAAGTGTAATGTAATGGTGTGATTGTTTCCATATTAATTTGCGTACTAACGTGAAACCTGCCGGTGTCCGCTCTTGCTTGTGCCAGTGTGCATGGGCAGTCAATGGTCTCCTCCAGGAAGTTGGGCCAGCTCTTCTCCAGCTTGTCCCACTGGACGCACTTGTCCAGGGCCCACGCCGCAGAGTCCTCACGGAACTTCTCCTCCAGGTGCCACGCCAGGGCATGGTCCTCACTCCACACCGCATGGACATCACTACCACATCAATATTTGTTCTCTTTTAAGTGTTTTAAGGATACAAGGATACAAGGATGGCTTATTGTCACATGTATAGATATACTGGGTAGAGTAGGACATGCAGTGAAATCGGTGATTGTCTAAAACTGTGCATGGGAATAGGGGAGTAAAGTGCATAGAATGCAGTTGGAGGATGGCTACCTGATTAAGGGGTAGAATGGGTGAGGGGTGTTGTGATCAAGTACATAAAGTGCAGTTGGGGTTGGTAGGGAGGATTGGCTTTGGTGGCCGATGATGGGCTATGTATGTGGGAGGGGAGGAGCGCTGCGTGTGCAGCCAGCACAAAAGTCCATTTTGTTTTGGTGTTACTTACACATGCACTCTGTATTCTTACATGTCATATATGTCCTAATGTGTCATGAAAGCTGGTGTGGCTGCGTACCGTTTCCCATCATCGTGGGCACTAGAGCTGACCCTCACACAGCCCAGCTCCCAGGCCACAAACGCCTCCTCCGCCACACGGGGGACAAAGCTGAAGCTGCCGTTGTTGGGGTACCCGCGGGCCAGAGAGTACAGGTACCCCCATTCGGCCGTCCAGGAGTCTGAATAAGGCTCTCCTGCAAGGACACGTTTGTGTGTTTTATTATCATTTCAGGGAGTTTTTCCTCACCCCTGTTGCCCCTACGGACACAAGCAGGAACTGTCAACAGTGCCTAAACAACCCCCCTGCTGTGAAGCACTTTGAGCTGCATCTTGTATGTATGAACTGTGCTATACAAGTAAAGGAGGTTATTATTATTATTATTATTATTATTATTATTATTATCATTAGCTTAAAGTGAGTGGTTATATCCTTATTTAGCTTAGTGTAACTTCATTATACCAGGTACAATCAAGCAACATGCTTGGACATACATATCTTATCGCTGTGTGTGTGTGTGTTTGTGTGTCTGTGTGTGTCTGTGTGTGTGAGAGACCTCTCTCACTGTATGTGTCTGTGTGTGTCTGTGTATGTGTGTGTGTGTGTGTGTGTGTGTGTGTGTGTCTGACCTGTCTCGTTGTATCCCCACAGCTCCAGGTTGACGCTGTCGGCCGTGACCAATGAGGTGTTCCAGGTCATGCGGAGGGCTCCGCCCACTCCAGGGGTGCCGTAGTACTGCCACTGTGTGGAGTTCACCAAGGTCACCTTGAACCGCGGGTCCAGCTTCCCAGGATGCACTGACACATGACCACAGATCACATGATCACAGAGCACTGACATCGCTCACACATAGAGCACTGACATGACATCATAGAGCACTTAGAATTTTTAACTTGTAATTAGCAGCATGAAAGAAATAGTGTCTATCTCACAAAATGTTGACATCAATTTGTAGCATAGTCTAACTCAGCCTAATTTATTTAACAAATAATTTGCCCCAGATCAGACATGCACTGTCAGTGTTTGCACTTGCTGCATCAGTGCCTCTCCTCAAATACTAACTAAATGCAAATGCATCACTCTAGCCTGACACTCAGAAACCAAGCGCCTCACCTGAGAGCCAGGCCCCCTGGTGGCTGTACGCCACTCCATCGGCACTGACACCACTCACACACAGAGCACTGACACCACTCACACACAGAGCACTGACACCACTCACACACAGAGCACTGACACCACTCATACGTACAGCACTGATATGTCTGTGCAGCTCAACTACAGTGATATGTTTTAGAATATGCAATTAGAAATTAGATTTTTTATTTGTAATTAGCAGTATGGAAGAAATAGTGTCCATCTCACAAAATGTTGACACCAATTTGTAGCATAGCCTAACTCATGCACTGTGAGTGTTTGCATGTGTGGGGCATTACTAACTGCTGGTTGCATCAGTGCCTCTCCTTAAATACTAACTAAAAACCAAGCGGCACACCTGAGAGCCAGGCCCCCTGGCGGCTGTACGTCACCCCGTCGGTGGCGATCTCGAAGGGGACCCACCCCGTCTCGTACAGCAGCGGAGAGATGCAGTGGCCCCGCCCCTCAGCATCCACATAACCCTCAGTGACCACTTCTCCATTAAACCTACACAAGCATGACACACACACAACACACACACATAGCATACAGTCATAAAATGTGCATAATAAAACACACCAACAACACAGACGGTAATAATGCAACAAGTCTGAATCACTGTTGAATTTAAAATGTATAAATTTATAATAGACCATGCATTATTGGTAACGCTTCATTTTACGGTTCCTTCTTTAGTATATGTACATGGAAGAACGTAATATTATGTAATTACACTGTACATGTCTAACACCCTAACCCTAACCGTATGGTACTATGTAAGTACTACATTATGGTATTTATTGTTACATACTTTGTTACACTGTACCTAACTCATGTAACAGGGACAGTAAAATTAAGTCTAACCAAATTATTTTTAGGGTAATTCAGTATCATTTTAGTCATTTTATCCATGCATGAACTAGTCACACACACACACACACACACACACACACACACACACACACACACACACACACACAGTAAATGAACCCATTAACACCCAATAACACAGAGCAGTGGGCAGCCTGCCAGGGAGTAATGAGGGGTTAATGAGGGCACCAGAGACACGGACATCAGCAACCAGTGATGGAATAAGGAGCCTTGCTTAGGGGCACCTGAGACAGTGATCATGGGGGGGTGATGTTTTACCCATGCATGAACTAGTCACACACATGCATACACACACACACACACACACACACACACACACACACACACACACACACAGAGTAAATGAAGCCATTAACACCCAATAACACAGAGCAGTGGGCAGCCTGCCAGGGAGTAGTGAGGGGTTAATGAGGACACCAGAGACACGGACCTGAGACGTTCAACGAGATGTTCAACCCCCTACCCCACCCACTTGTCCCTACTGGTCAGGGATCAAGCTGGCTATCCTCTGTCACAAGTCTGAGACCCC
Source organism: Setipinna tenuifilis (assembly GCA_030347295.1). NCBI lineage: Eukaryota > Metazoa > Chordata > Actinopteri > Clupeiformes > Engraulidae > Setipinna > Setipinna tenuifilis. The sequence continues at coordinate 1,018,825 of CM059273.1, read as the reverse complement.
AAGCAATTGGACCTACACACTGTATGCAAATGATGATTAAAACTCAATTAATTAGCGCTATCAAGCAATGAATAACCAGAGCTTACCGACAGGTCACAGTGGAGGCGGAGTCAAAGGTTGCGTTGAGGACCACAAAGTCGGTCCCTCCAAAAATAGTCCCAGAGTATGGGGACGTGTCCACACAGAACTCCTTGAAATCGTCACAGCAGTTCTCCAGGGACACACACGTCACATGGCAGGAACATGCGTCCAGTTTCTGGCCACACTTCCTCTCACATGTCTGACCTGTTGCAAACAAAAACATTATCTATCTACTGCTTAAATGGCACCATTTGAGCTTGATTACACTACACATTGTGTTTTTACTTATTTGTATTATATACAAGCCTATTGTACTTTCTGCTATGTCTATATTATTATGTCTGTCACCATGTCTTCCTGTCTTGTTTATAAGATGTTTAATGTTCACTGTGGGCCTAGGGAGCATTGCAATTTCAAATTCTGTATGTGTATCTGTACCTATATCTTGTCTATATAATCAGGATCAAAGTACTTAATTGGTCCTGGGGAGAAATTGAGCATAGGTCATCATACTGTGCTGTATTTTATTCTGATACTAACATGGTAAAATTTAATTTCAGAGTCATCTGAATGCCTAAATATCTCACTCCACATTATACTAGTGTATACAGTACACTAGTAAACCATCTAAGAAAACCATCAGGGTTGTTAATGTCAATTAGGTTTTTAACAGCCAATGAAATTGGCTTCTGTGTAAATTAAGAGAAGGTGTTTAGTATGCAAATGTAGAACCCAACTGTGTAGTAAAAAAGCCAAAATTAGCAGCTCAATGCATGAAATGCCTTAGTGGTATTTTTTATGGGAAAAACAGTTAGAAAAACATTCAAACCAATGCTGACATTCCTATAGTTGCACACATACTTATTTGCAACTGTAACAAAAAACAGCCACTTACCAGTTACTCCACAGAGATATGTGAGAATAAGTACTGCTTTAAGACCAAAGTGAAGTATTCTCCCCATTAGGGCACAGAGTATCTGCTGAAGCCCCTGTCTGTGACCACTGAAGACGTTTAGAGGGAATCCAGCCCTACTGAAGCCCCTGTCTGCAGCCACTGAAGACGTTCACAGGGAATCAGGCCTACTGAAGGCTCAAAGTCTGCTGTCTCCGAGGTGCTGCTGCTGCCGAGGTCATTATAGTCGAGTTATAGCGGCTGTAGTGAAATATTTAATCCTCCCTCGTTAGCATCTCTGTAGTTTACAGTGCTATAATGGCAAAGGTCTCACTGATAACACCACAATCCTGTGAGCTCAGAGCATCTGCTGTTCCTCTGTGGACGCCTCTGATGGGCCCACTGTTTTGATTGGCAGCACCACAACCCCCGCCCTCTGTCTTAGCCAAAGAATGAAAACACACCAAAAACTAAGAATGTGTGTGTGTGTGTGTGTGTGTGTGTGTGTGTGTGTGTGTGTGTGTGTGTGTGTGTGTGTGTGTTGGGGGGGATTAGGCACTGAAAACACACCGATGTGACTGAGAATGCAAAATGCGTGGGGAAAAGCTATTTGTACATAGTTACTGTAGTCACGCACTTACAGAAGATGTTGGAGGCCAAAATAAAAGTAGACTAAACAATCTCAAAGCAGCGAGAGAGAAGGATAAGTTATGGCTTGAGAGTTTTGTTGTTACAAACTGTAGGTTTGTTGTGTCTATGTTTACGCTTGAATCTTGCTAAAAGGGTGAGGTGTCCACAATAAATACATTATGTAGAATTAGAGCGATTTTATGAATTCTTTTACAGTAAGCTGTCAAATGAATGCCAGCTGAATGTGTTTTTATGTGTCTGTTTGGAGAAGAATCTTTGATGCCTTGTGTGACTGAAGATATAGTGTTGTCCTTGACCAGCACACTGGGTGCCGTGTTGAGGGTCACATGGGGTGAAAAACAGGCAGACGGGTAGCTGTGTTTCATCTGTCCATATGTGGTCATCCATCTAAGATGGACAACCAGGGCCGCCAACAGGTTATGGACCAACATGGAGAGCTCCTCCTTAATTAGATTCCGTTTGAGTTATTTCACACTGTTTAGACAGATTTCTTTAGGTACAACTGTCCCCCAATTTGTCACATTCAGAGACAGAAGGCAGGACAGCATCTTACAGTAGCCTGCCTGTCTCCACCTTGCAAGACAGACAGCTGAATACATCAGATTTAGACTGAGACACTTACTTCTTGTTACTTTCTTCTATTTAACTTAATCTGTAACATTGCATATGTAATAAATTATCCATCCTAATACAAAGCAATGGAACATTAAGCCTTGTATTTAGTAAAACGCTATTTTAGCTCTACTTTAGATGTACTTGAAAGCTGTTTGTTAGCTTCTAATGCTGGGTTAGGCTAAGGGAGATGCATGCCTTCAATTTTATCAGTTACCATATGGGAAACATACAAACCAGAGAAACTTATATGGTGACAATGACATAAAAACTTTTTTTTTTCAACCTATTTGTATGTCATGAGTAGAGACACCTGTTTTAAAGGTGCTACGTGTGGGATTGTGGGCAGAACGGGTACTGCAATGAAATTCAAACTGCAGTTAAGCATTGTTTGACCTGTAGAGACAAAACACAAAATCAAATCAAATGATTTTTTTTACAGTGTACATTTAATAATAAAATATGAGAATGTCACATCTGTAGCATACTATTGCTGTCAGTAAAATCAGTAGGACATGCTTCCTTTTAATCTCTGGTGACATATATTGACCCGTACTGACCTCTTTATAATTAAGCACTGACCATACATTTCTTACATAGCAGCTTTTAGGCAGACTAAACAACTGGTGATTGCAGCCTGCAAACCATTTTACATGACTGCCCAGATGTATGAAAATGTATAAAAGATAAAGAAATTAATCTTCTGGAAACTACATTGGTGATTTTCATACTTTTTAATTACCCTGTAAAAGTACACTTAAAATCCTTTTTTAAAAACCCTGATGTGTAAAAATTCCCACATGATAACGTCATTGCCAAACCGGAAAAAGGAAGGGAGGAGTGACACAATTGTTTTCCTTACAAAAATTGTTTCCTTTGGCTAACAGGGACGGACGGATTGTCCAGGGATTCTATGGTGAGAAGTGTTACGATTTTGATTTTACACATTTTTTGCTATTGGTGTCTTGACAGAAACGATGTACCATTAATATAAAGGCCACATTTTGTAACGGTAACCTCTTTGCCAAGACTGTAAATTACTTATTCACTTTATTTGCCAACTTGTTAGGCTTAGCTTGCTATGCTAAAAGCACGAAGTTAAAGTGGTAAGCCTACTCCGTTGCGCAGGTATTTTAGTCCAGACAAACTTTCACGGTTTGGCATCTATAGATTCCCCAAACAGAAGTCATCAGCGATGTCTTGTGTTATTTAATCCAGAGAATTTGGGCACATCGGTGTTGTTAACCAGGATAAATATTGCATACCGATTACATTTCAGGTGACGCTAGGTAGATTATTACAGTGCGGGTTAGCCAATAGTGTGTTTAAAATTGCTGCTAGCTCAGAACTTTTTATACATGTTTTCTGACAGTGGTGTTTTAGTTGTCATCGTGTGACTGGTGTACGGTACAATGTTTTTGGCAGCATTGTGGCGTAGCCTATTGGTCTTTAACCAGTTGACAACATTATCGTGTGGACATACACTTTGATGTACAAATAACCCGGTTGGTGTAGATGAAACCGTGCCAGCTGCCTTGCTGTGATGATATTGTGGCTGTGGGCCGCTTCGAACCACAGAACTAAGTTGGATTGCTAGTAGGAACGATAGATGCGATCATCTGCACTTAACACCTCTATATCTCACAAGTTGCTTTAAAAAAAGTATGAAATTGTTGAAGAATGTTGCTCTAATGTATCCGTCCGTTTGATCACAGGAAGAGATGTCGGGCGTGAGTGCGGTCAGCACAGCAGTGCCAGCGGCCACCACCCGCACCACTTCCTTCAAGGGCTCCTGCCCCGGCTCCAAGTACGTCAAGCTGAACGTGGGGGGGGCCCTCTACTACACCACCATGCAGACCCTGACCAAGCAGGACACCATGCTCAAGGCCATGTTCAGCGGCAGGATGGAGGTGCTCACAGACAGTGAAGGTGTGTGTGTGTGTGTGTGTGTGTGTGAGTGAGTGAGAGTGAGAGAGAGTGTGTGTGTGTGTGTGTGTGTGTGTGTGTGTGTGTGTGTGTGTGTGTGTGTGGTGAGCATCTGCAGTGCTATAACCAAGCAGGACACCATGCTCAAGGCCATGTTCAGCGGCAGGATGGAGGTGCTCACGGACAGTGAAGGTGTGTGTGTGCGTGTGTGTAAGAGAGAGAGAGAGAGAGAGAGAGTGAGAGAGAGAGAGTGAGTGAGTGAGTGTGTGTGTGTGTGTGTGTGTGAGAGAGAGAGAGAGAGAGAGAGAGAGAGAGAGAGAGTGTATGTGTGTGTGTGTGTGAGAGAGAGAGAGAGAGAGAGAGAGAGTGAGTGTGTGTGTGTATGTATGAGAGTGTGTGTGTGTGTTCAGCGGCAGGATGGAGGTCCTCACAGACAGTGAAGGTGACCTCAAGCCGCTCAGCATTACAAAAGCAAAAACGTTTGGTGAAAGTGGTTTGAATGAATAGTTAGGTTCATGACATTTGCATGTTTGAAGTCAGGTGCCGACAATGGCACAGCTGAAGGTGTTTGCAAACTAGTAGTGAGATATATATGTGTGTGTGTGTGTGTGTGTGTGTGTGTGTGTGTGTGTGTGTGTGTGTGTGTCTGTGTCTACGTGTGTGTGTGTGTGTGTCTGTGTGTGTGTGTGTGTGTGTGTGTGTGTGTGTGTGTGTCGTATGTTCAGGCTGGATCCTGATTGACCGCTGTGGGAAGCACTTTGGCTCCATCCTGAATTACCTGCGGGACGGCGCGGTGCCGCTGCCCGATAGCCGGCGGGAGACGGAGGAGCTTCTGGCCGAGGCCAAGTACTACCTGGTGCAGGGGCTGGCGGACGAGTGCCTCGCCGCACTACAGGTGTGTTTGCAGCGCAGCACACACACACACACACACACACACACACAGCTGCTGCTGGCCGAGGCCAAGTACTACCTGGTGCAGGGGCTGGCGGACGAGTGCCTCGCCGCTCTACAGGTGTGTCTGCATCACACACACACACACACACACACACACACGGCTGCTGCTGGCCGAGGCCAAGTACTACCTGGTGCAGGGGCTAGCCGATGAGTGCCTCGCCGCTCTACAGGTGTGTCTGCATCACACACACACACACACACACACACACACACACGGCTGCTGCTGGCCGAGGCCAAGTACTACCTGGTGCAGGGGCTAGCCGACGAGTGCCTCGCCGCACTACAGGTGCGCTAGTATCACACACACACACACACACACACACACACACACAATGTTACCAAGTACTACCTGGTGCAGGGGCTAGCGGACGAGTGCCTGGCTGCTCTACAGGTGTCTTTGCAGCACACACACATAATGTTACATAGCGTTGCGCACTTTGTTACAGAAGCACAGTTCATTTCAGTTTTTTTTCTTTTTAACCTGACATGACCCCTGTGTGACCCCTGTGTGATTCTCAGAACAAAGACACCTATGAGCCCTTCTGCAAAGTCCCGCTGGTGACATCGTCTAAGGAGGAGCAGAGACTGATCACCACAGCTAACAAGGTAGGACTGGTAATCACTACAGGTGACCAGGTAATATTGGGGTAATAACTACAGGTAACAAGGTAATATTGTGGTAATAACCACAGGTAACAAGGTAAGACTGGGGCATTATGGTGGGGTAATAAGGTAAGACTGGGGCATTATGGTGGGGTAACACTACCTGCTCTGATTGCCGTTACATGTAGACTACTCTTCTCTTTCAAAGGAACAGATTTCAGTAACCGTGTGTTAGGTCACAACTGCATGTGTCCCATGATAAATTATTACAGTAAGAGGAAAATATTGTTTTGCCTGTTACCTCCATCTGGAATCCTTAAAAGTTGACCTCCTCTGTAACCCTTTGGATGTAAAATGTATTTTAAACTTTAGCCAATACAAAAAATGTTTTACGCAGAGAGCTTTTTTGCTAACCTGTCCTTCTGTTTGCACACCGCAGCCCACTGTGAAACTTTTGTACAACAGAAGCAACAATAAATACTCGTACACCAGGTAAGGAGTGTGGAATATTACTCTGTAGTCCAGTCTGAATGCTTGTGCTTCAAAACAGAATGTTGTGCTTTATAACGGAATGTTGTGCTTTAGAAGGGAATGTTGGGCTCTGTAATGGAATGTTTTGCTTCATAGCGGAATGTTGTGCTTCATAACGGAATGTTATGCTGTGTAACGGAATGTTGTGCTTTATTAAGGAATGTTGTACTGTGTAACAGAATGTTGGGCTCGGTAACGGAATGTTGTGCTGTGTAGCGCAGTGTGGTGCTGTATAACAGGATGTTGTGCTCTTGGAGCTCTGTAAACCTCTGATGCCTCTCTGCTGTCTTTAGCAACTCAGACGACAACCTGCTGAAGAACATCGAGCTGTTCGACAAGCTGTCGCTGCGCTTCAACGGGCGCGTCCTCTTCATCAAGGACGTGATTGGCGACGAGATCTGCTGCTGGTCCTTCTACGGTCAGGGCCGCAAGATCGCAGAGGTCTGCTGCACGTCCATCGTCTACGCCACGGAGAAGAAGCAAACCAAGGTCAGAAACGCGTCACGTTAGAACCAGTGGAGAGATTTACCTTCTCCTGTGTAATGCTACTGACACCCACACCCCCACCCAAACTTGTGCAGATTGACATTTTCAGGAAACTTGTGCAGATTGACATTTTCAGGAAAGTGAGGCTTTATTAAAGTAGCTATTTTTGCAGAGAAGGTTAAGATGATCACGAAGACAATGAAGATGTACTGCGAGCACAATCTGACTATGACAGACATTTCAGAGGCCTGTGAAGATTATAGTGACCTGTTGGCATACATGTACAGGATGTCACTCATGATTATGTCAATATTCTGTCAGAATGCTTAATATTTTCTATTTTTGTATTCTGCACGTTGTCTGTGTTGCTGTATCGGTGGTGCGAGAGTAACATCATTCCAGTTCTCTATCTGTCCTGTATACATGGCAGATCTGACAGTAAAGCTGACTTAGGCCTGTAATGGCAAAAGACAGAAAAACACATAACAAACATGGAACATGGAAACCTGTAGTGAAGCGTAACTCACAGGCCGGTGTGTGTGTGTGTGTGTGTGTGTGTGTGTGTGTGTGTGTGCTCCCCCAGGTGGAGTTCCCCGAGGCACGTATCTACGAGGAGACGCTGAACATCCTGCTGTACGAGTCGCAAGATGGCCGCGGGCCAGACAACGCCCTCCTGGAGGCCACCGGGGGCGCCGCGGGACGCTCACACCACCTGGACGAGGACGAGGAGCGCGAACGCATCGAACGCATCCGCCGCATACACATCAAGCGGCCCGACGACCGCACACACCACCACCAGTGAGGCCGCCACAGCCACAACGCAGGGCAAAGGTCAAAGGTCATTCCGTAAACACACATCACCACTGCCACTCACACACACACACACACACACACACACACACACACACCTGTGAGACCACTGCCAGTCACACACACAAACACCTGTGAGACCACTGCCACTCACACACACCTCCCCTGTGAGACCACTGCCAGTTACACAGACTTTACCTGCAAGACCGCTGCCCAAACCTGCTACCACAAATGACCTCACGCATAGGACCACACATCACATACCACTACCTGTGAGTTCACTGCCCATCAGCATATATGACCCTCTATGCCAGAAAAGAGCCCTTCACACATGGACATGTTTGTATGAGGATGTCACATGATCCTTACGCTGAAATGTTATAAAGTGCCTGCCACTGGTCAAAGGGGTGTATGCAAAGTGCTCTGTATGAAGTATCTGACCAAGAAGAAACTCCACATGAACAAACGAGCAGCTGTGTCTGGCCAAGAGCGGCCCTGGGCTGCAGCCATCTTGAGATGATGGAGAGACTCACTGGAAGGGCTGTGTATGTGACAGTGGTGCTTATGGAGAGGGCAGCACAGCATCACTGATACTCCATAGTGATCTGCCACATGCAGGCTATGGACACTATTAAGTTCCTCTTAAGTCCTATACTCCCAAGTCCAGAGGCTGCAGCCTTTGTGTGTGCGTGAGTGTGTGTGAGTGTGCGTGAGTGTGTGTGTGTGTGTGTGCGTGAGTGTGTGTGTGTGTGTGTGTGTGTATCTGTCTGTCTGTGTGTGTTTTTGAGATTGGTTCGGCAATTTCTTAGCTGCTATTTTCAGTATGAGTACCATTCTGGTCTTATTTGTCCCTAAGTGCTCTAAACACTAAGACACTAATGTTCATGCCTTTGCCATGTGCAGACAAAGGCAGCGATTGTAAGTTACGTTACATTACGTTACGTTATATTACACTTAGCTGACGCTCTTATCCAGAGCGACTTACAGGTATTTACAGGGTTATAGTTACAGTCCCTGGAGCAGTGTGGGGTTAGATGCCTTGCTCAACGGCATTTCCACCATGGGTAGGGTGGGATTTGAACCTGCAACCCTCCAATCCAAAGACCAACTCCCTAACCACTAGACCACAGCTGCCCACTGCCCAAGTCTGCATGATCTCCAGTGCAGGCATGTAGGGTGCAAGTGCTCAGTCCTGTGTTTGGTCATGGGGTAACAGCACGTTGCACACCTGAACATTTACACTCACCTTTAACTTGTTCTCCTCTCGATCCCCTTTGACCAGGGTTAGGAACCAAACGACATTGTTCTGATGCTGGACAATAGCTCCTAACTGTAATCTGTCACAGTTTTAAGCTATTCATTGAGGTTGTTTTTTTCCCTTTTTTCTTTTTCTTTGAGAATTTATCTTCTCGGCACCTGCACTTGCTGGGTCTGTCTGACACATATATATTATATGATTAAGGGCAAAATATACACAGTATTTAGTAACATTATAAAAACACCTGAAGGAATCCTCCCTCTCGCACTGTTCATGTCATATTTGTACAAGCTGCCTCGTTTGCAGAATGAGGACGCAGTTAAATGTGAAGCGTAAACGATTACAAACAGAGTTTATTGGCGAACTTTACAGACCACTGTAGGAGTGAAGTCACTCTCTGCTACCTGAGACTGAGACTGTCTGTAGAGAGTACACCACGTTTGTGTCTGCTGTTTCCCCTAGTTAGACCTTTTAGCATCCATGAGCCACCCCAAACACCAGCTATGGGCATTTCATATTTTACATCCATATGATTTTTAAATTAATATTCATTCACAGATTGTTTTCCACATGTATGTATGAAAAGTATGCTGGCACCACAGAAAGCTCTCCGGGAGACCTAGTGCCTTACTCCTCGATGTGCATCTATTTGGCCAGCAGAGGTCCTGTTACACGGCACTTAGTACTTAGTACTCCTGTTCCACCCTAACTCATGTACTCTCAATAATATAATTTCATATTTAAGATGAGCTTTTACTGAAAATAAAATAAAATAATTTCCATATTATTTTCTACCAGTGAAGACGGTAATAAATGAAAAGATTCTGGTTTGATGAAATGAAATTCCGCAGTTGCAAATTTCCTGTCATGCAAATTTGTAATCAGAGATCTGGGGTTTGTCTAGAGCAATTCTGGGTTGTTGTTGTTATTATTTAGCAGACCATACTGTGGTCAGGAACACTATTGTACTAAATCATTTATATAGTATAAATATACAGCACAGTGAGTACTGCTGCAGACTTTGCTTACTGAAGTAGGCATATCACACAATGTTATATTGATTTAATTACCGCTTGTTACTACAGCATAACAGCAGCTGTGGTTGGGGTTAGTTGCAGTTAGAGTCCAGCCAACCAGCTTTCTTGGACACATGTCCAATGGCATTGAAGCACTTCCATACGCTTGTGTAGGACATTAGGGTCAAATGTCATTGACATTAGGGTCCTTGTGTAGGACATTAGGGTCAAATGTCATGGATGGGCTTCCATACTCTTGTGTTGGACATTAGGGTTAAATGTCATTGACATTAGGGTCCTTGTGAAGTGCCTATGTGTGGGTTCATGTTGATTATCTGTCTAGGGCACCAGTAACCAAAGTGAGACGTAGCTGTAGCTTTGTGACCATCTATACAGATGAGGAGTAGAAGAGACCAGATGGAGAGCCAGCCGCCTGTACTGTAAGGCATTCCTTAACCTCAGTGGGTTTAAAATCAAGAACAAAAATTATTTTAGTGAAATTTTATGCAGTAAACACAATCATTTCATATGAGATTTGTATTTGCACACGATTGTATTTACTAAAAGTAGATTGTATTTTATATGTTAATAAATACATTAAAGATTTGTACACATGCAGGTTTCAGTCTCGTCTTTATTGTAAAGCAGGTTCTTGGTGGAAGTATAAAAGTATGATACACATGGCTAGTTCACAAAATTACATGTCTTATTATGTCTTACAACCTATGCAGTATATCTTGACATCTTCTGAAAGTGACTGTCTGGTTCGTGTAGTGATGTGGCCAGAGAGTAATTAATCCATTTCCACTGTTTAGTCCTGCAAGGCCCAGGCTTGAGGAGGGGGTGACTGTAATGATGTTGAAGACAGGACCACGACTCACTTCCCCCTTAAAAAATACACAGCAAAAACATTTCCGTCCGAATCTGCATCACCTTCCTGCTTTGTAATGTTTTGTTTCTACTCCACTCATGTTGGACTGATTTGCAGCGTTGCAGAAAAACCCAACACGGATTCCAAACTCCAACCTGCTGCAGGGCAGATGCGTTGCTATCTGAACTGGTAAGACTGTGTGTTGTGGTGCATTTGGCCAGTGAGGCCGCTTTATGTGGTGCCATGACGCTCGTAACAAAACTAATGTGGCTTTTGCTGAAGTGACACTTGTTTACAGTGAAGGCTACTGTACAGCTATGCAACATCGCTACTGTATGCACTTAGACACATATCCTCCTCCACACCTGTGCAGCACAACAAAATACAATTTAAACACACTTAGAACAGGTTCACAAAGCATGTGCACTGCCTAAACCCCTTCCGTTAGAAATGTAAAATTTTAAGGCAAAAGAAATCTTTTATGACTACACAAAGATAGATTTCAGACTCTAAAAAATCAACAAAAAAATCTCATATTTATCTGTATTTCTTGTGGGGTTTTTTTCGCTGCCATATTGTGATGTCTAGATTAAACTAGGAACCTACGTCGCGTGTATAGAAGTGTGTAGAACCATTGCTGGAGGTGGGAGGAAAAGAGCGATACACCATAGTATCACGATATTCGTCAGCGCAGCATATCGCTTTGCTGTGGCAGCAAACAAGTGTGTATTTACAATATATATTATATTAATTTTTATTTTATTTTGTTGCATACATCCAAACCACAGGGGGGCAGCACAGAGCACAGTTGTACTGCACAGGGAGGGACAAGAAGGCTGCAGGAACACCCAAATATGCAAAGCATGCTTAAGGGTGAAAATAAGTCATTTATGTCGGGACTGAATTGCACTGCTGTTCTGTGAAACATAAAGAACTGTATTATCTGATCACAGCCCAGATATCGTGATTGTGTGGTATCGTAACCTCTATGGCAGTTCCCACCCCCAGTCATAGCTCACTCTAATGTCCCTTAACAAGCAGGATGAGGTTTCAACAACCACCTTGCACTATAGCACATGGATGCATGATGAGGCGTTTATTATAGCACATGTACTGTGGTCACTAGTTGATGATGACGGTGGATTCAGTAGCTGCGTGTTTCTTCTCTGTAGAGATAAAGAGTTCTTGGTGAGAGCATCTTGCGCCATAAATTCACACCATTTTTCAAAGATCTGTAGAAAAAATTGAAGTCTGTGTGGTGGTACTTGGCAGCCGTCCTGGCTACTGTTTTGCTGTCTGCAATCATGACCGGATCTGAATGAGGTCATCTAGGGACGCTTAAACTGCATCCTGAAGTTATCCATGACAACACTCACAGTCATCGGGATTTTGTCTTTGCAGATTCCTGAAACAGTTAAAACAATGTGTGTTAAAGACATGTATTTGGAGTATCTAATTCAAATTCTCTCGTTTAAAGACACTTTCCCACTCAGCTTTATGTCACATACAGCAGCCAGTGATTGTCAAACACAAAATAAATCTGTGAATGCGTTCTCAGCTTCTACTAGCATAAAGATTAGGTATACATGCTATATGTGAAAAAAGATCTTACACTCAAGCTATCCCTTATACAACCCAATAGGACTACATTATTATGTACCACATAAATGCACAATTATTATGCTAAAATACTCATGCGGATACTTGGTAGGACAGAGTGTCTCGGGGTACAAAGAGGTTAAAAGTTTGGGAACCACTGCAGTAGCCCAGTGTAGTATACTACAGTATCCCAGTGTAGTATAGTGCCGTAGGTTAAGAGTTGCATACAGTAGCCAGTGTAGTATACAGCTTCACTATATATAAAGTAGTGTACTGTACTCACCACCATGAGATGGCCGTTCTTGGCGCGGTACACCATGGACTCTGGTCCACTCTTAAAGTCCACAAACCCCTCCCTTCCGGGGTAGATGTCAAACCTCACACTGCAACCAGGTACAGAAGCATACAGCATTTCAGTGTAACTAAACCTTATTGTTATATTATAATATTATTACCATGTTATGTAGTTGTGTAAAATAGGAAGACAAAATGAATGTGTTATGTGTAAATGTGTGACATGTTTAAGATTGATCTGAGTTATGTATTAATGTGTAACATGTCTAAGATTGTCAAACTTAGCCTTTAAATGTTAAAAGGGCTTGCCATAGTCTCACCTTCCCTGGACGATGCTGATGATGCTTTTCCTGTTCATCACCACACACAGTTTGGTCAGACACTCAAACAGGAAATCACACTGCAGAACAACGTCCCCCTGATAACACACACACACACACACACACACACACACACACACACACACACACACACACAGACACACACACACATACACACATACACATACAACATCATCAGACAGCTAGAAAACTGCCATTTTAACTTGCCAATACTACACAATGTGACTACAGGTTGTATTAACATTTTGGTTTTTTTTTCTGGGGGGGGTGGGCTATATATTCTTCTACCTTCTGCTTGACGGGTGCATCACACATGACGTGGAAGATCAGGAAGTTGTCACTTAAGTTGCTCACAGATATTCCTGAGGGGAGATTATTATTAACAATATAAATATCATATGTCATAGCAGATATCCCTGAGGGAAGAGATCAGCTGGTCTTTACACACACGCAAAAGCATGTACTCACACTCACCTACCCATCATATAGTATAATTATTATTCATTTCACTATTAACAATATAAAATTATCATGTAACCTTTAAGCTAATTTTAAGTTAAAAACAGGATTAGGGACTGTAATTGATGTACACATATCCTAAGATGTCACCATGGTAACGACCTTTCAGTTGGACGTACTCCATCCTCATCTTGACCTTGCCCTCCTCCACCAGGTAGGCGGCCACCTGTGTGAAGATGAGCTGTCTGAAGCGGGGCCGGAAGCCGTTGCGGTCGTACTTGATGACGGGCACGCTGTACTGTGAGGGGAGGAGAGGAGGACAGAGGGCCGTTACCAAACACACACAGCCAGCTAATGTAGGACACTTCCCTTCCTAACAAAACTAACTACCACTAACTAACTCTTTTCCCTAGGTGCCTCATGCTTGTGTAAGTCTACATGTGTGTCTGTAGTGTCCCTGCTCCAGAGAACTTACTTAAGGTACATGTATGTCCTTGAGTGTATGGAGTAGTCTGTTTACTCTGTGTTCCTATACACCTCTGTTAGCTTATTATGTCCTCCTTTTCTAAGTTGATTTGGATGAAAGCTTCTGCTAAGTGTAATGCAATGTAATGTAATGGATGGCCTTTCTTGATTCTGGTGTCTACAATCTAAAGATGACTGATAAATCTGAGTACAGTTATTATTTTAATAACTGACAGAGATAGACTTGCAGTCCTCGTTTGTTTACAAAATCTGCATAAGATAGCAAACTAGGGGATATTTCAGAGTACCGGTAATGTGTTGTGTGGTGGAGAGACTCAAAGGTTAATTTCTAAGTATGCAGATTATAAATAGTTATACCTTTACACCCTCCTGGTTAAGTGTCTGCAGGACTTTAATGTTGATGTCCTGTTCATCTGCACACAAGTCAGAAGGAAATATGTTATACAAAAATGTGTTATACAGTGTTACTCATGTTATTACCACATCATACTGTAATGGAGCAAGTATTAAGTTACATGATGTATTTCTAAAACACACACTGAGTGTCCCTCATGTTATAAAGACTGCAGTCTTACTTATCCTGGTGTCAGCGAAAGGCCGGCCCACGCTACTGGGGTAGTTCTCCTTCTTGCCCCGGAACAGAGCACTGGTCAGCCCTTTCAGCTGGAGCTGGGGGCAGAGTCACACACACACACACACACACACACACACACACACACATCATTCTTTTTTTCTATTTCGTCTGTGCAAGCTTAATCATAATACAATTTATGCTGTGTGTGTGTATGTGTATGTGTATGTGTATGTGTGCGTGAGCGTGTGCGACTGTGTGTGTGTGTGTGTGTGTGTGTGTGTTGGTCTCACCTGTGCTTTCCTC
>CM059273.1:984078-1001578 GCA_030347295.1 Setipinna tenuifilis | reverse complement strand
CGGTCACTAGAGGTCTCCTCTAGAAGTGTGCTGCCCCACATTCCGGCGGAGAGATTCTGGGGCGCACAGCCGGCCCGAGGAACGGAGCGGCGTTTTTGGGTCGCCACTTACCCGCCTCCCTCTGCCGCAGGTAGTCCCCTTTCACGCGGTACCCCTTGTACTTCGCCTGGATACGAGTGGCTGTGGGAAGAGACGAGGGATAGTAAAATAGTTGGGGAGAGTTATCGTAGCGTAGTAGCAGTGCACATGGACTGCACATGGAGTGTGGTGGTGACAGTGAGACCTTAAGCTGTAGTCCTCAAGTGCCTTAGCTCCCTAAGAAAGAGTCTGAAACATTTAAACTCCTGTTTATATTTATAGAGTTGGAACTGTGCTAAATGTCACCCTTCATACTTCCGTGGCTGTACCAGTTCTTAACCGTACCACTGTAACCGGTGAAACAGAGTTTGTGTGAGAGACATATGATTTGATGATTTTTTACCACCCAGCAACATAAACACCCACTATAGATCCGGACTCAGATAACGGCAAACCTTGATCAGGACAAGTGAAGCTATTAAAAGGGAGTCAGGTGTACACATTGATAAATATTTCTGAAGTTAAACATACACATTTAGCTTCCTCACCCAGTTGGTGTTTGCAGACATCAAATGCATCCTCGGTGGCAAATAAAGTTCTCGGATGACGGATGAAAATTTTTGTTCTGGAAAAACAATAAAAAACACTATTAGCACCTTTAGACAGGTCTAAATGAGATTTTGTCTACTGAGTCTAACCCATAGCACCCTAATGCCCAACTGGCTATAATGTTCTAAATGCCCACCTGCATATGATGCTCTTAATTTCCACCTGCGTATAATGTTCTAAATGCTCACCTGGGCATAATGTTCTAAATCTCCACCTGTGTATAACATTCTAAATGCCCACCTGCATATAATGCTCTGAAGGTCACCTGGCTGCGGCCGTCTGACTTACCTGCCCATCTTGTACTCGTCCTTCTGGTATCCCAGGTGCTTGACCAGCTTGGCCACTCCCTCCGCCGCCGTGCCCTTCCAGTTTGGCCAGGTGTCTGGACACAGCGGCTTATACCTGCATCAGAAACAACAGCTATGTCAATGCAGGTATACAGGTATCTCATCAGAAATAACACAGCTATGTCAAGATACAGGTGCCTTCATCATACATAACACAGCTATTTCAAGATATAGGTACCTTTTTACCATAAACAAGGCAGATAAGATACATTTTAAGATACATAAACAATAACTTTTACATAAACATAAACAACAGCTGTACAAAAACAGGACAATTATCCTTCTGCATGCCCTCAAACTTCAACTTTATATGATTTACTGATGATTGATTAATGATTTACTGAAATCGGTGTCTTTATACAGCGTATTTCAAAACCACACTAATATGATGCTTCACTTTCATAGTAAGTGCTGGTTACTCTGTGCTCTTGTTTAAATATTTATTGTTCACTAGAAAGGCCATGGCAGGTGATGTCATAGGTAGCGTGCTGCTTGTGTACCTCTGCAGGAACACCTCATATCTCCTCCTGTAGGCGAAACCCGCCCTCCTGACCCGCAGATGCTCCATCAGACCCAGGTACTTCACCTGGTGCCTCACGAGGACGTCATCAAACCGCCCTACAGCGCAGAGGAGAGGAGGGGAGGAGGGGAGGGGACAGGAGAGGAGAGGAGGAGGGGAGGAGAGGGGAGGAGAGGAGAAGAGAAGAGAAGAGAAGAGAAGAGAAGAGGAGAGGAGAGGAGGGGAGAGGAGAGGAGAGGAGAGGAGAGGAGGTCAGAGCAACCACACGACCTGATGACCACCATTAATAATTCAGGGGTGAGTAGCCACACGCACACGTAACCACACACACGGCACACCCAGCGGCAATTACAGGTGCTAATGGGGGTGAGATTGACGTGTGCGGTGGGTCAGGTTGACCTGTCGGCTAGCTCGATAACTCACCTGGCTGCTTGCCATCGTTGGGCTTGACGCAGCGCACGTACCAGGGCTCCTTGGACATCAGGATCTCCGCCAGCCCGGCCAGACTGCTCTTGAACTGCGTGGCCACCTGAGGAGTCCCACAGCCAGAGTCATAGAGTGTCCCCATCACAGAGACAGTCATACAATAGCATACAGTGTCCTCACCACAGCACCTCTCATAGCGTGGAGTGTCCTTATCACAGACACCATCATACAGTAGCATACATCACAGACACAATCATAGTGTCTTCATCACAGAGACAGACAATCATAGCATACATCACAGACACAATTATAGCATACATCCCAGACACAATCATAGCATACATCCCAGACACAATCATAGCATACATCACAGACACAATCATAGTGTCTTCATCACAGACACAGTCATAGTGTCTTCATCACAGAGACAGACAATCATAGCATACATCACAGACACAATCATAGCATACACCACAGACACAATCATAGTGTCTTCATCACAAACTCCATCACAGTATACAGAGTCCTCATCACAGACACAGTCATAGCATACAGATACCTCATCACAACACACTGCATGGCAACCTGTGTAGTCCAACACCCAGAGTAATGGCCTCTCATAGCATACAGTGTCCTTATTACACACACAAACATGCCCTTTGTGCCACACAAATACATACAGTAGGTCTGTTTCCAGCATGGAGCATAGAGTGACACTCGGAGCAAATAGTGTCATCACATACACAGACAATCATAGCATACAGTGTTCTCATCACAACACACTACATGGCCACCTGTGTAGTCCAACAACCAAAGGCATGGCCTCTCGTAGCACACACACAAAGGCATGGTCTCTTATAGCACACACACACAAACATGTCCTTTATGCCAAACAAACACATAGGGTCTGTTTCCAGCATGCATAGTGTGCAACCTCTAAATTCTTGGGACATTTTTAACTGACCTGTGTGTCCCTATGTGACAATGTTACATTATAAAAGAATATATGAATGTGGCACTGTTAAAGGGTTAAATCTTTTTCAGGGGTTTTTCAAGGGTCACGTTAAAGGTGCAAATATTCTGTACCGTTTCTGGTCTTCGTTTGGTGTCGGGCTCATTCACAGGGAAACAGTGTTTGATGATGTTATTCTGAGACTGCCGCATCACCTGTAATGGAGTGATTTATCACATGTTTACTTCAGATAAATGAGACAATAAAAACTCCAAGGTCACGATCAGTTGCATGAAATACTTACTTCTTTGATGTTCCTGTACAGGAGATCATTATTTTTATCCAGAAATCCTGGAGGAGAGAAAAATAGCAAATAAGGTTTTAAATATATCCCCACGTCTCCAAGAATCAGATTATTCTCTTTTAAGAACAAGTCTTCGTCCTAGTTAAACACACAGGGAGAAACAGTCATAAGCAAGTACAAAAGGCTTAAAAACTAAACAGTTTGACCTAATAAGGGATGTGAAATGAAGTAAAACAGCAAAGCAAAACAAGACTGACCTACAGAGTAAAAAAAGATTGACGACCATAAAAAATGATGTAGATTAATTTAGGTTAGTTAGGTTTGTTAAAATATGATTAAAATGGATTAGTTTAAAATATTAAAATGGTGTTCTCACCTTGGACAGAGTATGTGACCTCCCCTGCATAATGAATCAGACGGAACTCTCCTCGATCGAGCGTCTTCCTGGTCTTCTGGTCTGCCAGCTTGTGCCTGGAGAAAAGTAGCAAATTTTATATAATAATAAGCCATATTAACATCGCCTTTGTGGCAGCATGAAACATGTGTAAGGTTATTTTAGATCATAATAGACAATAACAACATAGCCTTTCTGGCAGCATAAAAGTTGTGTTACTTATGTGCTGAATTGGAGACATATATAGTAGAAATATAGTACTTTGCACAGGCTATTGTTCTCTGCAAGGCAGAGTCAGCTGTTTTCATGATGGTCTCTGTGAGCATGAACTGGATGTAAGTAAGATGTAGAGAGCAGAGAGCACATGTTGTTCATAAGATGTAGAGAGTATGTGTTGTTCATGGTGGCTGTAAATAAGATGTAGGGAATAGGGAGCATGGTCAATATAAGTAAGATGTAGAGAGCAGAGAGCATGTGTTGTTCATAGGATGCAGAGAGCAGAGATGATGGTCATAAACACGCACGTGACGAAGTGGGGGTGGCCACTCAGCGTCTCCTCCAGCTTCTCCAGGAAGGTCAGATCAGTGGCCTCTCCAGGACGCAAACACTCCTCGTCCTGCGCAGGACACACAGGTGTATGTGTTGGACACACAGGTATATGTGTTGGACACAGGTGTAATTACTAGACACACAGGTATACTTATTGGACACACAGGTGTATTTACTAGACACACCACACCAAATGAGACATTTGTTCTTCTAAACCTATCCTTTTTCTAGACAGAACAAACTGGTACACGCAGAGAAAATCAGAATGACTAGTTTTAGGTTTGTGCTAAAGGGGACAGATGACAGGTGGTGTGTGCTCTGCTGTTTGGTCTTCCCATTGCTCATGTGTGTATCAGGGGTCTTACTGCAGATGCATTGGTGTGTGAGGGGCTGCATGTATGTGTGTTCCTGACCAGGTGCCTGTAAATGCCTTTAACTCCTCTCACCAGGACAGAGATACCTGTGAATGCCTTATTATTCTCTCACCAGGACGGAGATGATGCCTCTGTGTTTTGCCTCCACGAGGTCACAGATGATCTTGTTGTTGAAGTATGGCACCGGTTCCCACTACAACAAGCAGCTCAGGTCAGCATACTGTACACCAGTCACTGCAGGGCAACTTAACAGCAAAATGCAACTTAACATGGTTGGTTGGTTAAAGTTGGTAAAAATAAATAGGGGTATAGTTTTTTTATCATTGTTCAAGTTTACTGGAATTGGTTGCAGTCCATGTCGGTTTAAGGAAACATTACAGGATATGTGTCCAGGAAATTGCTTGACAATTAATATAGCATTAGTATGTATGTAAGTAAGATTAGTATTAGAATGTGTGTTAAAGGGCAAAAAGTCATAGAAATGTACACATGTTAACACATACTTTACTTATGTTTTGTTCTAATTCAACCCAGTGGATGAAGCTAACAAAGCCATGATTGGATGATTAGATGACTAGATGCTCTACTGCTCACCTCGATCCCCTCTGTCTCGTACTCCTCCTGCTCTGACTTCAGTGTCAGCTGTATGAAGAGCTGCTGCAGCTTCTCGTTGCAGTAGTTTATGCAGAACTGCTCAAAACTGCAGCACACGTCATCAGCAATAACATTAAATACAGGAAGCAACAGTTAACGCCGACTGAAAATGATATTTTCACATATGTAATCCATAGGAGAATAATTAGCTTTGGCAGTATGTGAGAAGAGTGGTGGGCAGAATGAACTGAAGGGCTCAGTGACTTCACACCTGTTCACTTGAAAGACTTCAAATCCGTAGATGTCGATCAGGCCGATGACTGTCTTCCTTGTGGAATCCTATGGGGACAGGAGGACATACAGGTAGGAACATGGGCCTACAAGCCTACAGGTGTTTCAGACTCTAAATGCTTCTGACTTACTGACCTGCTATGATGTTAATGACCTGTACACATTACACTGGCAGTACATGTCATAGCACTGTAGCATGTCATAGCACTGTAGCATGTCATATCACTGTAGCATGTCATAGCTGTACCTTGTTGACCAAAGACTCGTTGATCTTTCCCACCAGCCAGTTGAATGTGCGGCCATAGATGGCTTTGGCGAGGGCGTCCCTGGCGTACTTCGCGTGGTCTGTGGTGAACGGACTCATGACCTGACGAAGGAGAGACGATTATAAATACACATCAGTAAGATAGCACGCCATTGCACATCACAATACACAACACAACACAACACAATATCATACGCTATCTGTGGAGGACTTGAAGAAGGCAAGACCAGATTAGAGGTATACACCAGTAAAATAGCATGCCATTGCATGCCACAGACAATGTACAGTCAACCCAAGAAGACAGCTGAGTGTATTTTGACAGTTTTAGAGGCATTTATGAACATGGCCAAAGCACATGAGTCAAAGGGTCCCCTAACACAATCTCATACACTATCTGTGTCGGCAACAGCATACGAAAGATTCATGACATGTTTGAAATGTGGTCCTTAAATACCTCTTCAGATTTGGCTTCGATCTTCCTGTGAGTTAAACCCTGTTGCAGAGTCTGTGTGGGAATCCCAAGCAGCTGAGAAAAGCAGAGAGATAACACTTAGTCACCTAGTAACAGCACTTTACAACCAGTCACCTAGTAACAGATTACACTCAGCAGATGACATTCCTTGACCTTGTTACAGCATTATTAGTTCCAAAGCATGGACCAAAGCAACCTCACAACATCCTAGTCTAATAAGCAGCCAGGACTAATACTCTGGTATGTTTGACCCAAAGACTGTATATTTAGGTGAACAGTACGGTTTAATTAATGAACGTTCTACAGAATTAAAGCCAAACTCAGAGCCAGAGTTGGCACAGAAGTAACTGACTATATATGATATAACTTTAAAGGCCAGTGTACTTCA
Source organism: Setipinna tenuifilis (assembly GCA_030347295.1). NCBI lineage: Eukaryota > Metazoa > Chordata > Actinopteri > Clupeiformes > Engraulidae > Setipinna > Setipinna tenuifilis. The sequence continues at coordinate 995,015 of CM059273.1, read as the reverse complement.
GAGCTGTGTGGTGTTAAACAGTACCTTTTAAGCCAGTGTACTTTAGAGCAGTGTGGAGTTAAACAGTACCTTTGAAAGGCCAGTGTACTTTCATGCTGTGTGGAGTTAAACAGTACCTTTAAAGGCCAGTGTAGTTCAGAACTGTGTGGTGTTATACGTACCTTTAAAAGCCAGTGTACTTTAGAGCGGTGTGGTGTTAAACAGTACCTTTGACAGCCAGTGTACTTTAGAGTGGTGTAGACTTAAACTCTACCTTTGAAAGCCAGTGTAGTTTAATGATGTGTGGTGTTAAGCAGTACCAGAGCTGTGTGGTGTTAAACAGTACCTTTGAAGGCCAGTGTACTTCCATGCTGTGTGGTGTTAAACTCTACCTTTGAAAGCCAGTGTACTTTAAAGCTGTGTGGAGTTAAATAGTACCTTTGAAAGCCAGTGTAGTTCTATTCTGTGTGGAGTTAAGCAGTACCTTTGAAAGCCAGTGTACTTCCATGCTGTGATGTTAAACTCTACCTTTGAAAGCCAATGTAGTTCTATGCTGTGTGGTGTTAAAATCTACCTTTGAAAGCCAGTGTACTTCAGAGCAGTGTGCTGTTGAAAGGTACCTTTAAAGGCCAATGTACTTAAAAGCTGTGTGGTGTTTTAAACTCTACATTTGAAAGCCAGTGTAGTTTCATGCTGTGTGGTGTTAAACAGTACCTTTGAAAGCCAGCCAGTGTATTTTAGAGTGGTGTTGAGGTAAACAGTACCTTTGAGAGCCAGTGTACTTTAGAGCTGTGTGGTGTTGAAAGCTACCTTTGAGAGCCAGTGTACTTCCATGCTGTTGTTGAGGGTGGCGTAGCCCCTGATGCTCTTGTCAAAGTAGACGTTGCCCAGATGCAGCACACTGGCGATTATGGCCAAGAGATGCTGCAGCAAGACACACACACACACACACACACACACACACACACACACACACACACACACACACACACACACACACACACACACACACACATACACACACACACACACACACACACACACACACACTGATGACCAAGAGATGTTACAGCATGACAGAGAGAGTACAGTCAGCAGAAGGAGCACTGGTATAAAAATCCACACACACACACATACACATACACACCCTCTCTCTCTCGCTCTTTCTCTCTTTCTCTTTCTCTCTCTCTCTCTCCCTCTCTCTCTTTCTAACACATTCTCTCTCACTAAAGGGGACACACATACGCACTGTTATCTTAACCACAGACAGATGGGGAACATGCTGATTCAGGCATACTGGGACTAGCACAGGCAGTAGAGCGGCCTAAACTGCAGCAAAAAGAAGAATAACATCACATAACATTTAGCCTTTAATTATCCGCCTCTCACCTCCACGTCCTTCTCGCTGAAGTCGACCACCGTGAAGGCCTTCTGGACCGTCTTCCAGTCACTCCTGTCGTTGATGGAGCTCACCTTGGCACAATCACCCTGGACATGAGACACAAGACAACAACAAGACCACTGTGATATTATTATGGTGTTAGTAGTATGACGTTATGTGTTATGTGATATTATTATGGTGTTAGTAGCCTCACCATGGCACAATCACCCTGGACATGAGGCACAAAGACCCAGAGCACAACAACAGCACTGTGATATTATTATGGTGTTAGTAGTAATACATTATGCTCACCTTGGCACATTTACCCTGGACATGACCAACAAGACAACAAGAGCACTAGTAACCCCAGCTGCCTAGTATCATGACTGGTACAGTCCCATTAAGATATCCCTCACACTGATTAAGATATCCCTCACACTGATTAAGATATCCCTCACTCTTGTTCTCATGTCTCGCACTGATTCTCACCTGAGCCAGGTAGCTGTACTTCTAATCCCACATAACTACTGCAGTCTTTCTCATACACTAATTTTTATCTCTCACACCCTGATCATTATATCTCACACACTGATTGTCATATCTCAGGCGCTGGTTGTCCTATCTCACAGGTTGTCTCTCACCTGAACCAGGTAGCTGTACTTCTAACAGGTAACCCCAGCTGCCTGATTCTGCCGTAATACACTGCCCCAAACACTAATTTTTATCTTTTAGACACTGATTGTGATATCCCACAGGTCGGTTCTCACCCGGACCAGGTAGTGGTACTTCTAACAGGTAATCCCAGCTGCCTCCATCATAACTACTGCAGCCTCTCTCACACACTGATTGTTATATCTCACTGACTGTCATATCTCAAACAGTAATTTTCATCTCTCACACACTGATTGTCATATCTCACATGCTGGTTGTCATATTACGGGCCGGTGCTCACCCTGACAAGGTAGTGGTACTTCTGGCAGTTCCTCTCCAGCTGCCTACCACATCACTACTGCAGTCTCTCTCAGATACACTACCCCAAACACTAATTTTCATCACTGACACACTGATATCTCACCATGACCAGGTAGTGGTACTTCTAACAGATAACCCAGCTGCCTACCACATCACTACTGCAGTCTCTCTCACACACTGATTGTTATATCTCACTGATTGTCATATCGCTCACACAGATTGTCATATCTCAGGTATATCCCCCAGGCCAGTGCTCACCCTGACCAGGTAGTGGTACTTCTGGCAGTTCCTCTCCAGGCCGAGCCAGCGCAGCAGATCGTCGTCGCCGCCCTCCACCAGCTGGTAGAAGATGTGGAAGTTCCGCTCCCCGTGGTTCTGGTGCACCACCCGCGACTTCTCCAGCAGGTAGCTCAGGATGTGCCCGCCCACGGCCCCGCCCTACAGGTGTGACAGGTGTGACAGGTGAGTGTTTATGAGGCTGTGTGAGCTTTGAAGGAGGCTGTCAGACTCGGCCGGTCTGTTGAATGGCCACTGGTGTCAATTCCGGCTTCAGAAAGAGTAAATATAAAACCCTGACACAGATTTGATCCAAATCAGCTGATAGTAATGAGCACTAAAGACTGGTAGATCAGCTACTCAGTGAGGTCACCTGTGTTAGAAGGAAAACGTGGCAAGGATTTAGTTCCTGAACCTGGGATGGACACCTCTGTGAATGGCAGATGATGTTATCAGCATGAAGCACACAAGTCGTCTTGTCAAGTTACTTTTGGCGGTACGGATAGAGCCTGATTTAGTGTTGTTTTGAAAAGGAGATCAGTCTCATTAGAGGCTGACAATTAATGCATTTCTGTGGTAAAGTTGTTCGGGCATTGGTAAAATACTTTATAACTGTTATAAGCACTATATGAAATGAGCATGGAACTTAAAATTGAATTGAATTACAGTAAACTAATCTAGTGGCCAGTCTTAATTAATTACATTTGACTGATGCTTGGCGTACCTTGTGGTCAAACTGTATGTCCATGTACTTCCCAAAGCGGCTTGAGTTGTCATTCTTTAGCGTTTTCGCATTTCCAAAAGCCTGAAAAAAACATGTTTTTAAACATTCTTATGCAACATCTTGTATTTAAGAGTCTCTCAATCTCATCTAAGTTGACAGAATCATAGCAAAATTTGACTGCTGTAAAGTGTCAGCGGGGTGGGCTGAGGTTGACAGGGTTGGAGACAGGTAAGACAGGGATGGAGAGGAGGAGTTAATGAGCCGTACCTCGAGGACATGGTTGGAGAGGAGAGGAGGACAGGAGGTGTGTGTACCTCTAAGACCGGGTTGGAGTGGAGCAGTGAGGAGGAGTGAAAGAGAAGAGGAGGAGTAGAGGCGGTGTACCTCTGGGACAGGGTTAGAGAGGAGGAGGTGAAAGAGGAGAGGAGGAGGAGAGGAGGAAAGGAGGAGTACCTGTAGGACAGGATTGGGGAGGAGGAGGAGAGATGTGTTTACCTCTAAGATGGGGTTGGAGAGGAGGAGGGAAGGAAAGGAGGAGAGGAGGAGGAGGAGAGGAGGTGTGTGTACCTCTAGCATGGGGTTGAGGAGGAGAAGGGGAGGAGGAGGACAGGCGTAGGACAGGAGGAGAGGAGGTGAGGAGTGTACCTCTAGTACGGGGTTGGAGAGGAGCAGGAGAGGAGGAGAGGAGGAGGAGCTGAGTAGGTACCTCTAGGACAGGGTTGGAGAGGAGAAGAAGAGGAGAAAAGGAGGAGAGTAGGAGGAGAAGACAGCAGGAGGAAAGGAGGTGTGCATACCTCTAGCACGGGGTTGGAGAGGAGCAGTCTGTCCCGGACGTTGTCGAGTACTCTGGTGCTGGGGCAGCTGACGGCGTAGTACTGCAGCACCTTCTTGCACGCCTCCGTCTTCCCCGCGCCGCTCTCCCCCGAGATCAGGATGAAGTGGTTGTTCGTCTCGCTCAGCATCGTGCGGTAAACATTATCCGCTAGTGCAAAGCTGGACAGACCAGACAAGCGTGGGTTGTTATTATCTGCTAGTGCAAAGCTGGACAGACACCCATGGGTTGTTATAAAATCTAGTTTGAGGTCATAGTCACAATAAATTAAACACACTGCTGATGATATTGTTATTGTCATAGTGTTCGTGCTAAGAAGTGCTTAAGTGCTTAAGAAGTGCGTATGATCAATACATCATGTTACAATCAAAAGGATCTGCCCTATTTTGTCACACATATACACTTCGTAGACACTTTTATCCAAAGCAACTTATGTCCTCCTTTTGTAAGTCACTTTGGATAAAAGCGTCTGCTAAGTGAAATGTAATGTAATACACATAACACATGACACACATCTGCATAACACGTGACACACATGTACATAACATGTTTTAGGAAACTCATTGCAGGCTTACATGTGTGGGGGCAGCTCGAAGAAGTTAACGCCCATGTATATGTCCATCTGCTTCTTGGTGTAGACACCCAGCTCCTTGTAGGGGTTGACGGACACCAAAAGTGTCCCGATGTAGGTCTGAGGGAGAGGAGAGAATCCCGTTCAACTTTGCATCACGATGTACATTTACAGATTGCAACAGTATGATGGAAAATACAGGGTGGGCCAAAAAATATTGGACACATTTTAAATGCTTATATCTTGAAATCTAAAAATGACACAGAGTAACATATGTATTCGTTGGAAAGCTGACACTCAGGAGTTTTTGATACTTTGGTTAATTTCTCTGGACACCACTCTGCACAACATTTGTTTTGCAAAAACACAGCCAAGAACATTTCAAGCTATAGACATGTCCCATATTTTTGGCCCACCCTGTAGAAACAAAAAAAAATATCATGATAGTTTAGAGAAGCAGAGAAGATGTTAGACAATGTCAATGCCAATGACAATGTCAATGTCAATCATCTTATCAGGGAGGCGTCTGTGTGCATTGAGTTTGACATGGTGCCATACACATCCATGTTAATGTGGTGGCTGCAGTTTTCAATGGGGATTTTCATCCCATGGCTTTGAAGAAAGGGTCACCACAAACTCATGAGAGGTCAGCACATGCTGTGGGACAAACAGACTCCCTGAAACCCGACACAATCGGAGGAAATCTAGTCCTTGCCAGACTGGCATCCTCAGCCGAGTCGCTGTGGAGGTCTGTGTCTAAAGGGCGTCCTTTGGTGACCCAGAGACCTTTGTCCTGGCCTGATTGCAATGTCAGCTTTCGAGAGCACCGGGAGGTGTTTAAAATTAAACCTTTAATCCAGGAGGCGTTTAAAATTAAACCTTTAATCAAGCAATTTGGCTCGTCAGCTGCGACGCCATTTTGGTCTCCAAAGCACTTGATTAAATACTCCCCTTTAACACCACTGCCTACTGTGTCAAGACTAGACATTCCCTTTAAGAAGGAAACTCACTCAGATACTCTAATTATAAAACATATAAAGTAAACAATAAAAAAAACACAGATTCAGAAAATAAGGATTCAGATTCAGATTCTGTGGATCCATAGATTACACCAGAACATATTTAATTTCAGCCATAATCAAACTGAAAGTTTAGGAGAGGAGGAGAAGAGGAGGAAAGGAGGAGTACCTCTAGAACAGGAGGAGGGGAAGAGGGGAGGAAGGGAGGAGGTGGAAAAAAAGGATTCAGATTTAGATTCTATGGATCCACAGATTACACCAGAAAATATGTTAATTTCAGCCATGGTCAAACTGAAAGTTGAGCTTGACAGAGAACCTCCCACCCTCCCAAAAGCAAACACTGTGTTCCCATGGCAACAGACTCACGTAGATGAGGTTCTCGTGGAAGCGCTTGCGCAGGTTGTCGAGGAAGGCGCTCTCGCTCGTGTAGTTGTCCAGCAGCACGAAGTCCTGGATGCCGACCCGGTCACGCGCCGTCAGGCAGCCCTCCATCTCACGCAGCATACGGCTGCAGCGCTCCTCCAGGCTCTGGGCACAGACACCACACACACCACACACACCACAGACCAGTCAGTACCCACCCCAGACACCACACACCAGTCAGTACCCACACCACAGACACCACAGACCACAGTCAGTGCCGATACCAGAGGCACCACAGACAGCACAGACCACAGTCAGTACCAACACCAGAGACAGCACCACAGACCACAGTCAGTCCTCCAAGCTCTGGGGCGGGACAGACACCACACACACCACAGTCAGTACCCACACCAGAGATACCACAGACAGCGCAGACCACAGACACCACAGACAGTCCTCTAGGCTCTGGGGCAGGCACACACACCACAGACACAACAGTCAGCACGGACCATAGTCAGTATCCACACCACAGTCAGTCCTCCAGGCTCTGTGGTGGGGCACAGACACCACAGACCACAAATCAGTCAGTCAGTACCCCACACCCGAGACAGCACCAGAGACCAGAGTCAGTACATTATATTTCATTACACTTCGCAGACACTTGTATCCAAAGCGACTTACAAAAGGAGGACATAGTAAGCTAACAGAGGTGTAGAGGAACACAGAGTTAACAGACTACACACATACACACAAGGAGATACATGTTGCCTTAAGTAAGTTTCCTGTAGCAGGGACACTTCAGACACACACACACCCTACACACACAGACTCATACAAGCACAGTCAGTATACAGACCACTGTCAGTCTTTCAAGCTGTGTGGCAGGAGACAGCATCAGAGACCAGAGTCAGTACCCAGATACAGTCATTACCTATACCAGAGTCAGTACCAGAGCACAATCAGTACCCACACCACAGTCAGTAACTCACACAAAAGTCAGTACCCAGACGAGAGTCAGTACCCACACCACAGTCAGTAACCCAGAGCACAGTCAGTACCAAAGCACAGTGAGTCCTTCAAGCTCAGTGGAGGGCACCAGACAGACAGCAGAGACCAGTCAGTACCCAGATGAGAATAGGTGCCGAGACCAGAGTCAGTCCGTCAGCGAGACCAGACACATTCAACAGAACATAGAGGACGACAGCAGCAGTGAGACCATCAGCCCACAGAACACAGAGGACAACAGCAGCAGTGAGACCAGACACAGCTCACAGAACATAGAGGACAACAGCAGCAGTGAGACCAGTGAGACCACAGAACATAGAGGACAAGAGTCAGTACCGAGACAAACAGTCAGCCCACCAGTGAGACCGCAGTCAGTATGAAGACGAGAGTCCTCCCACAGCCCAGAGAGAGGATGTGAAGAAGAGAGGATGGGAAGGAGAGAGGATGGGAAGGAGAGGGAGGGTGGGATAGAGAGAGGATGGGAAGGAGAGAGGATAGGAAGGAGAGAGAGGGTGGGAAGGAGAGAGAGTGGGAAGTAGGTTATGTGCTCAGTCAGCCACAGCATTGACGAGCGCCACAGGCAGCCCATGAGAGTTCATGATCCCATTTAGGCACAACCTCAAGGCGCCTTAGTAGCCAATCAGAAGAGAGGGTGGGAAAGAGTTTATGTTCTAAACCAATCACCATATCATATCAAGCAGAGATAGTAGCCAATCCAGCCAGAGCAAGGAAAGTAGTTTATGGTCTTAACCAATCACAGCATTGCAGAGAGTCAGCAGCACACCCAGTTAGGGGAAGGAAATTAGTTTCTGGTCTCAAATGGACTCACCTGGCCATTAACATTACATGTGACACCCTCTGAGCTTCATAGATGGAAGATGTCCAGGACAGCACCCAATGTCACTGGTTCAATTCCCCGAGAGCTTAGTTAGGATAGATTATGTGCTCCCTGTAATAGACTGTGTGTTCCCTGTGCTTGAGCTACCTGTGATGCTGAGATTGCTAAACATATATTCAAACTACATTGAAGTCAAATTACGACAGTAAAGGATGTTACTGGGCTGAGGAAACACTAAAATCTCTGTTTTCAAACCATGTAAAGCATGACGTGTTCTTGATTGCTTAGATTTACATTTGATTTATGAGACACGTTCACCCAAAGGGTCATAGAATGGTACAGACATGTACAGTCTACACTGCAGTGAGTCTATGTACAGTCTATGGGTTACGGAAACACATGTTATGAAACAGTTCTACACTGTTTCAGGAAACTACAGGATTTCTGAGAAATCACAGTGACGAGTGGGTATGTCCTCGAGTGCTGTTTAGCCAGGTGTGGATTCCTCAGCCTGCTGTCCCCCCCTGTAGAGGTCAAGGCCAAAGGACATCCCTCCTGTCCCCATCCGCCTCCGTCCCCTTATCACCGGGCCACCCTGTCACCCTGTCAGTGCACACTCATATATAGCCACCGCAGGCGTCACACTCACGCTGAGGGCCCTGACTCTGACAGCTTGGCCTCCACTCGTGTGTGTGTGTGTGTGTGTGTGTGTGTGTTTTCGCCCACCAGCCCTGCTGCCCAGACGCCACTCGGGACAGGAAGTGGCCTTGAGCGTGTGTGGCCCCCCAGTGAAAGATGAGTGTTTGGGGGTAAGAGGGGGGTAGGAGGGGTAACTATCTAATCTGCCTCCAGGCTGATTTCCTCCTCTCCGGAGCGATCTGTCACCTGTCAGTGTCACAGCGAGCGGATGCAGGGCAGCGCCCCAACGGGCCACCGCCACTCGCCGAGAGATGGCCCGCCACACGCGACACACACACACACACCTTACCAGCCACCACCACACACGCGACACACGCGCGCACACACACACACACACACACACACACACACACACCTTACCAACCGCCACCACACATGCGACACACACACCTTCACATCCATCATCTCTAACTGACACTCATTCTGGCCCTTCATAGCTAATACTTAAATTAATCTTATCAGAAGAAAAGCCACGTATTATACTCTGTCTCTTCCGATAGGATTATTTGAAGTATTAGATGTAAAGGAGCAAATTGAGTGTCAGTTAGGAATGGTGAATATTATCCTTGCAATTAAGTGATAGTATCGGAGAGTAAGGACTATTTCAGTAGAACTAAAATACATTTGTATGAATATTCATTACATAATAATACTTTTAACAAATGATCACCATTTATAGCAATGTCATATTAATTGATAGCAGCTGGAATCTGAGTATATTGCACACACATATTTTGTATGTATGTCAACAGACAGATAGTTAAAGCTGTATGGAGTGACTAACTGTATGACGTTAGCAGAACTTTACCTCTTCAAAAAGCAATTCCCCTCCCAGAGGGCTAGCGTAAGGCTGGTGAAAGTAATGTACAGTATGTCACAAAAGTGAGTACACCCCTAACATTTTTGTACTTTTTTTATTATATCTTTCCATGGGAGAAGTCTAAAAATATAACACTTTTGCAATGGCAGTGTACAGCTTACACCTATTTTACATTGTATCAGAGTTTTATATTTTAAGACTTCTCACATGGAAAGATATAATAAAAAAATGTACAAAAATGTGAGGGGTGTACTCACTTTTGTGACATACTGTAGGTAAAAAGATGTAAAAATGTCACATATGTCTCTGTGCTCACTTAAAATCTTGCAGCTGCAATAAAGTAAAAGCTCGGCCCTACCTGTAATGAGATCGAGTCTCCGACCGCAGAGAGCGTTTGCCTTCTAGTATCTCTCTCCCCAGCACATCGGGGGGTTATATAATGACACAGCATCAGGAAATACTGACTTGTTGACCCCCCCACCTCCTCCTGCGCTCTCTCACTCCTACGACTTCCACCACTAGGAGCCAATCTACAATATTAAACTCGGCGGAAAGGGAAGTACTCGACAGAACACGTTGGACCAATCTCACAGGTGTGAGAGAGCAACAGAACCGGGCGAGAGCAACATGAGCACACCTAGCAATCTTCAGGTGATTAAAAAGGTGAGCTCTGTAGCCTACAGACAAAAGACTTTGAGGAGATGTTTCTCGTATCCCGAAGTTTGTGGCGTTTTTTTTTGGGAAAACAAGGCTATTTTGGGTGCGGGCCACAGGAAAGCTCGGCCAGCCCCAGTCATGGGGTGTAATGTAGGCCAAGGGCATCAGCACATGCACTAACTCATCACGACTTTATTGTTCACACACACACACACACACACACACACACACACACACACACACACACACACACACATGCACTAACTCATCTCGACTTTATTGTTCATCTGGCTTTCCTGATACCATTTCCCTCTGAGATAGCACCCGCGTCTGCACTCACACACACACATACACACACACGCATGCACGCACACACACACACACACACACACATACACACACACACACACGCATGCACATATGTATGCACATATGTATGTACTGTACATAGGGACGCAAGGACCAAAACAGCATGATAAGACCAATTATCTTCATGCATCCCCAGGGACATAAGGAAGACATGGAAATACACTCCCTATAGACCTCCTTCCACTTCACACACACACACACACACCCACCTCTCACACACACACACACACAAACAGGCAGCTTAAGATACATGCAAGCATATACATGCAGACATGTGTTGTGTCTGTTCTGCGTTTTTGGCAGTAATATTGTAATAAGCAGTAATATTGGCTAACTACACAATAGGCCTGACTAAATGAAAGATGAAAAGAGGCTTTAAGGCTTCATTACCCCACTTTATCCAATCCTAATGGGGACACCGTGATCTACTTT
>CM059273.1:974078-979078 GCA_030347295.1 Setipinna tenuifilis | reverse complement strand
AACCTACACAAGCAGGTGAACCTGTGTGCCTCTATAATTCAGCTGTAATCACCTGTGGGTCTGTGATGGCCACCGTCCTATGAGTAGACTAGATGAGTAGTCTGATAATTAAGGGTAGGTGGTCACTAAGCAATTTGGCTTTCAGAACAGGCTGGACATTTACACTTATGAGGGCTAATGCTATTTTGCTATTTTTGCTAAGTGCTTCTGCAACTTATTTACAATCAGTATCAGATATCTGACTAGAATTGGGACTACCTTGACATCAGGAGAATTAGGACTACCTTGAGACTACCTTGGGTTTACAAACTTTTCTTTCCAGAACACTCTTTAATAAAGCCCTGATTGTGCCATAGCTCAGAAACAGGTTTGTTGTCCATCCTTCTGACTCAACTAGACCACCTGATTAGACAGCTAAATGATCATGGTGTACATCGGCACACATTAGAACATGGCCAGTACTGTATATGTGGGTCATCTCAAGGTCATGCTTAGTTTCCTTGGAGCGAGAGCTAAGTTGGGCCCTCACACACACACACACACACACACACACGCACACACACACACACACACACACCCCTCCCTGGGTCCGATCCAGCCCTAGCCAACCCAGCACTTCTCCCTGATTTACCGTGGAGTCCAGCAAATCCAATTACAGCGCGGTCAGAGGGGGTGGCTCCCCATTAGAAACTTTATGCTGAGTAATGTAGCAAGGACAAGTGGACATTATTTAGCTTGATTATTTTATGGCACTGTACTCTTGGAGGTTTCACTAACTTCTTTAACAAACTTGTTATTTAAAGCATGCCTGACTGTCTGCCTGTTTGCCTGTTGGTCAGTTGGTCTGTCTGTCTGCCTGCCTGTCTGTCTGCCTGCCTGTCTGCATGTCTGTCTGTCTGTCTGTCTGTCTGTCTGTCTGTCTGTCTGCCTGTCTGTCTATCTGCCTGCCTGTCTATCTGCCTGTCTGTCTGTCTGTCTGTCTGTCTGTCTGTCCGTCTGTCTGTCTGTCTGTCTGTCTGTTTGACTGGTGATGACCAGAGCAACCAGAAGGCTGCACAGTGCTGGTCCTTTGACACATCACATCAAAAGCCAGTAACTGTGTGGCAGGGAATGGATGACTAGCAAACCAGCAAAACTTTCTAAACTCATGAAATAACAAAACACATAAAATAACATGTAGAAGATTAGAATTTGTGCAATGTCCTACATAATGCCAAACCAGGTAAGCGGTTTGATGCATTCAGATGTCCTACATAATGCCAAGTGTTACATATACAGTGACCATCCATCACTCATCCTGGTTACATCCAGTACAATCATTCCATCACTCTTCTGAGTCAAAGCCATTAAAGTAATATATCGTTGTGCCGTAACAGTGTATCAGTACTGTCACACTATAATAATGTGTCACTTCAGATAGAGAGACAAAAATAACATAGAAGATGTTCACAACAAATCAAGCGGCACACAGCTAGCTCTGTGACTCCTGCTCTGTCTCTGCTCACACAGCAGTGTGTTAGTTTAAATATAGACACCTGCTCACTGTGGGAGTATAAACGCAAAGGCACGCTACGGTCACAGTGGTGATGTCGTTCCCCCAGAAGTCTTGAGGAGGGAGGGTGACAGAAGTCTTGAGGAGGGAGAGTGACAGTGTTGTCGTTCCCCCAGAAGTCTTGAGGAGGGAGGGTGACAGAAGTCTTGAGGAGGGAGAGTGACTGAGGGCAGAGTATCATGGGATAGCCGCATCAATATTCAGCAACCCACTTAACCTCACGGAGACCAACATCCCGCTGATCCTTTATTCATGGTCACAAATAGACACGACGGCCAGGCGCCTGTGTACACCGCACCGCATCACCACACCACAAAACACCATGCCGCTCCACAACCCTGTGGTCATCACAACGCCACACCACACCACTCCACAACCCCGTGGTCATCACATCACCATACCGCTCCACACCACACCACAACGCACCACACCGCACACCACCACACCACACCACACAGCTCCACATTGCTCCGCACCATACCACAACCCTGTGGCCATCACAACACCACACCACTCCACAACCCTGTGCCCGTGACCGCACCATCAGCTGGGGTTTACCACCAGCGCAGCAAAGTGTAGCAGCACCAGGAATAGAACAGTAGGTTCCTCTGGATTACAGTATTTTACTACTTTCCCTGATGTCATCCCTTCAAGTTCTAGTATCTTACTACTTTCCCTGATGTCATCCCTTCAAGTTCTAGTACCTTACTACTTTCCCTGATGTCATTGCTGTGGAGTCCAGTGTCCTACTAGTGACCCCGACAGCATTAACAGCATTAATGTGAATGAGGTCAGAGAGCCACAGTGAAAGTCAGAGAGCCTCCACAGCCTGACCAGGTAGATGAGGCAGAGAGGCAGAGACTGCACATCAGCACGACTATAAGTAGCCACATGACTAAGACACTTGATCAGCAAAACCCCGCGGGAGTTATTTACCCACCCACCCAGCTCAGAGCCCGGCAGGCACATTACCTGTGAGTCCATCTTCCCCTCAGTGCGGTCAGGCTGCGGTGAGTTATCCAGCTCTGCTGTCTGATGTACTCCTCAGCGGTGGATAGTGCAGGACAAGATGTTACCCTTGTTGCAGAGAGAGAGAGACAGAGAGAGAAAGAGAGACAGATAGAAGGAAAGAGAGAGAGAGAGTGAGTGAGAGAGACAGACAGGGAGAAGGAGAGAAAGAGAGCGAGAGGGAGAGAGAGACAGAGTGAGAGAGAGAAAGGAAGACAGACAGAGAAGAAGAGAGAGAGAAAGAAAGAGAGAGAGTGAGAGAAGGAGAGTGAGAGAGAAAGCTAGAGAAAGAGAGAGGGAAAAAGAAAGAGAGAGAGAGGGGTGAATGTGTGGCAGTGGCTGTGTGTCCAGGCAGAGGAAGAGGAGGAGGAAGAGGAAGAGAAAGAGCAGAGAGGAAGAGAAAGAGCAGAGAGGAAGAGCGGAGCAGAGCTAAAAGTGCTGAAGTGGGACAGCACTCACTTTACCTTCATCACCTGGACTCACGGACATCCCACAATGCACTGGGCTCACTTGCACTGGTGTCATAGTGTTCCCATTTTCTTCTCCCTCTCTCTCTCCCTCTCACTCTTGCTCTCGCTCTCTTCCTCTTGCTCTCTATTTCGCTCTCTCTCTCTTACTCACCCCCTGTACCTCTTTCTCTATCTCCCTTTTCCTCCCTCTCCCTCCCTCTCTCTCCCTCTTCCTCTTGCTCTCTCTTTCTCTCTGTCTCTGTCTCTCTCTCTCTTACTCACCCCCTGTACCTCTTTCTCTATCTCCCTTTTCCTCCCTCTCTCTCTCTCTCTCTCTCTCTCTCTCCTTCTCCCTCCCTTTCTCCCTGGCCTCATTCTTGTATGCTTGAGGCAGGGTGGACTAGACCTAAAAACACAGGAATCGTAAACATTTCACTGAAGACAGACGGAAGATAAATTAGCACATGCTAGTGTCAGTCCCACCACATGAGCACACTGGCAGCCACTCTTTGCTCTGAGCTCTGTCTTAGCTGATGTAGGCTTAGCACATGAGTTGTCACTGTGACATTGTTGTCATTGTGAATGTTAAATACTGAATGCTCTGCTGTGTTACACTGTGGCTAAATGCAGGATGGCTATTAGGAGGAATGGCTGGGAGAGAGTGATGCCAGACAGAAACATTTAATGTCTGAGCTATCGTCAGTGCTTCGTGAACTTCTTGTCATTTACTACCAATAAATGAGGGGTTATGAAAGACGCTGTTAGACCTGAGGACTTACTAAGGTCTCTGCTCTCACTAAGTCCCACTTCGACCTTCGCTCAAGTAGTCTTCGTCTCGGTGTCAGCCTCTCCGCAACCTTCACCTCCGGCTCCTTCGCCTCATTTGGAGCCAAATTTGGACACCGGCAGCCAGGGCAACCACCCCCCCCCCCACAACACACACACACACACACACAGCCAGGGTAAGACACACACACACACACATACACACACACACCCTCCACAAGCACACACCAGAGACCGCCCCCACCCCCCCCCCTCCACAAGCACACACACACACACACACACACACACACAGCCAAGGTAAGACACACACACACACATACACACACACACAGCCAGGGTAAGACACACACACACACATACACACACACACACACACACTCACACACACACACACACACACAAGCACACACACACACACCCTCCACAAGCACACGCCAGAGACCGCCTCCGCCCGGGAGAGAGCCGCTATGTGTGTCATCATGAGGCAGGTCTACCGACGCACACTAGTCGGGAAGGAGCAGCAATGGTGGAGGTGTAGAGGTGAGAAGGAAGATGCAGAGAGACAGACAGACAGACAGACAGACAGACAGACAGACAGACAGACAGACAGACAGACAGACAAGGCAGACAATTAAAATGTTCCAATAATAACACTATTGCTCCATAAGCAGGGCAGGCAGGGTGTAATATAATCGGCTGTTGAAATTCAAATATCGGCGAGTGCTGGCCAGAGTCACAAGTTCTTCCTGTGTGTCCGGTATATCACATATGGCTCAAAAACTGTTCCATCTCTATTCTGGGTCTGGACAAAACCATATCCCAGTCTGGGTCTGGACAAAACCATATCCCTAGACCGGCCCTGGACAGAACAGTTCCCCAGTCTGGGCCGGGATAGCACCATTCCCATGTGCTGAGTGTGTCTGTGCTGAAAGGCAGGCCCACGGGCCCGTAGCTGTATTTACCTCACAGTGGTGGCGTAACGTGAGTGGAGTTATCACTCTCGATGGACAGAAACACGAGCGGTGGGAGGATATGAGCGGGAAACCGTAAGCGTGTAATCAAACACCTCAGGATTAGCACACAATAGCGTTGCCCATTATCTAAAGTATGTGCATTAGTTAGATCTCAGAGCCAGCGAGTATTTTTCCACAGACTCTAGTTACTTTGTTGTTGTCGATTCTGATAAGACATTAGTTAGAATCCAA
>CM059273.1:949078-969078 GCA_030347295.1 Setipinna tenuifilis | reverse complement strand
ACAATCTCTCCACAATCTGTCTACATTATCAAAATAGTAATTTCAGTGGAGAAATATCATGATATAGCTGGCCAACTTCCCTCCAAATTTGAGCTAAAAACTGTGTTGGGTTGCTAACAGTGCTGGCTTTACTTTAACTAGGTATCGTCAAACAAACACACACACACACACACACACACACACACACACGCATGTATGCATGCAAACCTACCTGTGTATGTATATAGTCGATTATGGTTGAGAGTCCTCCAGAAGATATAATGACATGGTGCTTAAAAGTGTAATGTCATGATGATGGTGTGGGAGAAGTGACTGAGCGGTTAGCGTTGAGTGATAATGAAACTATGATGCAAAACAGCAGCATGCAGAGCAGCTGTGTGCAGAGCAGGAAGCCAGAGAGGCTGACTGACTACAGGCCGAGTGGGGACAGGCAGAGGGAGGACACGCAGAGAGGGGACAGGCAGAGAGGGGACAGGCTGACTGACTACAGGCCGAGTGAAGACAGGCAGACTAGGGACAGGCAGAGGGAGGACACGCAGAGAGGGGACAAGCAGAGAGACACAGGCTGACTGACTACAGGCCGAGTGGGGACAGGCAGAGTGGGGACAGGCCGAGTGGGGACAGGCAGAGAGAGGACAGGCAGAGTAGGGACAGGCAGAGAGGGGACAGGCAGAGAGAGGACAGGCTGAGAGGACACGCAGAGAGACACAGGCTGACTGACTACAGGCAGAGTGAGGACAGGTCTCACAGCACTCAGGGTTGAGCTGAAGGCCATGGCGCAAGAGCAGCCATTTACATTTACAAAGCCATGTAATTAATACTGGATCTTGCAGTAGGCCTATCAGCTTGGTACGATGCTAAAACAACAACACAAGACACCATATTTACTTTTGCACTTAGCATGATAACAAAGGCCCAGCCCAGGTACTGTGTGTGCACTCAAGATCAGAGGTGTGACTCCTTACTGTAGGTACTGTGTGTGTGTGCACTCTAGATCAGAGGTGTGACTGCTTACTGTAGGTGTGTCCAAGTGCTAATGGTTTGTGTGCCCTGCAGTGTCCTTTAACAATCACCAGGATGCAGGGAGGGGGCAGAGGTGGGGGGGGTGGTGTCAGGTCCTGAGTGCCCTCCTCCCATTGGCTAAGCAGTCTGAGTGCCCTCCTCCCGTTGGCTAAGCAGTCTGCTTCTTAGCCACCCACTTCCTCTTTCTCTGCAACAGGAGAGTCTCACACTGACTTACAAACTAAACTGGTCTAACCTGTTGCCGCACTCACCACAGTCCTGAAGTAGGCTAGTGTGTGTGTGTGTGTGTGTGTGTGTGACCCCGGCAGCCACACCACTACACTTCCTGTCACTCTTTAGGCGACCTGGGGACAGACATGGCGGACTGGAGTGTCCCTTCCAGCGTTGGCTACCGCAGGTGGAGAGACACGGACAGGTAGGACAGATGGGATGTGTTTAAGATGACCCTTCATGGGGGAGTGTAAATCCAGTGGTTGGTTTCATTTTGTGTTGTTAGTGGTGTCTTGGGTAGGGCAGTCAGCCAGCCAACCACTTGTTTTAAATGAGGAACATGATACAACCTAACCTGGATAGTTTCCTCTTCTCTCTTCTGTATTTCTGTGGGAGGAGGTGTGGTAAGGTGAGGAGCTGATAACAGAGGGCTTTTCCAAACACACTAACCTGTTGGAGTATGTGGAACACTTCCTAACAGATGGTGCCTTAAGCTTTGTTTTAGTCCAGTATAATCATAAGGCTCTTCTTTTAGGAGATTTACCACTTACGCCAAGTTAATTTGCCCATTGGTGTCATTAAGTCACACATCATGTGGTGTGAGTGTATATGTGCATGCCTGCATGTGTCTGTCTGTCTGTCTGTCTGTCAGTGTTTCTGTCTGTCAGTGTTTGTGTCAGGAGTAGAATGTTCTAAAAGTGCGAGTGTTTCTATGGTGCTGTGATATAGGGTGTATCATGAGTGTTTCTATGGTGTTGTAGTTGTAGTGTGATATCGTGAGTGTTTCTATGGTGTTATAGTTGTAGGTGTAGTGTGATGCCACGGATGTTTCTATGGTGTTATAGTTGTAGTATGATGCCACGGATGTTTCTATGGTGTTATAGTTGTAGTGACGTGAGGTCACAAGTGTTTCCATGGTGACGTGGTTGCAGTGTGGTGTTCCGCCCTGGCAGGGGAACTCTCTCCTCCAGCACCGAGGAGCAGTGTGGGGACGATGAGCTCTACGTCAAGGGGGTCTCCACCGTCCTGGAGCAGGTGGACCTTCAGCATGGACACAGCCACCCAACCAGGGCACAGGACAGTGACAAGACCGGTAAGGAGCCATCCAAACAACACAAAGTAAACAAAGACCAGCAGATACTTGCAGCCCGCACCCACCACCCACCCCACCCCACCCCCCTTTTCTGACATGATCAGCTGATTACCACAACATTACCGCATTACAGTATTGCACAAACTAGTTTTGTTATCCCTAGATCACACTTATAAAGCTCTCTGGACTGTGACTGCTGAAGCAGTAGATCAGGTTCTCTTGTTTGTTTGGACTGTTATGTTACAAAGGAGAGATCTGTCTTTAAAATGTGAACTCATGACAAAAAAAACTTTGTTAGTTCTAAAAGACACATTTAAAAACAAAAGGCATATTGCTTCAGGGTTCTTAACCCTCCGGTCGTGTTCGCCTCCAGCCCCCTACTTTAGTGTTCCCGGTCAAAATTGACCGGTCTGTTTTAACTGCTCTTAAATTAGCACAATTTTTTTTTCACCACCATTTTTTTTATTAAACATTCTTTAGTTGAGAACAATGTTTCAATGTAGTGTCTAACAACAATTTATAGAAGTAAACATGAAAAAACATCAGTGAAAATACAATTGTGCACTGAAAACAAACTACAAAAATGAACATATTTTCTGTATGTTGAATGAATGTACTCTGGATACCCATTCATTTCCTATGGTGGTCACTTTTGACCGGGAACACCACAGGTGTAACAAGGTTGATTAAAACACCAAAAATTGAATGAAATAGGTAATCATTACTTTTATATGTTCAAGTACACAGTGTGGAGGATACCATAAGGTCTTGAGGTATTCAGATGTAAAACATAATATGTATGAGTATTAGAAGTTGTAAAACGGTCAGATTTGACCCAAACACGACAGGAGGGTTAATACAGCATCAACCAGACTACAGACTATATGTTAATGTGTTGGGTCACCCTGCCTAAACATAAGGACAGTGGAGTGTAATACTTTTACTGTCCTGTAGGTGGCAGCAGTGTCTATCTGAGCGCCAAGGCCCGTCTTTCTCCACACATGCACTCGTTTAGTTTAATTAACATTAAAGCCTGTAGTGTCTGCCAGTCACAGGTGTAGAGGTCAGCGAGGCCTAAGGGGTTACTCTATACACAAATAATAATTAAATTATACTTTTCAAACGTATACAAAAAACCCTGCTTACTTCCTTCCTTCTTACGTCAATAATCAAATTCACTCCTCAGGTACCAATGGCTTGAAAACAACACAGTTTTTAAAAATGTTCATTGATACTGTGTTTAAAGAGGGAATATTTGGACAATGGGCATGCATAAAAAAGGTGAATTTAACTGTGTGTGATCCACTGTTTTTGTCAAGGGGACCCTGAGCAATTAAGATTGTACACAGCTGATGGTGATCAGCCCAGAGTGTTGAGTGTGTCAGGTGCTGTTAGATATGAGGAGATGGGTAAGTGGCTAAGCTAGTCTGTGCTGCATCAGCGTGTGTTTATAGGTCGCCATTGGGATGGAGTGAACTTGGAGATGTCAGAAAGGGGCTCCCTTTATAAGTCCAGTCACTCTATGTATCTTTGACCTGCATCTGTGGAGGATGTTTTAATCTAATCGTTTGCTATGCAAGCACAGGGGTGATTCTGCCATAAAATGGTTCCTTGTGTTTTATGTGAGGGTGGTCTACCCTCTTATGTTGGACATGTCCCCTATACCCTTGCATGGCAACACAAAGGCCTCTCTGCTGACTTGACAAGAGCTGTGTTCTCACATAAATGTTCACTGTGGAAGATGCTGTGAGTTCAGCTTGACCAGGGTTGTGTGTGCTCCCGCAGAAACGTTTACTGTGGAAGATGCTGTGGAGGCCATTGGGTTTGGAATCTTTCAGTGGAAACTTTCTCTGATTACTGGAGTGGCATGGGTAAGACACACACACACACACACACACAAGAGATACTTTAAACATTACTATGATTATGGTTCTGGTTATTCATACATACTACCCTGTGTGTGTGTGTGTGTTGCGTGTGTGCATATGTGTGTGTGTGTGTGTGGTGTGTCTGTGTTGTGTGTGTGTGTGTGTGCATGCGTGTGTGTGTGTGCATGTGTGTGTGTGTGTGTGTGTGTGTGTGTGTAGATGGCGGATGCCATGGAGATGATGATCCTGAGCATCTTGGCCCCCCAGCTGCACTGTGAGTGGAGGCTGCCCAGCTGGGAAGTGGCCTTCATCACCTCCGTGAGTCACTGGGGGGGGGGGGGATTCAGGGAGATCACCTCTAAGTAACCAGTAACCAGGGGTAGGGCAGAGGGGATTACCTCTGTGATTAACCAGGGGTGGGGGTGTGGGTGGGGGGTGTAACCTCTGTGAGTAACTAGGTGCTGTGTCCACCTTGGTCAGTAACCAGAGGTGGGGGGGGGGGGGGGGGGGGGGGGGGATCAGGTGGGGGGGATCAGGTGTTGACCAAAGGTGGAGGTCCCAGCTTCAGAAAGTAAAAATCCTGCCATGTATTCTTTCCGCCTGTGCCCTCGACACAGGTGATGTCACTAGTTAGATGATCTTCTGATGCATTACCTGTGTGCTCATTGGGACCCGCTGCTTCAGAAAATGGTTGGGTCAAATATGCGGCAGGGATTTTACTTGCTGAAGCCGGGGTCTCCATCTCTGGTGTTGAGTAACTGGGTAACTGTGTCCACCTCTGTGAGTAACCAGGTGGGGGTGTGCATCAGGTGTTTAGTGACTGGGGTGGGGGGGGCTGGGGAGGGGGAGTAAACCACCTCTGTGAGTAACTGGGGGGGGCGGGGTAAATCAGGTGTTTAGTGACTGGGGGCTGTGTCCCTCATCACATCCTTGAGTAGCGTTAGGCTGTGTCCCATCACGCTGTGTCCCACCTCAGTGGGCTACTGACTCTCAGGGCAAATCCCAGATGGTCAGTTGCCCCCTATACAGTGCTCTATGTAGGCAGTGAGCCAGTGTTACTCTAGTGAGCCAGTGTTACTCTAGTGAGCCAGTGGTACTCTTAGGGCAGATCCCAAATGTTCACTTGTTCCCTATATAGTGCACTATGTAGGCAGTGGGCCAATGTAACCCTACACACACACACACACACACACAGAGTGTAACTGACACTCAGTGTAGTGAACAAGTCTCATACAAGACCTCAGAGCCCTCCTCCCTTCCCCTCATTGGTCACCCACTGGGACAGGAGCTGACCAGTGATCACATATATGTACATTACATCATTTACCAGCCATTTGTTTTTTTCCAGTGTTAGAATAATAATAATAATAGTTCTTGTTGTTGTTGTTGTTGGCAGTAGTAAGGATGAATCATTTTCCTTACTACTACTGTAGTTAAAACGCAGCTCAGGTGTGTGACTAGGTGTTAATGATGGCGGGTCTAGTAGGTGTTAATGATACGGTGTCTCTGTGTATCGCTGGGAGTCTGTGATCAGAAAAGCACTTGGCTATCAAGCACACATGTAACTGGTACCCAGGGGAGACGGGAACGTGCAGCATCACAACACCCACAACACCCTCGATTTAAAAACAGGCTTCTTTTTAGTGCCACCTGCAAATAAAAGGTGTGGGATTGGAATTAAAGCCTATTAAGGTACGATAGTGCACATGCTTTTATCTGATGGCTTTCAGATAAAATGTGTATTTTACTATATTCCAAGAAACAAACTGAAGTTTTAGCTCTTTATCCCATTCTGGAATTTCAGCATTATCTTTAGGCAGCAGTGTACCTGACAGGCCAAGCTATGACTGTAAGATATGGGTTTCATTTCCGAGGGCTGTGATAAAGCTGAATAAATTAAACGTTACCAATACTGCAAAGGCTACAGAACAGGTGGTGACTGTGGTGGAATTGTGAATAATAAAAAGTCCTTTTTTGTGTTTGTGCTTCCTGTAGGTGGTGTTCATAGGCATGATGCTGAGCTCGTCTCTGTGGGGGAATATCTCTGACCAGTACGGGAGGAAAGTGGTGAGTGAGCCCCTCTACTTCTGTACAGCTGTGTGTGTGTGTGTGTGTGTATGTAGATGTATATCTGTTAATGTGTGTGTATGTCTGTTAATGTGTGTGTGTGTGTGTGTTTGTAAATGTGTGTGTGTTGGCAGGGCCTGACGCTGTGTATGGTGTGGACGCTGTACTATGGGTTCCTGAGTGCCTTTGCTCCGGTGTACGGCTGGATCCTGGTGCTCCGGGGGCTGGTGGGCTTCGGCATCGGGGGGGCACCACAGTCGTGAGTACACACACACACACACACACTCTCTCTCTCTCCCTCTCTCTCTCTCTCTCTCTCTCTCTCTCTCTCTCTCACACACACACACGCACACACACACACACACACACTCTCTCTCTTTCTCTCTCTCTCACACACACATTCACACACACACACACACACACACACACACAGAGCTTGTAATTATTTTTACACGACTAATTTCCAGCATGCAGAATGCAGTTTGGATATAATGTTTTATTTATAATGGTTATAAATACTATTAGATGTCTGCTGTGTTTATGATATGCATGACCCCTGATAAACAAGTCAATAAACTGAACTAAACATGGTATAGTGCAGTATACGTATACAACACACAGTACAGCCTGTGTGGAGCATCCCTCTCCATAGCTGCTGAAAGGACAAGATTTGATGGACTGACTGAAAATACCACCATATTCAATCTTGTGAATATGGTCTAAAAGTTATTCATGTTAAAGTATGATTGCTGTTATCAATCTCCGATATTGTCTGTCCCTTCAAGGGTAACCCTGTACTCCGAATTCCTCCCATCCAAGTCCCGGGCCATCTCCATCATGATGATCGAGGTAATACATTTAAAATACTAACAGCGTTTTTATACATTTAAAATATTAAAAGCGTTCTTCAAATTAAGCACCTGTAGTCTCCTATCTCTGTCCTGATCTTCTGGGCCCTTGACACACTGATTGTCTGTTTCTTTCTTTCTTTCTTTCTTTCTATCTCTCTCGCTGTCTGTCTGTCTCTCCCTCTCTCTCCCCCTCTCTCCCCCTCTCTCTCTCTCTCTCTCTCCCTCCCTCTCCCTCTCTCTCCCTCTTTCTCTCTCCGCAGATCTTCTGGGCGCTGGGCGCGGTGTTTGAGGTGCTGTTGGCCATGCTGGTCATGCCCACTCTCGGCTGGCGATGGCTGCTGGCCTTCTCCACAGCGCCCCTAGTGGTGTTCGTCTCACTCTGCTTTGTAAGTAGCCTATCAGAGGACATCCTCAATAACTGTCGACCAATAATTACTTAGGACTGCTCCTTCTTATCATGTGGGTAACTATAACTGTGAGCCTTAATTTAAACACTAGTCTGTAAATGCCTATTTATTGTGAGTCCCAATCCTTGAGTCCTCAATCCTTGAAATCATGTGTTGTGCCTGGTGGTAATACACTTGTTTTACATTTGTGCAGATAAATCTCAGTTGCTTAAGTGCTTTTGGTGTCTTGAATATATATTGTTATATAAATACAGTGTCTTTATTTGTTGTTTGTTATTGTTGCTGTTGTTGTTCTGGGTTTTGACTAATGCTCATGGTAATGAAATATAAAACCCAGTGAAATGTAACTTTAAAAGTAAAAGTGCGTGTGTCTGCCCCAGTGGCTACCTGAGAGTGTGCGCTATGACGTGCTGGCGGGCAACAGTCTCAAGGCGATGACCACACTGAAGAGGATCGCCAACGACAACAAGATGGAGATGCCCAAGGGGAGGCTCATAGCAGACAAACAGGTGAGGGTCACCGTGCCGATGAGGGACAGCATCAGGACCAGTATGGGCAGACAGGTGAAAGTCACTGCTGGGTCACTGCTGGGGCAGACAGGTCACCGTCATGTCAGGGACAGACAGACAGGTGAGGGTCACCTTGGTCCTAAAGTGCAGCATCAGGACCGGTAGGGATACGGTGCTGTAGGACATTCAGACACGTGTAAGGTTATCATCAAACCGCCATGTCCACACATTACAGTTGCACTGATGTTTTCAGAATACCAGTAGCATGGTAGAGGTAAGCTGTAAGCTGTATTTATTTACCTCTTCATGTCTTGCACATTATTATATGACATAATTAACTGACACTGTTATATGTGAGAATGTGTTCTGTTTTGTACAAATGCAAGGAAAGGGAGAAAAAAAAAATAAAAAGAAACAGCAAAGTGAAGTTGTCATATGTAATGGGTAAAGCCCTTTCAAAGACTTTTACAAATAGAGGTAAGCTATGTCAACTGACAAAATCAGACTGCATTCTATGCAGTGTGAAGTCATACTTGCATAATGCTTGTGAATGTCTGTGTCTGATCTTCATGTTCAATTCATTCAGGACGACAGGGGCAAGATCAAGGACCTTCTGACTCCTGAGTATCGCAGGACGACTATCCTGCTCTGGTTCATTTGGTAAGAAGCTCTTTTTCCTCATGGCTACTGATATACATCACTGTGTGTTTCACTAGTAGTGTTCCTACCCCCTACACTCAATCCCAGAATGCCTCTGCACCCAGAGTAACTTCCTGTGTGTGACTGTGGCTCTGCAGGTTTGCCAACGCGTTTGCTTATTATGGGCTGGTGCTCCTCACTACAGAGCTCTTCCAGGCAGGTGATGTATGTGGAGGTAAGTACTGGCAAGCTATATATTGTTGTTGCTGTTGTTATTATTATTATTATTATTATTATTATTATTATTATCATTATTATATGTGGAGGTATGTACTGTATGTACAGGCATGTGATATATGTGTAGGTATGTTTTGTAGTTGTATGTTTGGTAAACTCAGTAGGTTTTGCCAGCATACTGTACATACGGATGTTATTGTGTGTTATTTCTGTTGTCTGAAACGGATGTTATATTTGCTTCCTCGAGGAGCTCTACTGGGTTTGCTTATTATCCACTTAACCCAGCACAGCCTTAGCTGCATGATTGCACATGGAAAAGACTGTTCCTTCAGTACTTACTTACTTACTTACTTACTTACTTACTCTCAGACACATGCAGAGACTAGTCTTGGTCAGCAGACGTGTAGCAGCAGTGGTGTACACACTCAAATGCAACATGGCCTACCTCTGTGTCATTCTGGGCAACTGCTTAGCTTAATAAATCAGTGCAAACCACTTTGGGTGCATTCTCCGACTGATGTTGTTTTTTAAATAATGACATAACTAAATAAAAGCTGCATATACAAGAAACGAGGGTTATGTATATAACCACGGTTCTATGAGTGTCGGATGACCGCCAGAGGCGGTGCTTTCAGCACATGGATATCCATCGCACGAACGTGCAGGTCGAGTGATAATATCAACATTGTCACCTGGGTGACGTCACCGTGACCCTGTGACCCCGTGACGGGGCACAAAAGACCGGTGAACCCAGGAAGTAAACCTCTTGGCACATCTTCTCGTGAGCACTCCGAGTGACGGCCAAGCTCTGGCGGTCATCCGACACTCATAGAACCGTGGTTATATACATAACCCTCGTTCTATTTCGTGTCTTCTGACCGCCAGAGGCGGTGCTTTCAGCACATGGATGACTCGTACCAACAAAGTCATGAGGAGTGCCTACCCGTACTCAGTGCTGCTGGGACGGGCCAGGAACCACCGCTGTTGGGACAGGATTATGCGGAACAACGTTGATCCGATAAAACCTGGTAAAAGTGCAGCTAGATGCCCATGAGGCAGCGCTGCATATGTCAGAGAGGGGAACGCCCCTCAGTGATGCCCATGAGGCTGCCATACTGCGGGTGGAGTGCGCTCGAACACCCCGAGGTACTGTGGAGCCACTGTGCCTATAGGCATGCAATATGGCCTCCACTACCCACTTGGACAGCCTCTGCTTGGAAAGTGGCAAGCCCCGTCTTGGCCCTGTATGGCACAGAAACAGGGCGTCAGTCAGACGGAAGCCCTCTGTGCGGGACACATACATCCGTAGGGCACGCACAGGGCATAAAAGCTCAGATCTCTCCCCCTGATCCACCTCAAACGCCGCCAGGCTAAGAGGCTGATTAGCAAAGGCAGAGGAGAGGGTCTTTGGTAAGAAGGAGGGGTTAGGCCACAGAGTGACCCCGCTGTCGCCAGGGTGCCAGCGCAGGCAGTCCCCACTAATCGACAGCGCGTGCAATTCCCCAACGCGCTTCGCTGACGTGATGGCCAGAAGGAATGCTGTCTTCATAGACAGCCATGAGACATCCACCGTCAGCAGGGGCTCAAACGGTGCGTCGCAGAGAGCCTGCAGCACCAAAGGCAGATCCCATGTGGGCACCTGGCTCCGCCGGGGGGGTCTCAGGCGAAGGGCACCCTTCAGGAAGCGAGCCACCAATGGATGGGATCCCACCGTCCGCCCTTCGACCCTGGCATGCTGCGCAGAGATGGCAGCAGCGTATACCTTGATGGTGGAAGGCGTGAGCCCCTTGTCAAACAGCGACTGCAGGAACAGCAGGACGGTAGGCAGGGGGGCAGCGCGTAGGCTCCACGCCCTGCGTCAGGCACCAAGTGGAGAACAGCCTCCACCTGTTGGCGTAGAGGGCATTGGTGGACGGTGCCTGAGAGCTGGCAATGGTGTCGGCCACTGCCGGCTCACACAGATCTAGCAAGGGGTCCGGCCCCTCAGGGGCCAAACCCAGAGCTGCAGCCTGGCCGGATCCGGGTGCCAGATCTGGCCCCCCAGCTGCGACAGAAGATCCTGCCTCACAGGCAGGCACCAGGGGTCTCCGTCCAGCAGCTGCAGTAGCTGCGGGAACCACACTCTCCCCGGCCACCGAGGGGCCACCAGTAGCAGGGTGTGGTGGTCCACCACGACCCTGTGCAGAGTCTGTACTAGAAGTGGCAACGGGGGGAATGCATAAAGCCGTTGCCTCGGCCACGCATGTGCCAATGCGTCCAGGCCTAGAGGGCTGGGGCCATGAAGACTGAACCACTGAGGGCAGTGAGTCGAGTCCTGGCACGCAAAGAGGTCCACCTCTGCCCTGCCGAAGCGTTCCCAGATGGCGAGCACCACCGCTGGGTTGAGCCTCCACTCCCCGGGGTCGGGGCCCCGGCGAGACAGCAAATCCGCGGCCCTGTTGGCAGTGCCTGGCAAATACACAGCCCGAAGACTGAGGAGATGATGATGGGCCCAACGCAACAGCCGCTGGGCCACTTGCAAGCACCGGAGGGACTTGGTGCCCCCCTGGTGGTTGACGTAGTACACCACGGTGGAGTTGTCGGTCCTCACCAGGACGTGTCTGCCGGCCAGGTCTGGGAGGAAGTGCTGTAGGCCGAGAAACACAGCCTGCAGCTCCAACACGTTGATGTGTTGCTGCTGCTGCTGAGAACTCCAGCAGCCCCTGGCCGTCCGGCACTGCCACACCGCCCCCCATCCTGCCAGGGAGGCATCCGTAGCGATGACCTCCCGCCGGGAAGGGATAGCAGCTAAGGGGACACCCTGTGTGAAGTACATCCTCCTCCTCCACGGACGGAGGAGTTTGTGGCAGGTGTGGGTGACCTTGATCAGCCTGTGCCCGTGCAGGGCCGGGTCGAGGCGAAGGCTGTTCAGCCACCGCTGAAGCAGACGTAGGTCCAGGAGGCCCAACGGAACAAGAGAGGAGGCAGCGGTGAGCATGCCGAGCAGGCGCTGAAAGGACTTCAGGGTGAGCCATCTGCCCCTCCTGAAGCGGCCAAGCAGTTGGTGGATGTTGCGGATCCTGGCCTGAGAGGGGGTTGCCCTCAACGACCTCGAATCCAGATGAATGCCCAGGAAGTTGGTCTCCTGGCAGGGCACCAACGAGCTCTTCCCGTAGTTGACCCTCAGCCCTAGGTCTGCGACATGCGAGAGCACAGTCGCGACGTTCGAGCGGGCCAGAGCCTCTGACCGTGAGCATATCAGCCAGTCGTCCAAGTAGGGCAAGATGCGCAAGCCCTGGGCCTGGAGCGGAGCCAGTGCCGCTGCCACACATCGGGTGAAGACACGGGGGGCCAAGGCTATGCCAAAGGGCAGGACACGGAACTCGTACGCCCGGCCCTCGAAGGCAAACCGGAGGAACTGCCTGTGGTGGGGTGCGATCGGGACGTGGAAGTACGCATCCTCCAGGTCGATCGTGGTGAACCAGTCGCCCGCCTGGATGTGGTGCAACACATCCACAGTGCGGAGCATGTGAAACCTCAGGACCTTCAAATGGCAATTCAGAGACCTCAGGTCGAGGATTGGGCGGATACCGCCGTCCTTCTTCGGGACAAGAAAATACGTGGAGTAAAACCCACCTTGCTGTTCGCTCTCCTCGACTGGAGAGATTGCTCCCTTCTCCAGGAGGCCGACTATTTCCTGTCGGAGGACGAGGGCCTTCTCCGGGCGGCCCATGGTGGTCGTTCTGACCCCTCGAAATCTCGGCGGTCGGCGATGGAACTGGATGTGGTAACCCTCTCTGAGGGTCACCAGCACCCAGGGGTCTGGGGTCAGCTCTTTCCAGCGTTGGAGCTGCCGGCTGGAAAAGTGGCCGACCGCCGGCATGATGGCGTCAACGTCGCCCTGAACGCCCCCGCCGCTCATCGGGGGTCCGACGGGAGGCGGGCTGGGCGTAGGGGGCGGCACGGCGGGCCCGGGCGGTGGTGGGGCGACGAAAGTCCTCCGCTCGCCTGGAGTCCTGCCGCGTGCGTGCGCGAGGAGGCGGCGCCGGTGCTGGTGCTGGCCCCCCGGAAGTCGCAGCAGCTGCGCTACGCCGGTACGACTGACGGAGACTGGCGAACTGCTGCTGGGCCTGGGCGACCTGGGCGCTCCTGTCCAAGGCCTGCTGTGCAGCCTGGCCGAACAACTCCCCGGGGAGGACAGGGAGGGAACGGAGTACCCGCCTGTCTGGCTCGGACAGCGGGGACTGTGCCAACCAGATTTGGCGACGGGCGACGGTGAGGAAGGACATCAGCCGACCAAGCTCCCGCGACGAGTAGGCAAAGGCCTGGAGGGCAGCCTCGCACAGCTCCTGCGAACCAGCGCCTGATGGTTGTAGCGTCTGGGCAAGGGCCAGCAGCAGGTGGGACATGGAGTTCCCAATCCTTGCCATACGTGCCGCAGTGTCGTAACTGCGGACGATAAGGTCGTCCGTAGCGCGGCACTGCAGTCGGGGGCACCGAGCATCCGGCCGTAGAGCCTCGTTGGGCGAGAGCACCAATGAGGCCACCGACGGTTCGATGCCCGGCATCCGCTGGAGGCCGTACGTGGAGGCATCCTGCATCGCCGCCAGTGCCCTGCAGTCAGTGGGCAGGTGGGATTGGCGGCTGGGGTCTGCCCAGCACCGCTGCAGCTCCTCTATGTAAGGGGCTGAGGGTGGCACCTCCAACATGGCGGGCCGGGCCGAGCCCCTGAAAAAGGCACTCTGTTGAGGCTGGGTCACTGGGGTCGTGTCCAACCCCAGGCGGGCCAGGGCAGCCTTCAAGGCGGGCTGGATCGAAGGCCGACCTGCCTCCGATGCCGCCACCGACGCCGCTGCCGTGTCATGGCTGGTGGCCTGGGAACCGGCTGGAGAGGCGGAGTCGTGGGCCTCAGAGCCGCCGCAGTCCATGCTCTCCGAAGCCTGGATTGACAGCACGTCCAGGCCGCGGGCACCAGAGGCCGGCGACAGCTGTGGCGGGGACAGCGAATGTCCAGGCTGCCAGGCAGGCGGGGTATGCCCTTGGGCACTGCCACTCCGTGCAGGCTGGTGAAGAGACAGCAGCAGGGCCTTCACCTCCTCCAGGTCTGCCGACATCTTGTCGACCCTCTGGACTAGGTCGACTGGGTGCTGTCCAGTGGCAGCGCAGGCAGAGCGTGTAGTCACTCCAGGCCTCGCTGCCGTAGCCCCCACCGCCTGCCCCCCCGTGACCAGGGGAGCGTCTGGTAGAGGGCTCACCATCGCCAGCCTGGCGGTCCGGGCCGCCCTACTCAGGCACATACAGTCCGCGCAGGCCAGCTCAGTCAGCCCCTGCCGCAGGTGCTCGATCCCCAGGCAGGAGGGGCATTCACGGTGGCCGTCCTCCGGCTCAAGTGGGGCCCGGCAGGCGACGCAGCTGTTGAACATCTCCAGGATGATATTTTTTAATTAGCCTCGGCGAAAACACCGGCTAGCAACAGTTAGACGGGGCGGGTACACCCCAGTAACAGTAGCAAGTAATAAACACAAGCAGTAAGCAAATAAATCAGCCCAGGCGAGAACACCGGCTGGCAACAGTAGACGGGGGTGGGTATACCCCAATAACCGTAGCAAAAAATAGGCAAACAGGACAGCGAGTAAACCCACTCGCAGTCGAAATTACAAACGCGAGGGACCCAGCGTGAACACCGGGGCTCGCGAACTTAGGTAAACCCCGCGGATGAAAACAAAAACACCCGTGATACAAGACTAAGCGATGGTAATAACAAATACCGAGCTGTAGTAAGGCTAGTCGTCCGTGAGCAGAGACTGCCTGAAGCTAAACAAACAAACAGAAACCAAAAAGGCGCCTCGCGCCGCAAAACGCCAACTCAAAGGAAACAACGGCGAGAACACCGTGTTGACAAGCGGAAAAAAAAGAACGAAATAATAGCTTACCTTTAACAGCCCAAGTTAAAGTGTAGTATGCCCCCGCGGCGAGAACACCGCTTCGGTGGCTAGATAGCTCCACGAGCGAGCTCACTCGTTATCGGAGGTTTCCACAGCAAATAATCCAGGCAATAAATCCAAATCCAGAAGGTTAAATGTAAAACTAACGCTGACGTTCCTTGAGGGGTGCAAAAAGGCACAGCCTCAGCCGATTAGGCAGCGAAACAAGCGTTAGCACGAGCTTCCAAACAACTTCTCAATATGCGACCTGCATTGAACGCGAGAAGATGAAAGAGGTTTACTTCCTGGGTTCACCGGTCTTTTGTGCCCCGTCACGGGGTCACAGGGTCACGGTGACGTCACCCAGGTGACAATGTTGATATTATCACTCGACCTGCACGTTCGTGCGATGGATATCCATCTGGCGGTCAGAAGACACGAAATAGAATGTCTCTTACTTCCAAAGCTTTCAAACTAATTATGTACACCTCAAAACAAGATTCTTACGAGTGATAATCCTTCCATAACTGCAGAAATTCCGACAGCAGACGGCCTTAGCTGTGTAAATAAGTCGTGTTGTGTGTAAATAAGTCGTGTTGTGGTGTTGTGTTCTAGTGCACGGAACCAAAGCCAAGGTGGAACCAAGTTGCAGCCTAGAGTGCTCCTACCTCACACTAGCGGACTACAAGGACCTGCTGTGGACCACCCTGGCAGAGTTCCCCGGTACACTTTACTTATGCATATTTACCAAAAAACAGAATATATATCTGTGTGTTGGTGTGCACGTGAGTACATCCCCCTGTATGTATGTGTCTACAGTGTGTAGTTGTATGGACATGTACAGTATGCATGTACGTATGCATGTATGCAACTGCAGAGAATGGAGACGGTGTGTAGCGGTGTGGACATGTATGTATGTATGCATGCACAGTATGCATGTATGTATGCATATACATATGCATGTAGGTATGCATGTATGCAACTGCTGAGAATGGAGACTAACCTAGGTCTCTGGTCCTCCGTGTCTGCAGGCCTGTTCATAACCCTGTGGGTGATCGACCGCATCGGCCGGAGGAAGAGCATGATGATGTGCTTCGTGGCGTTCTCTGTGTGTATCCTGCCTCTCTACGCCTGCATTGGGAGGTCAGTCAGACACCTTTCTTACATAAATAATAGACTCATTTATGTCCACTATGACACCTTAGAGCAATATGATGAAGTAATACTATCACATATCTGCACCCTGTATGTTATCAGAGAAAATGTATGAATTATAATGAGTTAAGAATGATGAGGTCAGTGAGATGTCTGTGAAGGCTGCCTCATGACACACTCATGGCTGACCTATAGGATCTGAGTTTACCTCAGTGTTCATGGCTGACCTATAGGACCTGAGTTTACCTCAGTGTTCATTAACAGCATATAATTTCGTATACTCAGCATATGTCTTGTTTCATACATGCCTGTCCTAAAGGATCTGAGCTTACTTCATGAGATGTCTCGTCTCATACATGCCTGTCTCATGAATGGCTTTGTCTCATGAATCTCTCATTGCCCTCCAGTAGCCCTCTAGTCTCTAGTGCAAGTCTGTTTTGGGCTTTACCTTACTGCTTTCCATAGTGCCCATTCTTCCTCATCGTCTTGGTTTTGAGCTGCCACAGATGGTTGAAACAGGACATTAAGTTCAGCTGGTACATTACTACACTGAGTCGACATGTGTGACTCTTCCTCCTGTTTCTCTCACCCATAGGATAGCGCTGACCATCTTCATCTTCATCGCGAGAGCCTTCATCACAGGCGGATGGCAGGCAGCGTATGTCTACACTCCAGAGGTGATGATCTCCTCCTCAGACAGTAATCAGTCTCACTGTGAAACACACACTGCTGTGACACACACACACACACACACACACACACTTACCTTATTGTGTTACAAAAATATCTACCATCTATCTAATCTTCACCCTCTGTTAGTACCTTTTTACGACAGTGCTGGACAACAGTGGCTCTTTGACAGACTGTGTTTGTGTCTGTGGCATGTGACGTTGTCAGGTGTGCTGCACAGAGATCTTATTGTTGAGCAGCACAGGTGAGCCGTGATGCGAAGGAGACTCTCGACAGTAATTGCTCTTCTCGTCCGCAGGTGTACCCGACCGTGACGAGAGCCGTTGGCATTGGGACCAGCAGCGGTCTGGCCAGGGTCGGAGCCCTGCTCACGCCCTTTGCGGCACAGGTGTGTGTGTGTGTGTGTGTGTGTGTGTGTGTGTGTGTGTGTGAGGGCGCTCAGCTCCGGTCGGTGCCCTGCTCACGCCCTTTGCGGCACAGGTGTGTGTGTGTGTGTGTGTGTGTGTGTGTGCGTGTGTGTGTGTGTGCGTGTGTGTGTGTGTGTGCGTGTGTGTGTGTGTGTGCGTGTGTGTGTGTGTGTGTGTGTGCGTGTGCGTGTGCGTGTGTGTGTGTGTGTGTGTATGTAGGTACATGCTGTGGTCAAACTGGCTTTGTGTCCAAGTAGTGGAGCCCTTCCTTACTCACAGTGGTCAATATCTCCCTATATAGTATTACTGTACATACTGTAGTGGAGGGAGCTCAGCTCTGGCTGCCTGTATTGCAGAGGTGGTGTGTGTGTGTGTGTGTGTGTGTGTGTGTGTGTGTGTGTGTGTGTGCGCGCGCGCTTGTGTGTGTGTGTGAGTGAGACAGAGCTCAGCTCCGGCCGGCTGTATTGCTGAGGTGAGGAGGCAGAGCTGTGCTCAGGCGCATTTTAAACTCTGGGTACATGAAGACAACTACCCACCCAAACCTCACCTCTGGCTACATAAGCACATGAAGAAAACTAATCACCCAAACCTCACCTCAAGACTCATTAGAGAGATGCTCCCATGATGCATCAGTATTTCAGTGGGCTTTTCTTGCTTAAGTTTATTACCTTGGCCAAGGAGGAGGTGTTTTGGCAGCACTGATTTGTTTGTCTGTTTGTTAGCAACTTTAAGCAAAATGTTGTGAACAAATTTGCAATAAATTCACAGGTCAGTTTTGAAAAAAATTATTTGATTTTAGTGGTAATCTGGATCACCAGCTAGATCAAGATGTGTTCTAAAGGGTTGGTTCTTTATTACTGGGAGATGGGGCATGCCTGGGCGTAGTCCAGCGCTCTCCGAGAGCCATGTAGTTATTCCTGTGTGTCTCTGCTGTGTCTGTGTGTCTCTGGCAGGTGCTGCTGAGGTCGTCCGTGTACCTGACGCTGTCTGTGTACTGTGTCTGCTCCCTGCTGGCCGCCGTGGCAGCTTGGGCCCTGCCCATAGAGACAGCCGGCCGAGCCCTGCAGGAGTCCAGCCAACTTAATAACCAGCCCCACCAGGGCACACACACGCCCGGGACACAGCGCGCACACACACCAACCGCCTCGCAGGCCAGCTACGGCACGCGGGCCGACCACGCCACTCCTCACACCCAGCCCACCGCCAGCTACGGCAACTCGGAGGGCCCATGACGTGGGGTCGGTTTTACACAACTCCTCTGTCTTCCATCACACCTCTTCTGCCGTCACTGCATTCATGTTTGGCCCAGTGTGTGAAGCTGGTGTGAACGCTGCCTACGCACTGCGGAACACTGGGGGGATTCTGGGAACACACGGTCAGCTGTGCTGGCTGCAGGTGACCTGCTGACCAGCGGCTGCACATATGGAGCTCAGAGGCTGGTTTGGGTGTTTGCCAGGTCAAGGCTCCTTCGATTGTAGAATGAGCGGGTATCTGAACTGTAATTTTTGCTGTTGACGCGCGCGCACATACATACACACACACACACACACACACCTCTTGCACAGCATACTCTAATAAGCCTGCGATGGGCCAGGCCCAGTGGGTAGTGACTCTCCTCCAGCATGATGACTAGACGAGTCAGCTTTATTTATATGCAGATTATATTGCAGTTAGTTCATCTGTGAGCAGTTAGTTTGTCTGTGGTCCACTGAAACAGTGAGTGAGGTTATACTGAAGAAGAGACACGTACACTGGGATATGTATGTATATATGTGTGTGATATGTATGTAGCTTCTGGGTTTGTTTGTGTTCTCGTTTACAAGTATGCAGTAAGGCCATGGGTCCAGTACCAGTGACATGCACACTCAAATGCAAACATGGCCTACCTCTGTGTCATTCTGGACAACTGCTTAGCTTAATAAATCAGTGCAAACCACTTTGGATGCATTCTCCGACTGATGTTGTTTTTTAAATAATGACATTACTAAATAAAAGCTGCATATACAATAAATGTCTCTTACTTCCAAAGCTTTCAAACTAATCATGTACACCTCAAAACAAGATTCTTACGAGTGATAATCCTTCCATAACTGCAGAAATTCTCTCATTGTGCAAATGCACTACAGAAGGAATGATCTCTTCTTTCCCCCACCATTCTAGATCACGGGGGCAGTGGGCTATATTTGGCTCGTGCAGCTCGTGATGTGGAGTAATAGGATTTAAATATGTATAATCATGTCTAATGCTTCGTGCTTCCCTCATCATTTTTGAGAAACGGAGGATCATCACTCTCTCTCTCTCTCTCCCTCTCTGGCCGTGAGCAGCATCCACCCCGCTCCACACATGACGCGCACTCGCTCCCATAGCAGAAAGGTTATGTCGATGCCGGGGCTTGACATTTAAGAAGTTGCAGGTGGCTAAAAACCAACACCAGCCTATCGATTGCGGGGAGAGGCCGATAGGGAAGCTCTGGCTAAAGTCACCTTCACACTCGCGTTGACTTGGCCACTCGCCCCTGATAGCTTGCTAAGTGACTGACGTAATGTATCATGGCACTGGCATCACAGCAGTGTTCAACATCCACACGCTGCTGCAGTCTGGTCTGTGCGCTTCGTGATGGGCGATAGGAGCTGTTTACCTCAGCTGAGCTGCATCAGGGCAAACGTGTGCGACTCAAAGCGACTATAATGGATATTACCGATTTGGCGTCACCAAGCGAATGCCCGTGGGGATTTAACAAAAACAACGACACGAAGTGCCAAAGCCGATGATGGGTTTACTGTGACCGGGATGGTAAAATTGGGCGCTAAAAATATTTAATGCTGACTTGATATCACTGCCACTGGACACGCCGGACATTGGGTTGACAGAGGGCACCCAGGTTTCCTTCGGCCGAGGACCCGCGTCCCCTGGTCACTTCAGCCATGGCCCTGGTAACGCT
>CM059273.1:901578-936578 GCA_030347295.1 Setipinna tenuifilis | reverse complement strand
CGGTGTCCGTGCAGGCCATGTGGTGGGTGCAGCACTCCTCGTGTGTGTGTGTGTGTGTGTGTGTGTGTGTGTGTGTGTGTGCCGGTGTGCCGGTGTCCGTGCAGGCCATGTGGTGGGTGCAGCACTCCTCTTGTGTGTGCGTGTGTGTGTGTGTGTGTGTGTGTGTGTGGGTGCCGATGTCCGTGCAGGCCATGTGGTGGGTGCAGCACTCCTCTTGTGTGTGCGTGTGTGTGTGTGTGTGTGTGTGTGTGTGTATGTGTGCCGATGTCCGTGCAGGCCATGTGGTGGGTGCAGCTCTCCTCCAGCTTCTTGTTTGCTGTACACTTTGTTCTATTTTAAAGTGACCCAGAAATAACCGGAATCTTTAAATATCAGACACCTCGGCCAATCAGCACGGGCAAAAATGCCGAATGATTTCACCGCACGACTTGATTGGTTTGCCGGAGCGGAGACAGTAGAAATGTGTGATCATGCACCCTCTGCTGGTTGCTAGGCAGAGATGCCGTGACAGGAAGGAAGTCTGACCTGGCCATTGTCACTGGGAAGGAGGGGGAGGGAGAAAGGGTAGGGGAGGGGAAGAGAGGAGGAGAGAGGGGAGGGGAAGGAAGGGGAAGAAAGGCAGAAAGAGGGGAGGGGAGAAGAAAAGGAGAGGGGGAGGAGAAGGGAGAAGAGAGAGAGGGGAGAGGGAGAAGAGAGAGAGGGGAGGGGAGAAGAGAGAGAGGGGACGGGAGGGGAGAAGAGAAGCGAGAGAGGGGAGGGGAGAAGACAGAGAGGGGAGGGGAGAAGAGAGAGAGGGGAGAGGGAGAGAAAGAGAAGAGAGAGAGAGCAGGGGAGGAGAGAAGAAAGGGAGGGGAGGGGAGGGGAGAAGAGAGAGAGAGGAGAGGGAGAGAAGGAGAAGAGAGAGAGAGAGAGAGGAGGGGAAGGGAGAGAGAGGGGAGGAGAGAAGAAAGGGAGGGGAGGGGAGAGAGAGGGGAGGGATGGCTGGAAGAAGATAAGTGGTTGAAGTGGGTGTGGCCATATTTGGCCTTTTCTAGACAGTTTAGGATTGGCATGTGAATTCTCATGGTTGGAAAATGATTTAGCATTCTATTTTAGGAGAGAAATAGTATGGTGTTTTAATTGTATAATAACTATAAATATGCAAAAAAATATTATTATAATTAATATAAATATAATAGTTTATTTTATTTTAATATTTAATATTTTAATTTTTTGTTGAATTTTTTTTTTTTTATTCAGTCAATTTTAGTATTTTGCATACTTTCATTTTAACTAATAAGCGATTCATCCTGAACATTTATTCTCTGTAAAAAGCACTTGGAATAAAATTAGGATGCAAGTCAGTCAGTAGTGAAGTAGATCTGATCAGTGAACAGAGCCACTGCAGGCCCTGGACAATATGGGCCTGAATATGTAGCCCTGGACACTATGGGCGTGATTATGTAGCCCTGGACACTATGGGCCTGATTCTGTAGCCCTGGACACTATAAGGCTGATTATGTAGCCCTGGACACTATGGGCCTGAATATGTAGCCCTGGACACTATAAGGCTGAATATGTAGCCCTGGTCACTATAAGGCTGAATATGTAGCCCTGGACACTATGGGCCTGAATATGTAGGCACACTAACCTTCTTTAGCCTAATGAAATGCTGGGCTCTGTTTGTGTTTAGCTGCATGCACAATGCAGAAATAACTTTAGATTGTAAAGTGCTATTGTACTGTTTGTGTGTGTGTGTGTGTATGTGTGCGCACTTGTGTGTGTGTGTGTGCGTGTGTGTGTGTGTGTGCGCTTCTGTGTGTGCGCTTCTGTGTGTGTGTGTATGTGTGTGCATGCTTGTGTGTGTGTGTGTGTGTGTCCCTGTCCCCAGGTCAGCCCTGCAGGTGCTGCATAAGGCATGTGAGGTGTCGCGGCGGCACAACTACTTCCCGGGCGGCATGGCGCTCACCTGGACCGGCTACTACGAGAGCTGCGTCTCCTCGGAGCAGAGCGCCATCAACGAGTGGAACGCCATGACCGACCTCGAGACCACGCGGCCCGACTCCCCCACCATGTTCACCGACAGGTAACCTCAGACCAGACGCTACACCTGCCGGAACCTCATGACAACCCCTATACCAGCCGTAACCTCACACCGCCCGTTACACTACTGCACCACTGCCCCTTTTACCAGCCGTAAAATATACCTGCCGTAGCCTTACACCACCCCCACACCTGCTCTTCCCTGCCCCCTCTACCTGGCATAATCTCACAATGCCCCCTACACCTGCCCTAACTTCACCCTGTCCCTATACCTCCCATTACTTCACACCCTCCGCCATACCTGCTATAAACCCCCCACCCCCCCATACCTACCGTATCCTCACCCTGTCCCCTATACCTGCCCTTAAATACACCTGCCCTAACCTTACACCACCCCCACACCTGCTCTTCCCTGCCCCCTCTACCTGGCATAATCTCACAATGCCCCCTACACCTGCCCTAACGTCACCCTGCCCCCTATACCTCCCAGAATCACATGCCCCTTGCCATACCTGCTATAACCCCCCTCCCCCACCTACCGTATTCTCACCCTATACCTGCCCCCTATACCTCCCAGAATCTCATGCCCCCTGCCATACCTGCAATAATCCCCCCCCCCATACCTGCCGTATCCTCACCCTTCCCCTTGTACCTGCCCTTAAATACACCTGCCCTAACCTTACACCACCCCCCACACCTGCTCTTCCCTGACCCCTCTACCTGCCCTAACCTCATCCTGTCCCTATACCTCCCAGAATCTCACGCCCCCCGCCATACCTGCTATACCCCTGTCCCCTATACCTGCCCTAAAATACACCTGCCCAAACCTTACGCTGCCATCTATATCTATACCTTTTGAACCAGTCTGTGTGAACTCAGCTAAATGCCCCCTCAGTGGCTCACATGCACCATGCTAGACTGAGAAGCCCAGTGAAGTCCAGTAAAAATAGAAATACACTCCAGATATGCAGGCCTTGCTATGACCACATGTGCTTGTTTGTGTGTGTGTGTGTGTGTGTGTGTGTGTGTGTGTGTGTGTGTGTGTGTGTGTGTGTGTGTGTGTGTGTGTGTGTGTGTGTGCTTGTTTGTGTGTGTGCATGTGTGTGTGTGTGCACGTGCGCCTGCGTGTGTGTGTGTTTCTTGGCCAGGCCGACAGAGAGAGAGCGCACAGAGTGTCTTATCAAGTCCAAACTACGCAGTATCATGATGTTTCAGGATCTGGAGAATGTCACCTCTAAAGAGGTAAGTGATCGCCTCGGATGTATGAAATGGCTCCAGATGTAATCTTTGCTGAACTGTTGAAAACGTGCATTCCTGTGTTATCCATTTAAAAAATGGCGTATAAAATTAACCAAGTATTTACGTAAATGTTCTGTCTCTGTAGCCAAAAAGCCAGCACTATTTCAAATGGACATCTGTGTGATGCTGAAATGCACGTACTCCAAACACATATCAGGCTTGCTTAAATCAAAACAGTTTACGATAGCAACCATCTTATGTCCTTTTCCCCGTCATATCAGGCTTGGTTACATTTAAAACAGTTTATGATCGCATAACAATCTCATGTCCTTCTCCCCATCAGATCAGGCTTGGTTAGATTTAAAACAGTTTACAATGGCATAACAATCTCATGTCCTCGTCCCCGTCATATCAGGCTTGGTTAAATTTAAAACAGTTTACGATGGCGACCATCTTATGACGGGGATGAGGACATATCAGGCTTTGTTAAATTTAAAACAGTTTACGATGGCGACCATCTTATGTCCTCATCCCCGTCATATCAGACTTGGTTAAATTTAAAACAGATAGCATAATAACCTCATGTCCTCGTCCCCATCATATCAGGCTTGGTTATCTTACGTTCTCGTCCCCGTCAGATCCGTAACGAGCTGGAGCAGCACATGAGCTGCAACCTGACGGAGTATAAGGAGTTTATCGACAACGAGATGCTGCTGATCCTCGGCCAGATGGACAAGGCCACGCTCATATTTGACCACCTCTACCTGGTGAGGCGGCCCGCACGCTCCTCACAATCAGCTGCGTTAAGAATACAACTCTAGATTATTCTCACCATTAAAAAAACAACTCCATTTTAACAACCGAACAGCACTTATTTCGCATAGCTCCCATTGTGGTCTATTAGCTGTTTTGCTGTTTTGACTGCATTGTTTTCACTGCTCTCTCTGATTGGTTGTTCTGAGCTCTCTCTGATTGGATGTTTTATCTGCTGTCTCTTATTGGTTGTCTTGACTGCTCTCATTGGTTGGTTGTTTTCACCGCTCCCACTGATTGGTTGTGATGGCCTTCTAGGGGTCCGAGTGGAACGCATCGAACCTGGAGGAGCTGAGGGATCTGGGGTAGGCTGCACACCCAGCAGACAAGATCACGCTGGAGCCTAAATAATAATAATAATAATAATAACAATAATAATAATAATACAATTTGTACAA
Source organism: Setipinna tenuifilis (assembly GCA_030347295.1). Classification (NCBI taxonomy): domain Eukaryota; kingdom Metazoa; phylum Chordata; class Actinopteri; order Clupeiformes; family Engraulidae; genus Setipinna; species Setipinna tenuifilis. The sequence goes on along the minus strand of CM059273.1, from coordinate 932,106 downwards.
CAATGCAAAACACAATAATAACACAGAATCATGCATTGAAATAATTGTGTCCCTCTGTGTTATGCCATCTGAGGTTATGGCAGGAAGAGTATACAGTATAAGTAAACTATAGGCAAACTATCCTGATTTCTACTGTTGTTGTTTGCTAATGTATTGTTTGTTCAAACTAATAATATATAATAATAATACTCATAATAGAGAATAATACAGAATAATGCATTGAAATAATTGTCTGGATCTGTGTTATGCTATTTGGGGTCATGATAGGTACAGTATAACTAAACTATAGGCAAACTATCCTGATTTCTACTGTTGTTGTTTGCTAATGTATTGTTTGATGTGTTTTTCTGTCCTTGTACAGGGTGGGTTACATCCTCAACGTCACCAGGGAGATCGACAACTTCTTCCCCGGCACCTTTGCATATCACAACGTGCGCGTTTACGACGAGGAGGCCACTGACCTGCTGGCACACTGGAATGACACGTACAACTTCATCGTCAGAGCCAAGTACATCTGCACACTCTCACATTATATTGTATACTAATACAGTATGTAGCAGCATCTATTATAAACATGATTCAGGGGACGGGTGAGAGGAGGGGTAGGAGAAGGAGTGGGAGGAGGGGTGGGAGGAGGAGGCAACTTCATCGTCAGAGCCAAGTACATCTGCACACTTTTGAATTATAAAGGAGACAGTATTGTATACAAATACAGTATGTAGCAGCATCCATTATAAACATGATGCAGAGGAGGGGGTAGGGAGGAGGGGTGGGAGGAGAAGGGGTAGGAGGAGAGGTGGGAGGACGGGTAAGAGGAGGAGTAGGAGGAGGGCTGGGAGGAGGGCTGGAATGAGGTGGGAGGAGGTGGGGTGGGAGGAGGTGTAGGAGGAGGGTTAGGAAGAGGGTTTGGAGGAGGGGTGGGAGGGGTAGGAGGAGAGGGAGGAGGAGGGGTAGGAGGAGGGGTAGGAGTAGAGGTAGGGGAGGGGTGGTAGGAGGAGGGTTAAGAGGAGAGGTGCGAGGAGGGGTTGTGGGAGGAGGGGGTAAGAGGAGAGGTGGGAGGAGGGCTGGGAGGAGGGATAGGAGGGCTGGAAGGAGGAAGGGTGGGAGGAGGGGGTAGGAGGAGAGGTAGGAGGAGGGCTGGAAGAGGGTTTGGAGGAGGGGTGGGAGGAGGGATAGGAGGGCTGGCTGGTAGAAGATAAGCTAAGCGGCTAAGCTTATGGCTAATTTGCATACTGGGTAGCAGTATTTGCTGCTTAGCACACTGACAGAGCATTCATGTAAGTCAATAGTGTATGGCATGTGCACATTCTCAGAGGAAAAAGACTCCTTACTCTTACGTCTGTGTGTCTGTGTCTGTGTCTGTGTCTGTGTGTCTGTGTCTGTGTGTGTGTGTGTGTCTGTGTCTGTGTCTGTGTCTGTGTCTGTGTCTGTGTGTGTGTGTGTGCCTGTGCCTGTGCCTGTGTCTGTGTCTGTGTCTGTGTCTGTGTCTGTGTCTGTTTGTGTGTGTGTGTCTGTGTCTGTGTCTGTGTGTGTGTGTGTGTGTGTCTGTGTCTGTGTCTGTGTGTGTGTGTGTGTGTGTGTGTGTGTGTGTGCCTGTGTCTGTGTCTGTGTCTGTGTCTGTGTGTGTGTGTGTGTGCAGAAAAAATCAGTCCAAGTGTCTGGTACACTGTAAGATGGGCGTGAGTCGGTCGGCCTCCACGGTGATTGCGTACGCGATGAAGGAGTATGGCTGGTCGCTGGAGAAGGCCCTCAACTTCGTCAAGCAGAGGAGGAGCATCGCCTGCCCCAACACCGGCTTCATGAGGCAGCTGGGAGAGTACGAGGGCATCCTGGACGCCAGGTGGGTTTACAAACTCAGTACCAGAGTACAAGGGCATCCTGGATGCCAGGTGATTTTTACAAACTTAGTATCAGAGTACCATGGCATCCTGGAATCCAGGTGAGTTTTACTAACTCAATATGAGAGTACGAGGGCATCCTGGACGCCAGGTGGGTTTACAAACTCAGTACCAGAGTACAATGCCACCCTGAAATCCAGGTTTCACAAACTTAGTACCTGAGTACAATACCACCCTGAAATCCAGGTTTCACAAACTTAGTACCTGAGTACAATGCCACCCTGAAATCCAGGTGAGTTTACAAACTTAGTACCAGAGTACCAGGACATCCTGGGTTTACAGCACTAAGAGTAACTATTAAAATAACAAAAGACTACCAAGACTTTTTGTGAAAACCTGAATCTACTCAGAGCTTATCTGTAGATTATTGTTTCACTAAATGTTTTCTGTATTGTTTTGAATAACTTAAATGACTTAAATGAGTTTATCCAGTATCACATGCTGAAAGTAGTGCTCCATTTCTAGGAAGTTTGCGTGGTGTTATTAAATGTATTTATCCAGCAAGTGACCATTTTCATGCATGTTCAGAAACAGTATGAACTTATAAAATGCAACAAAACAAACCCACTGCCAAAGCAGATCCCCTATCAGCTGTTGTCTTTGTGTCTCCTCTTTCCTCCCCGTCAGCAAACAAAGGCACAACAAGCTGTGGCAGGCGGAGGGGGGGGGTGACGAGATGCCGGAGGGGGGGTCGGAGTGCTGTGGGCCCGAGGGGGGGGAGGGGGATGAGGGGGGGGGTGCCGGCGTGGGTGCGGGAGGGGGGTGCGTCCGCGTCGCCCCACTGCTGCGGAGGAGGGGGGGGAGGGGTGGAGATGGCCCCCCTGGACCAGCTCAACTACAACTACTACTTCCGCCGCCTGTCGGACACGGCGCTGGACAGCGAGCCCTCGACGCCCGTACGCGGCCCGCCGCTGCTGGGGCTGGAGCGCGTGTTCATCGAGATCGAGGACGTGGAGCGGGACGCACTGCTGGACGACGAGGGGTTCCCCGTGCCCGGGCTGGGGCCCCCCCTGGGGGAGGGCACGGCAGCGCAGACCTGCGGCCGTCTGGAGCCCCTCGAGGACATGCGTCTGCGTCTGGAGTTCAGCACAGTGGAGGTGGTTTAGCACTTTATTCACTTCATGTATTTCTCATCCCCTGTATGAAATTGTCAATGTCGTGTTGGATGTATGTTCTGTGGCAGCTATGTGTTTTGTTTGTCCAAGACAAATTTCCTCCGGGACAAATAAAAATAATCTTGATCTTGAATCTTGAATCTTGAGGAGGAGGACGAGGAGGAGGCGCAGAAGGAGGAGGCGGAGATGGCGGCGCTCGCCAGCGGGGGGGCGGCGGCCGAGGGGGGCGCCGTGTCTCGATCGGCCTCGGGGTCGTCGCTCTCCAACCTGAACCGCTTCAACAACGAGAACGCCAACAACAGCAACCGCCTCGCCAACAAGCGCAGCTGCCCGCCCACCTTTGACGTGAGTGTGACATCACACTGAGTCCACTCGCGACATCCACACTGATTACAGTCTGGTGTTTCTTAATGCTTCTCTGTGACATCCACACTGAATACAGTATTATACACTATCTCTTAGTGCTTCTCTGTGACATCCACACTGACTACAGTACACTATGCCTTTGACGTGAGTGTGACCACACTGAGAGACCGCTACTTTTTAATGCTTCTCTGTGACATCCACACTGATTAGAGTCCACTATGTTTAATGCTTTAATGCTGACGTGTGACCTCCACACTGAGTCCACTCGTGACATCCACACTGATTCCAGTCCAGTGTTTTTAATGATTCTCTGTGACCTCCACACTGACTACAGTCTGGTGTTTTTCAATGCTTCTCTGTGACGTAAGTGTGACATCCACACCGATCACAGTCTGGTGTTTTTCAATGCTTCTCAAACAACAGACTGAAGGCCTTTACCTGTTTTTTACATTGCATATTTTATATCATATTAACCTTTATGCTAAAAAAATACAAAGCTCAGTATTGAAATGGTTGGATTTTCAGGGTTATTATTATTTTTGATTCGGATGCAAAAACTGCCAGGTTGTTTGCAGTGTTTCCTCATCTGCTCCCTACAGAGTGAATATTTGCTCTTAGTGCTGCACAGAACCAATCAAAATGCAAATGAATATGGAGAATACCAGAACAATAAACAGGAGATATTCACTGAAAAGCTACATTATGTTATTGCACTGAAATACAAGATGCATTGTTTTTCTGCAAACAGTATGTTTTAAATAAGGGATGCTGGGATGTGTAGTATTGTTTGCATGCATGATATGATATGATATGTCATGTCCTTGTCCTCTGTGCTGGAACAAACACAACCCTGACCATACATTTGCCTCCGCGTGTCTTCCTCTGTTTAGGACAGTGCTAGCATCAGAAACCCGTCCAAGGTGAAGCCCTCCTACCAGTCGTGCCGAGACTGCCTACGCCTGCCGTCCGGCCGCCGCTGTGACCGCTCGGCCGGGGGACGCCCCCACCCCCACCACCGCCTTAATCTGCCCCGCCACCCCCACCCCCACCCCCACCCCAATCTGCCCCGTCACCCCCACCCTCACGCCCACACCCACCCCCACCCGCACCCCCACCCCCACTCCCTCCCCCACCCCCACTCCGCCCTGCCCACCATCTCCATAGAGCCCCCCCGGGGCCCAGGCATCCCCTTCGCCCCCCCACACCCCCTCCCCTCCTCCTCCTCCTCCTCCTCCTCCGCTCACACCGCCCAGCTCCTGGCCACTGGTGAACCGCCCCCACCCCCCCAGCCCCACCTCCACCCCTGCCCCCACCCCTGTCGCTGCGGCCGCTGCCCCCGCTGTTCCCCCCGCGGCCCCCCTGCCCAGGCCCCCCCACCCCTCCCCGTGGCCAGCCTGGAGGCCTACCGGCAGCAGCTGGTGTCCCCCATGAGCTGCGAGGAGCTGCAGCGGGACCTGCAGTGCCCCCTGGAGGCCGAGGACCTGGAGGAGCTGCAGGAGGAGGAGGAGGAGGAGGAGGAGGTGCGGGTGGGGGAGGAGAAGCGGAGAGGGAGGCCAGGGGCCGCTAGCACAACAGGGGCCATCAGCGAGCTCACACTGCTGCAGCTCAGCCTGGACGGTGGGGAGAGGCCAGCCGCGGAGCTGCACCAGGAGGCTCTGACCATGAGGCCAGCCGCGGAGCTGCACCAGGAGGCCCTGACCATGAGGCCAGTGGCAGAGCTGCGCCAGGAGGCCCTGACCATGAGGCCAGTGGCAGAGCTGCGCCAGGAGGCCCTCACATTGAGGCCAGAGGTGGAGCTGCGGCAGAAGGAGGTGTCGGGACACCGACCGACCGCTGGCCTGGTGCGGCACCGCCTGGAGCAACTCTCCAGCCTGCCCCTAGAGGGCGCCCTCAGCAGGAGGCCCCAGCCAGAGCAGATGGACCTGGGCAGGCCTGCGGAGGAGACGCCACTCCCTGTCCCCACGGACGAGATGGAAGTAGACGGAGGTGGTGGCGGCAGCGGTGGCGTTAGTGGGGTGCACGTCGGGGAGTTGGAGACCCCTGTCCTCTCGCCGGGGGGGCTGTTCCTTCCCTCGCCCCCCCCCCTGGGGTGCTCGCTGACCCACAGCTCGAGCAGCGACAGCCTGGCCAGCCTGGCGAGCGTGCGGGGGGGGCAGCCGGGCCTCGTGCGGCAGCGGGCGCAGGAGATCGAGATGCGCATGCGTCTGGCGGGACTCACGGTCCCCTCCCCCCTCAAGCGCTCCAACTCCCTGGCCAAGCTCGCCGACCTCACCCTCTCCACACAGGACCTCTCGCCCTCCCAGCTCTCCGACTCTCCCAGCCCGGCCCCGGACCCCCTCCGCTCCTCCATCCTGGCCAAGTCCCAGTCTGGAGTACCTCAAAGCTGAACGACTCTGTCTGTCTCACGCTGCAGTGACAGATCCCAGTTACTGTTTGAACATGCTCAACACACAATCACAGACTATATCACGGTAACATGTGGGGGCCTTAACCGAGCAAACTGACCCTTGGCTTCTGGACTGACCTTATATAACACTGACCTTTGGTCATATTGGTACCCCATATCATGACAACACAGAACCTGGCAACCCACTACTACTTCTCACACAAAACACACCAAGACAATCCAGCTGTCAGCCTCTGACCATACCTGAACGCCGCACACCACAGCGGGGAGCGTGGAGCGAGTGTGGGCGCCATGGAAACTGATGTTCTCACAGCTTTCTCCGACTCCTCACATCCACGCTGTCAGCAGCAGAGCACTCTGGCAGCAGATTAATTGACACTTGATTGATCCCTGCGCCACTGGTTCCCGCGAGAAGCACTTAGCTCTATGTGTGTCTGTCTGTCTTTTCTAATTGGTCTCTTTTCTGAGGTCTGTGGTCAGCTTCGCGCACACCGTGTCGTGTTCAGACGGCACTGGCCAGAGCACTTCCTGGTGTGCGGCCCGCCGTCGGGCAGAAGCGTTGGCGTTGGCCCGCCGTGTCGCGTTGCGTTGCGTAATCCCCCTGCTGTACTTCCTCTTTGTTCGAGTGTCCGACTGCACAACAAGCCGGGGCTTCCAACAGTGCGTCCTCACAGCCCGCAAAAAAACCCCTTAATGTCATTAAACCGAGGCCGTTTACGGCACAAAATACTGCCTGTGTTGTGCAAGAGCCACACGTTTAAAAAGAACAAGAGGAGCGAGAGGAGGGAGGCATGCGGCTGACCCAAGCAGAGAAGCTCGGTGGTAAAGGACTGAAGCTAGAGAACAAATTAAAACATTTCTGTTTCGAAGTATGAATGTCCATCTCGCCATATACTCACCCGCGCTTTCACCTTAGCCGTGAGGATTGCCAGCAGTGCAACATTGGTCTTGGCTACACACGTTATGAGTTCTGGGAAGTTTCCAAAAGCACAGACTTGAGTTTATTGAAGCCCTTTCTACTCCAGATTTGATTTCCCTGCTTTCTATTTATTGTTGTGTTTATTTATTAGATAAACAGATTGTATTATTATTATTTAATATATGTGTATCAGAACTCCTGTATGCAACTTAATACTGTTTACGTATGGTACCTAGTTGTACGCTTGTAGTGGGTCTGGAGAAGCATAGAAGAGCAAAGCCGCGGGCTACTGTGAAGGAGGCAGTGCAATGGGAAAGCCATGAAAACTAAGACTGAAAAGGTGTTGTGATTGTGAGCGTGTGTGCATGCGTGCCATGCCTCGACCATACCTGTGAAAAGGAAATCAAATCACTTATTGTCTTCGAATCAGATCTGTAGGACGTAGATCTGGTTACATTTTTGTGTTAAAGAATTGTTTTTTTTTTCATTCCTTGTTTATGTTTAATGTGGGTACAGATATCTTTATTCTGTTACAGGCCAAAATCAAAAAACAGAAGATGACTGCATTAAGATCATTTGTCAATAGTTGTTGCCTAAAATGGGAGATTTGATTGATGGGGGTTTCCTGAAGGTCATTAGGCCAAGCCATTCTCTGCACCAAGTGTTTACTTTCTGTCAGTGACATGCAGTAAGCAACGAGAGAGAGTACAGCCCTGTGCAATATCATCTCACTGGCCAACAATTCTACCTTTTATCAGGCTACATCACATGCATTTCCTCCAGGTCGAACAGTACGATATTTGTTCTTATGTGAAAAGATAAAAATGAACAGTATGTTATTATTATATAAAAAATACAGGCCCTGTAGGAGGAACTTAAGGCAGAAGTCTGTTTATAGTTTCCACCACATTCTTCTCTACAGACCTGTGGGTGATGGGGTAGTGAGCCATGGACTGCTATCGTGCTGAGGTGTTTGTCTTAGGCCGTGCTTCTGCAGACTGAGGGGAGTCCTGGTGCACTGGTGCACTATATTCAGATATGATCTCTCCAATGCCACCTGCATCAGTCCTGCAGTCTCGTGGGGGCAGTGCCACTACTATGTCAGTCCTGCAGTCCAGTGTCACACTCGTCACCATGGGGACAGTGCCACTACTGTGGCTGTCCTGCAGTGCTGGTGTCACACTCGTCACCACGGTGGCAGTGCCGTTACTGTGGCCGTCCCTGGGTTACGCCAAACACGCCGCATCCCATCTGACCAATCTGTCTCGGTCTTATCGGACTAAAGAAGGTGCTTCTGATATTTCTCCAAGTTAACTCTTGCAGTTTTGCAAATTTGTGCCTAAGAGCTTGTAAGGGTTATTTTTCTTATCTGGTGTCTGTTGAGGTCGACGCCATGCACACTATCTAAGCTATCAGAGAAGCCCAGTGTGCGGTGTCCACTGGTGACCCGGAAGCACTTGTTTATCTCCTCTGGTTCACGTAAGTGACTTCCTGTCAGTGCCGCCATCTTGAAGGAGGCCCTCTGCGTCCCTCTCCAGTGCTCGCTGGGGCTTCCCCTGTACCTTGCTCTGGCAGCTGCCTGTGTCCTTCAGCCAGAGGTGGACACCCCAGGACACCCCAAGTCACACTCCTGCCCTGTATTTGCTCCATCCATCCTGAACCAGCTGAACACAATTAGCACAACTTCTCAGCCAGGTGAGCTGTGAGCTGACTGGGGGACTCCCCTGTTTTAAACACACAGGTAGAACCGGTACATGGTAGGACGTTTGCTGTCTGGGGTGTCTGCCTCTGCCTTAAGGTCTTTAAGGGCCTGCTGTCGTGCAAGTGTAGCCATGGTGCCTCTGCCCAAACACACATGGCCCCCGTGCCCAAACTGGCAGAACATAATAGAACATGACGGAACCGTCAACAGCCATTTTAATACTATGTTCACTTAAAATGTTCACTTAAAATCACAGGTGTTTCTGCCTCAAGGTCTGTATGTTTGATAAGATCATTCTAAAGTCTCTCTAAAGAAATACTGTAATCGTCACCTGAGATGTTCAGCACGTGATACAGTTTTGACTCCTTCAGCACTTGGGTCATATTGCATAGGGGTGTACTCACATCATGCCCGGGTTAAAGCGATTTGTCTAAGTCTCTTAGCCAATTATTAGAAACTTCTGGTGCATCCTCTGACCCCGTAACCATGGGAACAGAGGTCACGTTCGTGTGTGTGAGGACGGAGTGGTCACGTGCTCCTGTGGTCATGTGACGCATGGTCCGGCCCCGTCTGTATGTCCTGCTACGCCAGCCTCTTGAGTACACATTCGCTTCCGGAGCTGAGGCTGTGTGTGGCCTCTCTGAGGCTGCCTCAGTGTGTGTGGCCTCTCTAAGGCTGTCTCATGATCGCCATCGCTGTGTGCCGAACGACCGTCGCTTTCCCCCGTACGGCTTCTGTCGCATTTATGCATAAGTGCCTTATGTCTGACCATAAAGCCATTGCATCGTGTTGGTTGCTCTGTGCCCCCCCCCCCCCCCAAGCAGCTTCTGCTCTTTTTCTGTTTGCACTTGCGCCCCCCCCATCCTCCTGCTTGCAGTGTTCTCTCTCTCTTTCACAGAAAAGAAAAGAAAAAAAAATAAACTAAACAAAAAAAAAGGTCATGAGATTTGTAGACACCCAGATTAGCACTAAGCATGGTTGCCAACAGTAGACACAGTTTATGCCACCTTCTCCCCCCTCCTCCCCAACACACACCACACTTGTACGCATGCACACACACACATTTGCAGACACACACTGGACGGCTTCTATTTTGGCATTATTTAGACCAAAGGCCGCTTTGGTTAAAGGTATTTTGGAGCGCATGTGTACATCCTGGTCTGTTTGTTTGTTTGTTTGTTTGTTTGGAGATTAGAGTTCCAGACAGATGGGTCATTCGCCCAACTCGTCTGACAATCCAACACCAAGTAACTGCACCTTAGCTATAGAGAGAGAAAAGAGAGAGAGGGGTGATAGAGAGAAAAAGAGAGAGAGAGGGAGGAAGAGTGAGAGAGAGAGAGAGAGAGAGAGGAAGGGTGATAGAGAGAGAGAAAGGGGAATGGTGTGAGATTGACAAATCATTCATGCCAAAAGTTCAGGGGGTATTTCACAAAGTGGCGTTCCCTCTCCCGAGTGAGCGTGACGAAGTCTGGACGCTGCCCTGTCCTATCCTGGCCTATCAGAAGGATGCAAAGTGCCATTGTGGGTGTGACTGTGTGCAGACGTGGCCCAAACGTAGGCCGCCTCATAGTGCCTGCTTTGTGGAATACCCTACAGGTCTGCAACACGCTGGTGTTGGCATACGGCAATCTACCGCAGCTTAAACGAAAACAAATGAAAAAAAAAAAAAACTTTTTTCTTAAATGGGATGCAAGTGTGAACGAAATCAAAAAGCAAAATAAGCTTGCTTTCAGTGACTTCACTTTTTGTTAACGTTAACTTTTTTTATTTAAGCTGTGACTTTTTTGTATTACCACACTGTACATTGACTATGTTGAAGTTGGATTTCTTTTCTACATTTTGTTGACATTATGTACTGTACCGTGTATGACTGAAATAAAACAGTATCCTTTATGCACCTTCCGTCTGTCAGTGTCTCAGTGGTGCCCCAGCAGCAGACTAGACCTCCAGTTAATTCCTCTAGTTTCTCCAGTTAATTCCTCTAGTTTCTCCAGTTAATTCCTCTAGTTTCTCCGGTTAATTCCTGTAGTTTCTCTGCCATATGAGCCCCATTGTCTGCAGCGGAGTTCTGTGTGGGAAATGACACAAGCGAAGCGAGGACACGGCCTTGCCTGTGTGTGTGTGTGTGTGCGTGTGCTTGTGTGCCTTGCCTTGTCTCCTCCTGTGTTCAGTGCCGTGGTAAAGTCTTTCTGCCTGTGTGTGTGTGTGTGTGTGTGTGTGTGTCTGTGTCTGTGTGTGCGTGTGTGTTTCGTGTGTGTGTGTGTGCCTGTGTGCGTGTCTGTGTGTGCGTGTGTGTATCTGTGAGTGTGTGTGTGTGTCTGAGCCTGTGTGCGTGTGTGTGTGTGTGTGTGTGTGTGTGTGTGTGTTGGACTAAATGTGTGTACCGGGCAGCAGTTATTGAGTTAGGGAAATGTGGTCATTCACATGACAGGGATGGGAGGCCGAGCCTGAGAGCTTATCATCCTTCGCCTGGCGCACACAGCAGCCTCTGTGGAGCAGGACCAGCTCAGGGCAGGCTACGGCAGGGTAAGGCAGGCTACAGCATCGACCAGCACAGGACAGGACAGGACGGGGTGAGTGTGCTCCCTAACACAGCACATCTACACACACACTCACGCACACACACAATAACATTCACATGATGGGATACGGTCATACAGCGCTGCAGACATCAACTGCAGTTTTACCTTGTTGATGCTCTTTATTATATCTCTGTTGTAGTAGGTAATTGGGAATCAATTCATAGTTTATAAACGTATGGAAAAAAGAAGTAAGAAATACGCCTAGGTGAACTGCAAGTATAGTCTGCTTGATGCACAGCATTGTGGGTATGTGTAATATTTTACTATGCGTATTATGCCATTGACTGCTGTTGAGGTAACCTCTAAGATCAGCTGAGCAGAGAGGAACATAGGGTCACATTGTGAAGAACATAGGGCATATTGTGAAGAACATAGGGCATATTGTGACGAACACAGCTGCTGGACGGCACCTTTATGTGAGGTTTTGCCCGGTAGTAAGGGGGAAAGGACGATCAAGACATCTGTCGTGATGGATTTTTAAGTGCAGGCAAATTGCCACTCCAGTCGTGTTGAGATGTGTTAAGACTTTTCTGTGAAACACTGAGCTCCTCGTTTGGGCTGTCCAAAAAGTTGCTGGGCGAATCGTTAAGCTTGACGGATGACTGGGCACCGCACCAGGGCCGACAGAGAGAGCCGACTTAAAGCCTCAGGGCCACCGACTCGACGCACACCAGATCGCTGTCTGCCTGGATCACCGTCATAAAACTACACACTGAAACAACCCGCTCAGACGGACAGGCATTCAGCGCACAGCCACACAGCCCCACCGTTTAACTGGTGATTCAGTGCTATATCTGACCGTGTCTTACACACACACACACACACACACACACACACACACACACACACAGCCAATGGCTATTCAAGGGGCAGCTAAGGAAAGCGGCGTTTGGAAATCCTGATCTGTTTTACAGTCTGTTTTATGTCCGTACCAGAATAGCTGAGCTATATCCACACCGGGCCACCAAGCATAGTCTATGCGACATGGCCAAGCAGAGCCTATACGACAGGGCCAAGCATAGCCTATACGACAGGGCCAAGCATAGCCTATACAACAGGGCCAAGCATAGTCTATATGACAGGGCCATAGCCTATACGACAGGGCCAAGCAGAGCCTATACGACAGGGCTGCTTTGGAGTCTTGTTATGACTGAAAGGGCCTGTATATTAGTATCCTTTGGCCTGTGTGTGATAGTCTGGGCTGCTGTGTGTGTGTGTGTTTGTGTGTGTGTGTGTGTGTGTATTAGTATGAGCGCCTTTGTGAATGTGTGCGTGTGTTTGTGTGTGTGTGTAAAAGGATGAGTGCCTATGTAAATTTGTGCATGAGTGTACGTGTGTGTGTGTGTGTGTGTGTGTGTATTAGTATGAGCACCTATGTGAATGTATGTGTGTGTGTTTGTGTGTGTGTAGTAGTAGTATGAGTGCCTGTGTGAATGTGTGCGTGAGTGTGTGTGTGTGTGTGTGTGTGTGTGTATTAGTGTGAGCTGCTCTGTTTGGCTTGTTTGTCTGGATTGTTTGTTCTCTGTTATGACTTTGCGTAATGGATACTGATGCCCTCACATGATGCAGGGCAGGGGAATGAGTGGGCATGTGTGTGTGTGTGTGTGTGTGTGTGTGTGTGCGTGTGTGTGTGTGTGTGCGTGAGAGAGTGTGTGACTCCTTGCGTACGTGCATTTGTTTGTGTGTGACTCCTTGCGTGCGTGCATGTGTTTGTGTGTGTGTGTGTGCGCGCGTGAGAGAGTGTGTGACTCCTTGCGTATATGCATTTGTTTGTGTGTGACTCCTTGCGTGCGTGCATGTGTTCGTGTGTGTGTGTGTGTGTGTGTGTGTGTGTGTGAGAGAGAGAGAGAGAGAGAGAGAGAGTGTATGTGGTTGGGGAAAAGGGGATGGGAAAGAAATGGGAGAAAGGCAAACTGCACGAGGACTCAGCACCTCCTCCCAGGTCAGCCACAGGCTTAGTTTAATGCTCACCATGTAGAGGGTGTGTGTGTGTGTGTGTGTGTGTGTGTGTGTGTGTGGCAGGAGGAGTCAGCAGCCCCTCCACAGCCTTAGTTAAATGCTCACCATGTAGAGGATGTGAAAAACATCTGTGCCTCCCGCATTAGTTAAACTCCCAGAGTGTGATCTGGTAAAGGATGTCTCTTGGAAAAAAACTGTTGCCAAAAAAGAGTGGGGGTGGGTGCAGTGGGTGGTGGAGGAGTGGGGGGGTGGGAGCTTAACAACAGACTGTTGTCATGGATGTTTTCGTCAGCTGCAGCCATTATGGGAAACAGTAGGCCCGCGTCTAAAAATACACACACATACACACACACACACACACATTTATCGTCTAACGTTACCTACTTAGGGCTTTTATTATGACACGTCACCTCTCCGGCGGGCAGAAAACCCTGTTTGGCTCCGCCCATTCCTTCACCCACAACTAGGATGCAAATGCTGTACCCTTTAAATGGGTTTAGCTGGTACACACACACAGAATGGGTCATAGCTGCTTTTCAACACCACTCAGGTTCAGAATAGAACAATGGGCCGTGAGACGGATTAGGCTCGTTGGGTCAAGAACCTCGGTCACTCTCCCTGTCCTCAGTCACTTGTCACCCGCCCAAATGAATGGACGCGCCACATGCCGACGCCAGTGTCTTGGCAACGCCTCGGTGAACAGTTCCTCACACACAAACGCTCGATTCAGCCGGCAGGCTAGGTGATTCGGCCTCACGGAGTACCTGATGCATCACAGGACTCTGGGACTTTTGACTATGAATTGAACAAATTGCCTGCTGAGTTTTTAATGAATTCTACTTTCATTTTGACAAAAATTAGATTTTAAAAGTCTTTTAAACTTTTAAATTCTTCCTAAATTTTTAACAGCACGGCACTTGACTGGTTTTCCCCGTGGCATTGGAACAGACATTCCTCTAATGTGCCAGTGGAGCTCTACCTCTACCTCTCCCCGAACTCAGCCATGGCAGTCTATCAAACGCCCGGTAAATATAGTCCGCGGCAGGCCTTCCAAAAGAGATATTATTTAATCTGGACGTTTTCAGGCCATATGCCTTCAATGTGTGCGTGTAATCGATTGCCAAGCAGCTCTTTACGCAGTCAAGCGATACTCTTAGCAGCAGGTCAGGTGAGTGTTATTTGATCAAATGATCCTCAGGTCACTCAGACCCATGGCCCATCCAGACCCATGGCACCCTGCTGCGGAGCCAGCCATGAGAGCAGTCACTTACTAGACTGCCCAGACCAGCCATGAGAGCAGTCACTTACTAGACTGCCCAGACCAGCCATGAGAGCAGTCACTTACTAGACTGCCCAGACCAGCCATGAGAGCAGTCACTTACTAGACTGCCCAGACCAGCCATGAGAGCAGTCACTTACTAGACTGCCCAGACCAGCCATGAGAGCAGTCACTTACTAGACTGCCCAGACCAGCCATGAGAGCAGTCACTTACTAGACTGCCCAGACCAGCCATGAGAGCAGTCACTTACTAGACTGCCCAGACCAGCCATGAGAGCAGTCACTTACTAGACTGCCCAGACCAGCCATGAGAGCAGTCACTTACTAGACTGCCCAGACCCTGGGGTCAGTGTGAGGGTAGATATTTATTTGTTAGACACCATTGTATATATTTGGCATCCCTCCCTGTCTGACTCACTCTCTTTCGTGCTCTCTGCCTCTCCCTCTCTCTCTCTCTCTCTTTCTCTCTCTCCCCCTCTCTCTCTTCCTCTCTCCCTCTCTCCCCCACTCTCTCACCCTCTCGCTCTTCCTCTCCCTCTGTCCCTCTGCCTCTCTCCCCCACTCTCTCACCCTCTCTCTCTTCCTCTCTCTCTCTCTTCCTCTCTCCCCCTCTCTCTTCCTCTCTCCGTCTCTCTCCCACTCTCTCCCTCTCTCTCTCTCTCTCTCTTCCTCTCTCTCTCTCTCCCCCTGCCTCTATCTCCCTCTCCCTCTCTCTCTTCCTCTCTCCCTCTCTCCCCCTGTCTCTCTCTCTCTTCCTCTCTCCCTCTCTCCCCCTGTCTCTCTCTCTCTTCCTCTCTCCCTCTCTCCCCCTGTCTCTCTCTCATTCTCTCTCTCTCTCTTCCTCTCTCCCTCTCTCCCCCTGTCTCTCTCCCTCTCTCTCTCTCTTCCTCTCTCCCTCTCTCCCCCTGTCTCTCTCCCTCTCCCACTCTCTCTCCCTCTCTCTCTCCCTCTCCTTCCTCCCAACCCTCTCTCTTCCTCTCTCCCACTCTCTCTCCCTTTCTCTCCCTCCCTTTCTCTCCCTCTCTCTCTCCCTCTCTCTCTCCCTCTCTTCCTCCCTCTCTCTCCCTCTCTCTCTCCCTCTCTTTCCCTCCCAACCCCGTTCTGGTTGTATGACCTTCGCACCCAGTGACAGATCCTCTCCCCCAGTTGTCCTGCTCCCATTTTGGCCCTGTGACTCACTACAGTGAGAGCCTTTTTTAATTATAGACACCCCTACATTCCAGAAATGCAGAATGGCAGAGGGAGAAAGGCAGGGATGGGGGCGGGGAGCGCTGGGGGTGTAGATAAACCCTAATGGCATGCCAGCCTCATGTCACCATCAAGAGGTTCTGCAGCCACCTCAGACTGCATAAGAACATGCACTGATGTGTGTTTTCCATAGGAGATATGGGGCAGAAGCAGGACAAGTTGCCCGGCACGGAGGAAGGGTCTGGCACCAGGGCCCTGGACCAGCGGGGTCAGCCAGGCCAGGGAGCCGATGCCAGAGAGGGTGATCCAGGCCAGGGGGCCGATGCCAGATACGACACCCAGTCGGAGTACAGCACAGAGTGGGACACCAGTGACAGCGAAGAGGAGCCCCCTACCGAGCACCCCGAGAGCCACCAGCACGGTGACATCGCTGACCCAGTGCCAGAGCCAGTCAGGGAGCCACTGCCACCAGCCGACCCCAACCCCAACGCCGGCGACAAGCCCTCTCCCCAGAGGGGAGGGGGAGCAGGGGGAGGAGGGGGGCAGGACAGGGGCGACGAGAGCAAAGCTGTTCCACTGAACACTCCGAAACCAGACACTTGGCCACAGCCGGAGGGAACAGCACATAGCGCGCAGTCCGGAGCACGTGTCCAATTTGGCACGGGGAGCGCGGGCCAGGCGGAGAACGCTCGGAGAGGTCGGGGGGACAGCTCCAGCTCGACGGCTTCTGATCCGCTACGGTCGGAGGTGGTGAGAGGGTCGATCAGCACGGGTGGCATGGCTCACGCGCCCACAGCTCACGGGGAAGATGCCATGGACGGGCCGGAGAGCCCCCACCCAGCCAGCAGTGCGGAGGAGGAGCAGGACTTTGCCATGCTCCACACCGACGCCTCCTCGTCCCAGTCTGACCGTCTGTGCAGGAACACTGGCAACGACCACAGGGAGATCACAAACACACACACCAGCTCAGGGGCAGGGCAAGGCACATACACTGGATTAAACCACTCGGGAGAACCCGACGGCACGGAGATGAGAGGTGAGTGTGTGCCTGTGCAGGTGTGTGCTCCTGAAATGAGAGTAGGAGACGTAGATCGACATGGCGTCACTGAGGGAAACAACAACAGCACTTCCCAGCGCCTCACTTCCTCCTCTTCCAGCGCGGCTCCGGAGCCTGGAGATGGCGGAGGAGAGCCAAGAGATGTTGTGGGGCAGCGCAGCCCCTCTGCCGAGGCCAGCCATAGGCTAAGGAGCGATAATGGAACCTCTGCGGAGGCCAGTCATAGGCTAAGGAGCGATAATGGAACCCTGCCATGCCCGCCCCCCGTGGACAAGACAGAGCAGAGGGGTAATTTACGGCCGTGGGGGCCGCCACAGTTGCAGTCACAGTCACAGGATAAACCCTGTCTGCCAACACGAGACCATGACCCCCCCCCTCCTGCTGCCTCGCGCCGAGACGCTTCTCTGGATATTTCAGGTGCCACTGAGTGCAAAACCGCCGACAATCCCAGCGGGCTTAAACAGGATAGTCTGCTCAGAGCCGCCCCAGCCCTTCACACCCACACGGGGCCAGACGGGGATTTCAGCCTGGGCAGAGACACCCCCGACACACACACACACACACACACAGGCTCAGGCTCAGGGTCTCCCGGCAACAGGCGAAGGACACACCAGGCACATGAGGTGGTCGAGACTCGGCCAGGAATGGAACACAGCGGCGGCCGTTTCAACTGCGGCCAGGTCAAAGGTGAAATAACACCGTCGCCACGTAAGGCTGACCAGTCGACAGGCAGGAATGCGTTACCAAATGAGGGGCCTTTGTCAGACAACAAGATCTCCACCACCACCACAGCCAGGGCAGTCGGTTCTGAGTATAGCCAGGATACGCCACATCACAAAAATGTTAATTGGCCCAACGTGCAGACTGACGGAGACTTCAGTGAGTCAGTGGGCTCCAGCACATTCCAGTCGGGCAGAGAGCAGGCCGCCCGTACGAGGAGCAACAATGCAGCCAAAATGGTGTCAGCATGCACTGACATGGAGGAGAGCAAAAGAGGTCAGTCTTCACCTTACGGGCAACACATGTACGCAGCAGCCCAGGAGCTTCCTGCTGACGAGGCCTCCGCAGACTCTCGGAGGGAGACGCATGAGATCGCTGCCGCCATTCCAAGAACGAAAGTCCACCAGGCACCCGAAGGAGCGTCTGCTGACTCGGACCACGCTGGAGGCTCCAGGGCGTCACGAAGGGGAGGTGCAGCGGAGCCACACACACACGTAGACGCCACACACACACACACACACTCTCACCCATCTACCAACCACAGCAGCAGAGCGGCCAAAACACACACCAGAGGCGCCTCACACCAGAGGCCCAGTGCTGCTGATGCCTCCCCAGCTCACGCGTCTCGTCCAGATGAACACGACTGGTCTGACTGGCCTGAGGATAACGGCATCCCCATCTCCCAGTGTTTCCCCTTTGAGTGTGACGACTATCAGAGGTGGCAGCACACGGCGACCGTGCTGAGAGAGCGAGAACCGCTCTACGCGACCGCCGTGGTCACCCGCCCCCCGAAGGTGCTCTCTCTGCCGGAGGTGAAGCAGGTGGGGGAGGGGCATCACTCGCTTCCGACGACCTCACGGGGTCACCCCGAACCCCACGTCACACGGGGTCCCCCCGAACCAGACGCCCCGCTAGGTGAGGAGGACACCCCCCAGGAGAGGAGGGCCAAGGTCAAAGGCCCCCCCCCACCCGTTGCCAAGAAGCCCAAAAACCCCTTCAGCCCCAAGGCCCACCACTCCTCCCGCTCCAAAGCAGCCCCCCCAGCCCCCCCGCCCCCCGAGGACCACAGCAGGTACATCCACCACCTCCTGCAGGACATTAAGCAGGCGCGCAGGGACTCCTTCGACACGTTCCCCGAGGACAGCTGCAGCAGCCCCACCGACCCTGTGACTGTGCACGGTGTGTTCAGCCCCACCGACCCTGTGCACGGGGGGTTTATGGGCGACGCAAGCGCCCAGTGTGGCCCATCTTACACGCACGTGCCAGAGGGGGACTACACCCTAGAGGAGGACGCCATGATGGAGGTGTCCCATGACGACAGTGTCTACTTCATCAGACCAGACTCTGAGGTCATAGCAAAGATGGCGGCCGCCTGTCCTGAAGGGGGCACCCGTCATTTGGACATGTACTCCATGGAGTACCTGCTGGAGCAGAGAGCCAAGACTAAGGGCCCGCCGCCGCCCGTGCCAAAGAAGCCCAAGAACCCGTTTGCCCAGGCAGACCAGGAGAGCTCCTCGCCCCCTCACGCCTCAGGCCTGGAGCTCAGCGGAGCAGAGATTACTGATTATCCTGAGAGAGGCGATGAGGTCTCACCTTATATACATACATACAGTGATGTGCATGAGACTGCTCCTCAGCCCCAAGCACACAGAGGAGGTCACAGGGACTACGACATGAGACACAGGGGTGCTAGAGACAGGGGTGACCTAGATGTGGACATGAGAGAGGTGAGACACAGGGGTGCTAGAGACAGGGGTGACCCAGATGTGGATATGAGAGAGGTGAGACACAGGGCCAGAGACAGGGACAGGGGTGACCCAGATGTGGACATGAGTGAGATGAGACACAGGGCCAGAGACAGGGGTGACCCAGATTTGGATATGAGAGAGGTGAGATACAGGGCCAGAGACAGGGACATGGGTGACCCAGATTTGGACATGAGGAGTGAGATGAGAGAGGGGAGACATAAGGGCAGAGACATGGGTGACCCAGATGTGGATATGAGAGACATGAGACACAGGGGTGATCCAGATTTGGACATGAGAGAGACTAGGCACAGGATGCACAGTAGAGACAGGCTTGAGCTCGACCTGCAGGAGGAACTGTCTGAAAGCAGACACAGAGACAGCAAACTGCTCGACCTTGACAGACACATGCAGAGTGACATTAGACCCAGGCTACATGAGAGAGTCGATCTGGGTTTTGAGAAACATGGAGAGCGAAGTGAAGGTAGACCCAGGCTCCACGAGAGAGTTGATCTGGGTTTTGACAAGCATGGTGAGCGAAATGAAGGTAGAGCCAGGGTCCACGAGAGAGGCAGTCAGAGTTTCGACAGGCACAGTGAAGTAAGTGAGATAAGACAGAGGGTCCGTGAGAGAGTGGACCCCGACTTTGATGTGTCAGGTGAGTCAGGTGAGGTGACCCCGGAGCCCAAAGGCCACAGAGCTGCGGAGAGGGCCAGGAGTCACACCCTGCCCATCGACACCAGGGCTGAGGAGTACAACGACGTGGCGCGATACAAGCCTGTATACGAGCTGATCAAGGAGACCAGCCAGAAGCAGGAGGGGGGGAGGCCGCACCGCTCCCTGTCCCTGCGAGAGGAGCCCAGAGCTGAGGGGGGGCTGGAGAGGGGGGCCAGCCTCAAGGTGTCACAGATGAAGAAGGCTTTCGACGTCACCAAGAAGGCCACGGAGCCCCCAGTGGAGAGGAGGGCATCACCGAAAAAAGGTAAAGCACATTTATGTTGAAATATTTATTTGAAATATTTGAAAGTTTTACATGTGCTGTGTATGGTACTATGCTATAGATACTGTTGAAGCATGTGAAGCATTTTGAGACGGTTGTCAGTGGCAGTAATGGTAAATGTCCAGTAGAGGTCGCTCTTTCCCCAGCAACCTACTCAGCAGCAGTGATTGTTGTTGCACAAGCATGCGGTCATTCAGCATCACTAGCTGCCCCTTTCCTTTCACAAATCAGTTGTTTAATCCACTATCTGGCAAATGGAGCACTTACGTGGAATGGGATAATAAAAAACAAATTGGCCTTAAACTAAACATGTTTTAACCGAGCATGTGTTATACCTCCTCTATTATAGACTGATTTTTTATTCAGATGCAATAGTCAGGTGGCGATTGCAAAGTTCAAACTCAACTTTCACATTTAATTGATAGCCTAAATGACATCAGTATAGTCTATTCAGTACAAATTTATAATATAGTATAAATGACCCCAGCTAATAATTTTAATACATGAGATTTTTTAAGCTGTGAAGGTCACAGTGTTACAATGTTTTTTTGTCTGAAAAATGAAACTATTTGGCATTTATTAAGCAGTGCTACAAAACAGTCAGCTTTCTGAGAGCTAAACATCTGAGCTTTAAAAAAAATGGCCTACATTAGGTTAGGCTACATATCAGGCAATTAAAAAGAGGAACATCTTCGGAAACTGATGTATTAGATTGTAGATAGTAAGTGTGGGTCTTTTTTCGTTTTAACACATTTCTGGCAGTTCATAAATTAACTCGATTTTGAGTACTTACAGTGATGTAGCCTAGATACAGGAGACTGAAAGAAAACGTAACTAACACATTGAAAAGAGGACTAAAACATTCTAAAAGAGACACGTTTCCCCTTAAAGATGCTTGAAGCAAGTCTAGGAGTAGATCTAGGCCTACATATCATTTTGAGGAAGGGAGGGGCCGTACAGATGCTGGGAGAATGGGAGGAGAAAGGGCGTCTCTCCCCATTTCATTGACTTGGAGAAAGGAACAGTACAGCAAGCCAGAGCTTGGGCGGGTACCAACAGGACAATTCAAACACCATACGGACTTATTTTGAATACTGCCAACATTTTCATGTTTCGAAATTATTCAGTTTGTTGAGTTGGAGAATTTTATATTATCAACGGAGGTAAGCAATAAGCTCCCGACGAAAAAATTGCAATATTTCTCCTGACTATTCGGCGCGGTGCTGGTTTTAATGAGAGCTTGATGATCTGTGGGCTAGCTAGCATCCGCGGTGGAACAGCCACACATCCGCCAGGCGCTAGCTAATTCTGTTATGCGGTTGAGTCCAGATTTTTAAATTTTGTATCAGTAAGTAAGGCATACACTACAATGCGCTGTCACTAATGTTAAAGTTACATCTGCTCTTAGCAGCATCGTATTCGTTTATCTCGACAGCTGTGTTGATTATGATTCATTATGATTCCCATCTGTTTTTTTAAAAGCGCCATAGGTTAGCATTTTTCCTACTTCCTGGTATCCGGTGAAATATCGTTGCTTCATTCAGGCTAGCCTGCTAACTAGCCAGTAAAACTCCATATTTCCCACGTCAGGAAAAACGCCCGGTTAGCTCGCAATGATAACGTCAGTGAATAGTATTTTTCAGCAGAAAAGGGCATTACACTGGGAAGTGTGTGTTTGTTTCAACCACGTCCACATAGGTACTTGTCAGAATCTGGTTTCATATTCCCGGCGCCAGCAGTCTTGTTTCACCCTTATATGGATGTGCATTTGTCCATATCCAGGGGTTTTCAGCCATTGTAGCATTAGCCAACTAGCGTCAAGGCGTTTAGGCTAGGGTGGTTGGATGATGTTCAGATCATGAGGTGGTATTCACGCACATTATCATATGCACTGAAATATAAATCAGTCCTGGCCATTCTTATATGAGAGTACATTTTCCCTTGGTCCAGTTTCATTGAACATGTAGTTCCCAAATTAAAACGTCCATTGATGCTTTCCGGGTGTAGTTAGCACTTGTCTCAGAACACAATGAGCGCCGCTAGCCCTTGATAATGCAGTGCCGGTGACTTGGAGTGGAAATATTGGTTGTATTTTTAAAAATGAATGGCCGCTCACACCTAACTCCGACATAATTTGCCGTTGGTGCGTGGATGCCTCTGTCTAAATGCACAGTGTCTGATTTCTGCCTTCTCTTAAGGTCTACAGATGCATGGCTCCTCTTCACCATTTTATAACGTACCCGGCTGAACTGGACAGGCGTTATTCAACAGCCAGCTAACGTTATCCTAGCTATTGATAAGTTGGCTAATGTTAGCTGGTTTTGGAAACAGTTAATTTACACATCTGTTTTGCTGTTCTCCTGTTCTGGGTTTGTGGAATGGGGTGTTAACTTCTGCTTGTAATTAATGCACCGGTATCTGTTTCCAATGAGCGAATGAATGAATGTGTGTATTTCATGGACATGTAAAAGTTGGCATCATCTGTGGTAGTGTCTAGGATGCGACAATGGGAGAGCGAGGTGCACTGGTTCGCCCAGTGCGATAGGCTAACTGGTTGTAACTTCACAAATCCAGGCAGCTCTCCGCCCTCATGATCTGCAATGTGTTGAGAAATTGAGTTGCTGAACTTGAAAATGTTACACTGCGGTCACCAGGAAGATAACAGAGAGAGACACACCTTTCACCAGCCCTGCCTATGACTACAAGCCTTTATTTATTTTTCTGACGTTGTCAGGTCAGTGCATGCTATGTGCCAGTATGTCGGCCGGGGTTTACGGTAAAGGAACTTGGTGATCTGTGCAGCATCCGATCAAAACAAACGCCTGGTTAAGGCGCGTAATGATCAGCGCTGTCTCGGACTGACTGAGATGAGGCCAATTAGTGGTGCTGTGGTCGGTGGTGGTTAGCGCACACACACTCCGGTCGTCTGGTTGTGTTCTTACCCAATCTGTCTACCCCGTTGACATGTCGGTGGTCTAATTGAAACCACTCCGTGGCAGATTGACTATGGGAACTATCCCTCACTAAATGGCCACAGACTGCATGTCTTCCCTACACACGGTTTCACACCCCATATCGGCTTGTCCGTGCCTGAAAGCTTTACCCAAATACCTACATGTTTTAATGGTAGTTTTAGACTTTATTGGCTTATTTTCCCCGTGTGGCAAGGTTGTGGGTAGGTGTGAGCAAGGCAAACTTTGAACAAGAGAATTCCTTGGTACTGAGCGAAGCCAAATTCCAGAGTTGCAACACAGTGACTTGGCATTAACACTCCTGTTGACCTTTTGTTAACACCCAATGCAATGACAGATTGTATGTTATTAAAAAAACTGCACATATATGGTACCATGCACAACATTGTTTAGAGAGGTCATGATGTATATGTCCCGCTGGGCTGCTGCTCCTTAGTGGTAAATTGCGGGCTGTTGGGCCAATGAGCACAGCATGACCACCCTCCCTGTGTGCAGTCATTGTTGTGTTTTGAGTCATTGTCTCATAATGGCATATGCTTCCTGGGTGTGCCTGCCCCTCGGCTCTCTCTCTCTCTGACTGACTGACTGGGGCCATGGTGGCTGAACGGAGACACAGAGAGGGCAAACTGCCATTACTGTGTATGAGTATGAGCCAGCTTAATAAGATGTGTTGAGTGTGATGAGTGTGTGTAAGTGCTGTGCTGCTGAGGCTAGACACACACAGCCTGACTGTTGCTTGTCCGTCTCCCCTCCGTCCGCCAGCACAGGAACTGGGTCAGGAGGATGCTGCCCGAGCCCAAATTAAGCACCATAGGACGTACGGACGCAGGGCGTAGGATGGGTGCTACGGCTCGGGGTCTGCACACACACACACACACACACACACACGTGCACACACACACAGACACTTGCACATATGACATGGAGGTAGCCGAGTGTAGGTGTGCATTCCAGTTTCTCACATGCAATACGTGCTACACAGGACATACAATAGATGCTACGCAGAATGTGGAATAGGTGCTATGCAGGACGAAGGATAGGTGCTACGCAGGATGGGTGCTACACAGGACGTACAGTAGGACTCTCGGGCTGTAACAAGAGCTTATAGTTGTGGCTTCAGAACAGTGGCGAGGTCACCCGGCAGAGGACTGTAGTCTGCCTCAGCCACACCAAACCAGTGTGCAGGAGGGAACCAAAACTAAAATAGAGAAATACAGTAAGGTCATCATTGTGTATTCACCTTCTGACACACGTGCAGAAAATGGTCTGCTCTCTCTCTTTCTCTCTCTCTCTCTCTCTCTCTCTCTGTTTCTGTCTCTTGCTCTTGCTCTCGCTCTCTCTCTCTCTCTGTCTGTCTGTCTCTCTCTCTCTCTTTCTCTCTCTGTCTCTCTCGTGTTGACATGAGCCTGTGTTTTCCCCTAACCAGTTAGTGTGTCTTTAATGGCACTAGATGGAGAATCATGGCTGGAAAAGTTGACTGTGCGTGTGTGTGTGTGTGCCCCAGAAAGGCTGTAGATATTAGCACAGTGCTGAGGAAATAAGCAGCTCCTGATGTCCGACATGTCTCACTGTCTCTCCAGCTTCACACCTCTGTGGGCGAGGGTGTGTGTGTGTGTGTGTGTGTGTGTGTGTGTGTGTGAGAGGGGGGGTGGGGTGGGGGGGTATGGGCTGCCTATGTGGCAGCTGGCTTGGGGAGGGAGGAGGAGGAAGAGAAGGAGGACTGTTATGACACTTGGGTTGTCCACTTTGCTTCTGTGCACATTGGGCCGCAGTAAAAGCATCCACAGGGAATGATTAGCTTGCCTCTGTGGGCTCTTTGCCATCACACGTACACACACACACACACATACACGTACACACACGCGCACACACACACACACACACACACACACGTACAGACTTGGCTCAGCAGAAGAACTGGCAAGGGGATTTTAAACTGTGATGGGAATCTTCTGTGTGGCGTTAAGGAGCATGTACAGAGCCATAGCATTCTCTCCCACTCTTCAGTACACACTTTAAAACAACATAAACGCATGCACAAATAAACCTGTTGGTTGGCCAAGCCTGGCCCAGTGTAAGAAACAGATTAGATGATGGAGGAACTGCTCATTTTGCAATCCTCAATCCGTGGGCCTAATTCCTGCTCTGCTCTGCTCTGCTGTGCTGCGCTCCACTACTACACTGCAGCCATTGTTAGGGCCCTCCTTTCTCCCTGTCGGAGGGTGTTGGACGCTGGCATTGGGTCGTCGCCTTGAGGCCGTATCACATGAAGACACAACTGAATCGGCCCACTGATAAGGCAGGAAATGCTTTAGGTGTGACCAACCACAGGGGTTGCCATGACGCCGGCGTCCACGTGTCTGTGCCTGGCCATAAAGGCAGCAGATAGCAGCGACCCAGCGTCGCTTGGCTTGCGTAACCGCCCCCTCACTCCCAGGTCATGAAACAGCATGTGAACGCCTCGGGGTGTGCATGCACACACACACACACACATATACACACACACACACACACAGAGGGAGGTAGCCCAGTGTAGGTGTACATTACAGCTCCTCACACACACACCGTGCCTGTGTCTGTGTGTCCCAAAGCACGGCAGAGCAAGACCGGGCGGTTGTAGGCCTTCTCTCTGTTTGGGCTGCGGTGTGTAAATTCCTCCCCGCTTCCTCATAGCTGCAGGAGTGAGCAGAGCAGACAAGACCGAGCAGTAGGCCAGTGGGCCTCGGTTGCGTCAGCGTTGATGTACGTGTACATCCAAATTCCTCAGAGCTCCTCCACAGCCTCAGGGGCTAAAAGACAAGACTGAGCAGTCGCAGGGCCCTGTGGTGGTGGTGTGGGTGGTGGTGGTAGGGGTGGTTGGTGCTGGAGGTGGTAGTAGTAGTAGTGGTGTGGGTGCTGGTGGTGTGGCTGGTGGTGTTGGTTGGCTCCGTAGTGGGGTGTTCGTTAGCCGGTGCTATTGGTGGTAGTGGTGGTGGTGTAGGTGTGGGTGTTGGTCGGCCCTGTAATGAGGCGTTCGTTAGCCAGGCTGTGTGCCCTCTCTCATTGTGCCATAACTCCACTTGCCTGGAGGGCCCTGTGTGGGTGGTGCTGCTGGTGTAGTAGTAGTGGTGGTGGTGGTGTAGGTGTGGCTGGTGCTGTTGGTGGGGTGTTGGTCGGCCCTGTAGTGTGGCGTGCGTTAGCCAGGCTGTGTGCCCTCTCTTACTGTGCCATGACTCCACCTGCCTGCAGTCGCTGACTAATCCTCTGCTGTGAGCGCCAGGCTGCCCGCAGGTGAAGCAGGGAATTCTGGGAAGGCGTATTGATCAGTGGTGGTGTTGTGTTGCTGTGTGTGTGTGTGTGTGTGTGTGTGTGTGTGTGGTGTTGTGTTGCTGTGTGCCTTCAGGGCTGGGCTCATATCGGCTTGGAACACTCATCCTCTGTTCAGGAAGTGGACTGAGGGACTTTGGAAAGTTTGGTCACTCTATAAGGCATGCTTCATTGATAACTCATACCCAAGGAAGTGCACTTCCTGATTTTACCGGTGCTGAGGTGTCACTAAAAAAAATCACCACCAGGACCGCCCCACACACACACACACACACACACCATTGATGAATCCCTCTCCGGCTCCCTAGGAAGGCTCCCTTCCTCCTTCCTCTTCTCTATTCTCCTAAAAAGCCAGCTTTGCTCTGGCGGAGGCCATGAGTGGAGTCTTTTAGCGGTTGTTATGGAAACGGCGGAGTGGTGAGAATGAGAGCCTCGTGCCAGAGACTGCCACCCCTCTCGCAGGCAGCCATATTTCTCTGTCCAGTCTATTTGTGGCTCCGCGGCATCACGCATGTCACCTCAGGGGCGTTTGTCTCTGGCCTGTCCCACAGCCAGGGCCCTCTACCGTGTGTGTGTGTGTGTGTGTGTGTGTGTGTGTGTGTGTGTGTGTGTGTGTGTGTGTGTGTGTGTGTGTGTGTGTGTGTGTGTGTGTGTGTGTGTGTGTGTGTGTGTGTGTGTGTGTGTGTGTGTGTGTGTGTGTGTGTGTGTGTGTGTGTCGTTAGGGGCGTTTGTCTCTGGCCTGTCCCATAGCCAGGCACTTCACCGTGTGCCTGTCCCATCGCCAGGGCCCTCTATTGTGTGTGTGTGTGCAGTGTGTGTAGTGCGTGTGTGTGTCGTTGGGCGAGTTAAATCTGCTGGATCATAGCGGGCGCTGGGGGCCTGATGACATGCGATACAATGGAGCCCTGCGGAGGCTCTGGCGGCCACTATTGACCAGTGTGTGTGTGTGTGTGTGTCGTTAGGCGAGTTAAATCTGCTGGCGGCCGCTATTGACCAGTGGGCTAGGGTTACCCGCGTGCTCAGATTCCCTGAAGCCCAGCACTGTGACCCGCACAGATTGCTGACTTAGAGGCTCCTATTGATCCCGTTTCTGTCCTCAAGCCATAAATACGGCTGCTTCTTTTTTCCACTTGCATCTGATCTTTTCTCCCCTCTCCTTTCTCTTCTCCTCCCGCCCCCCCCCCCCACACACACCCCCCAGACATGAGGCGAGTGGTGCGGCAAAGCAAGTTCCGTCACGTGTTCGGCCAGGCGGTGAAGAATGACCAGTGCTACGATGACATCCGGGTGTCGCGCGTCACCTGGGACAGCTCCTTCTGCGCCGTCAACCCCAAGTTCGTCGCCATCATCGTAGAGGCCAGCGGAGGCGGGGCCTTCCTCGTCCTGCCCCTGCACAAGGTGAGTCGCCATGGTGACGGGTGCGGTTTGGCTGGGGGTGGTGTGGGGAATCATGGGTGATGCAGTTTAACTGGGATGATGCATCATGGGAGATGTATTTTAACCAGGGTGGGGAGTCATGGGAGGTGTAGTTTAAGTGTGGTGGTGCATCATGGGAGATGTAGTTTAACTGGGGTGGTGCATCATGGGAGATGTAGTTTAACTGGGGTGGTGCATAATAAAAGGCTGTGTAGTTTTTACTAGGGTGGTGTATAATTGGAGGTGCGGTTCACTTAGGGTGATGCATCATGGGAAAAGTTGGAGTTTATCCAGGGTGTTTATCAATGGGAGGTCTAGTTTTGCCTAACTCCACCCCTCTGGGGATCCTTTGCTAAAAACATGGCAGTTTGAGGGGGGGAAGTAAGTGTGTTTAAGACACCATCCACTCTTTTAGTGGAGGTTATGATTCTCTCCAAAACAATGCCGTCTCAGCAATTGGCTTGCAGAGTTACAAACTCAGAGGTATTTTCTTGCATTCAGATTGTGAAGTGAAGTTGTGTTTTTAGTTTCGATCACATGCCTGCTGTGTGTGTCCTGATGGAAAGCTTGAGCTCAGTGTGTGTGCGTGTGCGTGGTTGTTGTGTATTGTGTGTGTGTGTGTGTGTGTGTGTTTCTTGTTGTGTGTTATTTTCCCTCCTGGCGTGTGTGTGGCTCCCCCCGAGGCTTGGGGTGAGTGGGGGGCCAGGGAGCGGGTGAGGGCCAGTGAGGGGGTCCCTATCAAACACAAACACATGAGCTCAGCATTGAGCATGGAGCATGGGCATCACTACAGTCAGACACACACTCACACACACACTCTCACACACACTCACAGGCCAGGCAGCCAACGCTGACTTCAAAGCAGAGAAATGCAAGATTGGGAACAGGTCTGACATCATTTCTATTTAAGAAGGACCCAGGGCTGGAATATTTGCTGCACGGATTGACGTCTTCCACTCGCCCGTCCACATGTTTGTTTTGACTGTTTCCAGGGTTTTGTGTGTACGCACACACTAACTCTCTGACTCTGACTAGAACACCAACACAAACAAGGAGCTGTAGCAAACCAAAGCACAGCAGATCTGTGTGATAGGCTGTAGGGTCAGGTGAGTGTGTGTATCTCTGCGTGTGTGTGTGTGTGTGTGTGTGTGTGTGTGTGTGTGCCTGCCTCAGGGCCCTGTGAACATCCCCCTGTGTTTGGCACAGTAGATTTGTGTGATAGACTGGTGTGTGTGTGTGTTTGGGTCTCAGAGCCTTGCGAACATGCCCCTGTGTTTGGCCCTCCGTGTGTGTGTGTGTGTGTGTGAGTGAGTGAGAGATTGTGAGTGTGTAGGCCTCAGAGCCCTGTGAACATCTCCCTGTATTTGGCCCTCCTCGTGTGTGTGTGTGTGTGTGTGTGTGTGTGTGTGAGAGAGAGTGTGTGAGTGTGTGGGCCTTAGAGCCATGTGAACATCTCCCTGTGTTTGGCCCTCCTCATGTGTGTGTGAGAGACTGTGTGTGTGTGTGTGTGTGAGAGAGAGAGAGAGAGAGAGAGAGAGAGAGAGAGAGAGAGAGAGAGAGAGAGAGAGAGAGAGAGAGAGTGAGTGAGTGAGTGAGTGTGTGTGCGAGAGAGTGTGTGTGTTTGGCCCTCCTCAGGCGTGCGGCCGCTGTCAGCACATTTGCCCATATTTGGTGCTCTCCTGCTTTTGCATATCGGCCCCGCTGTGGGCCCGCCCCTCTGCCGCGCCATTGGCTGGGTGCCCGCCCCTCTGCCGTCCCATTGGCTGGGAGGCCGGCCCTGTGCCCAGAGGATTGTGGGAGAGGGGTGTGAGCTGGCCGTGCCGGGGGGAGGGGTTAGAATGCTGCTGAGAGGTATTCCAGATTGCAGTGGAGGGAGGGAGAGAGGGGGGGTTAGAGGGAGGGAGATGGGAGAGGGGGGGTTAGAGGGGGGGGGGGGGTTATCTCTGAGCTGTCTCCGGCACTCTTCCTGCATCATTTCCTGGTCTGCTCTCCTCTCGGAAGATATGCCGAGTGTGTCTTCTGCTCTCAGCTGCCAGTATTCATGTGTTTCCTTCGCTCATTTTAGTAGTGAAAAGTGGGAGTTTAAAGCAAGCTTGTTTGGGGAAGTGTTTAGTCTTGTTTTATCTGGCTTTCAGGGCAGTGTGTGTGGCTGCACACACCCTCAGCTGACCGTTATCTCACACACACACACACACACACACACACACACACACACACACACATATATATATACACTCACACACACACATACACACACACACACACATACATACACACACACACACAAAGGCCCCAGGCAGATTAGGATAATTGATTATTGCAGAATCGATTGGCATGTTGGTGCGTAGCTGTAAAATATTTGACAGCAGGCATGTAGGGGCCTGACTGTTGGTACAGTTCTGCTCTGCTGTCTTCCTCCACTTCACACTTTGTTCTCCACTTTATTTCTGCTTTAGTGTCAAACTCTGAGTCGATGCTGACCGCTATGGCGCGCGCAATCAATGTGCCACTTGCAGGAGTCAATGACAAGCTGGACAGGCAGAGAGTGACACTGGAGGATGACACTAGAGAGTGGCAGTGTGACGGTGACAGTGTGAGGGTGACACTAGAGAGTGGCAGTGTGATGGTGACAGTGTGAGTGTGACCTAGTTAGACAGTGCTGTGGTGCGGTGAGAGCTACCTGAAACACTATTAAAAGTAAATCATTGTCGCACAGCCACCCGCTACAGAGTAATGAAGTTGTAAAGCACAAAATCCGGAACCTGATGGCCTCATAAAAATAAAGGTCAGATGATATCTATGCAAATGCATTATTATTATTATTATTATTATTATTATTATTATTATTGTTTAGAGTCCCCTTGTCTTAGGCAAGGGATTGTTTTTAGATGTTATTT